>CM065396.1:22573483-22715983 GCA_033060915.1 Euryodendron excelsum
TTTTAATTATTGCCGATATCCTTTTAATTGTTGTCGACATCCTTTTAATTGTTGCTAATATCCTCTTTAATCTTGTTATGCCACATTGTAGAAGGTGTCAGTTCTTCCAAAAGAGCTGCCGATCTTCCTCTCTTTGTTGCCAATATCCCTTTCAATAATGTTGATCTCTTTTTAATTGTTGCCAATATCCTTTTCAATGATGCCGGTCTCTTTTTCAAGTCTAGATCTTCACATGCCTTTCAATTTTTTCTTGACAAGCTTCTCAATATACAAGTTCTTCAATATCTTAAGTATATAAAGCTTCAAGTCATGATCTTAAGAGATATGGATAATAGTGGACCGGGGTGGGGCGGGGAATGACACCTCCATCTACAAAATCCACCTCCATCCCTGCCTCCATACCCGTACGAGGATTGTATTGGAGGTGGGTGCAAACCTCCGTCCATCCCCACCTTCGCCTCCGCCCCCGCCCCGCACCCGCAAACAACAAAGCAAGCCAAAACTCAACAAATAACAAAACAATGTCAAGCTCTCATCTAATAGGACACAATCAATGACTTGTATCATAGAAAGAAAAAAAAAAGGAATGAAAGCAATACAAACAGAAGCAACACAATCAATGACTTGTATCGTAGAAAGAATAAGCAACACAAACAGAAGCAACACAATCAATGACTTGTATCGTAGAAAGAAAAAAAAAAAAGGAATGAAAGCAATACAAACAGAAGCAACGTTTATCAAGGATTTAAGGTTTATCAAGCCAAAACTCAAGCTAGCCACGTATCGATCCAAGGTTTATCAAGCAAGGTTGACATCTTCAACAACACAACAACATGGTAGCACAGAGAGAGAGAGAGAGAGACAGAGAGGGAGAGAACAAACTCACCATCGTCTTCTTCTTCTTCTTTTTCTTCTTCATCTGGGTCTTCTTCATCATCGTTCAAAGTCGTCGATCGTCGCCAATGTTCAATCCTTCTTCTTCTTCTTCTTTTTCTTCTTCATGGTATATCACCCAATGCAGGGCTTCTCTCTCTCTTTCTATTTTTGATCAATCTGAGAAGGTAGAAAAGCCCTAGCCCCTTTTTAATTTCAGATTGTAAGATTCTATTATTACAATTGAGCCCCTATTTTTTAGTTTTAATATTTACAATTAACCCCTAGGCAATTAGACTAACGGGTAAGGCGAGGGGGGGAGGGGCAGGTGCGAGGCGAGGTGGGCCGGGGGAAAACCTAGGTCCATCCCCCCCTCTATACCCGCACGAGTTTAGTTTAACACCTCCATCCCCGCCTCCATACCCATACGGGTTTAGTTTAACACCTCCATCCCCACCACCTCCATCCCCGTTTTGAATTCTCCATACCCTCCCCAAGCGGGGCGGGTTCGGTCGGATATCCACCTTCGCCCGATCCACTGCCATCCCTACTAAGAGAGATTAATGCATAATATGATTTGCACACTAAGTAGAATCATTAGATCACTAATACAATGTTTTGTTATCATCAAAATCAAGGCATGGAGTCAACAATCTCTTCCTTTTTGATGATAAAAAAAATCTTAAGTTAATATAATCAATAATATAAACATCAAGCTCAAAATCCAATTAATTTAAATGATGAAGGTTGAGGATATATACCAAAGACTTTTACTCTCCCTTTCTTGTATAATTGATGCTTCATTGCACTTTGCAGGTGTAGGGGTGTTTGAGTAACTCTCCCTTTCTTATATAATATAAGCACTTGGTGCATTTCAATCATAACCAAATAACAAATACTAGAAACTAGAAAACAATGTATGCTCTTACTTTTGGTGCTTGATCCTAAAAACAACAAATACTAAAGAGCATGTATTCGCTCCCCCCTTTTGTTAATTCATCAAAAAGATAGTTATAGATCTAATTTAAAGACAAGTACAATAGCAAAAAATCTAAAAATAAGATTATTGCTATGAAAAAGTGAGTAACCACACTAATTAACCAACCGACACAAATTTGAATAAGCATTTATATATTAGGCTGCAATCAAGTTCAAGGTAGCTATAACAACATTCAAACATTACAAACAAAATGACTTGAGAATGGCATACCATTCTTTCAAAATAGACAACAGATAAGATTTGCAAAATGAAAATGCAATGATGCTTAAGTGGTTTTGGGAGATAGAGGTGGAGATAAGGATAGGTCAACAAGGATGTCTTTGGTGTTGGAGAATCTTGTCCCAGTTTTTTTTTGTCTTAGCCCATATCTGTAATGGGTTTTGCTTGGGATAGATGAGGTTGGAAGATCTGATTAAGTTTTTGAAGGGGAGTGAATGTCCATATTTGTTGGTGTGTCTTCTCCTTGTTCTTCCTCTGCCCTTTCTTTTTCTTGATCCTTTCCTCTTTATTCTTCTTCTTCCCCATCTTTTCTTCTTTTTCATCCTCTTCTTCTCCTTTTCTTTCTTCTACTTCTTCTTCACTATTCTCTTGGGCTATAAACTCTACTACTAGAGGGTTTGGAGGTTGATATTCAATGCCAATTACTCTTTTTATGTATCCACCAAGGTGCTCAGTAGAGAGATCAATGGATTTGATTATATTTCTCTTTAATTTCTAATTGTCATGCACAATATCTCTCACCTTAGTTTCTATTACCTTCAGCCTTATAGCTCTATTGTCTACCTTAGCATCAATCTTGGCAAACATCTTTTCATTATAGTCTTACATTTTCTTTACTGTTTCTATTAAAGTAGACATTTTTGAACTGCTAGTTGGTGCCATGGGAAACAATTCCCTTGCAATACTTGAAAGCTCATCCCCTTCAACTTGTTTGCCCTTAGTTCTTGGAGTGACACTTCCACCACCACTCTTCTCCTTCTTCAGAACCCACATTTTTCTTTTCACCATCACACTTATGTCCCATCTTAGTTAAAGTTTTCTTATTATACTCATCATAGTAGGAATTAGGACTTCTTTTCTATACTCCTGTCAAATCCACTTTGGAATGATTAAAGACTTTGGTCAAAAATATTCCATAAGGTAGGTTGATTTTAGTGTTGGAGGCTTTGATAATGTGGTCCAAAATAAACATAGGGATGTCAATTTTGTTGTTAGTTATACATGCCCACAAGAAAAACATTTCATTTTCAAAAATATACTCAAATTTCCCACCCTTAAGCATAAACATAGTGCAAACAAAATGATAAACAAGTCTCAATTCTAAGGGTAAATCACTTGCAATGGGTTTTTCATTTTCATGAGTCTCTTCACCATAAAGAGCAGATAATTGGTCCTTTCTATCGACATATTTTCTCCTTTTTTCTCTTTCACTTCTAATTCCCAGAATTTCACAAATTACTCCTCTAGTGAGAGTAAAAGGTACCCTTTTCACTCTACTGTATACCTCCAAACACCCAAACTCCTTCTTAGCATGAGCGTAAAAATGCCTAACTAATTCAGTGTAAATGTCCTATTTGATTGAAGTCATGGACTTCCAATCCAATGCCTCAAACTTAGATTCAAAATCAAATTCTTGTTTTAAAAAGAATTGAAAGTCAATTCATCTACTATTCATAATTTTCTTATAGGAGATGGATTTGATATACCTATTATAAGCATCATCACTGCCGAATTAGAGTTTGTCCCTCACAATGACTTCTTCACTTTTGGTGGTCTTTGATTTCTTCCTCTTCCTACCATCCTTGGATGATTCCCCTTGATTCTTCCTTTTCTTGTTCTTTGTCACCTTGGGGGTCGACACATTTAGGGTTTCTTCCCTTTCTTCGATTTATCAGATTTGGGAGCCATTAGGGTTTTGAAATAAAGGTTGAAGAAGGTTAAAAATGACTTGGGATGGATCGATTTTGGGTATAAATAGAGATTTGAGGGAGCGTTTATGGAGATTTTGGTGGAGGTGATAGTTGAGAAGCCGGTTTGTCAAGTGTAGAGAGAGATAGAGAAAAACGAGGAAAAGTTTAAGTTATGCCATAAAATAGGGTATATTTAAAGGTACTGAGCAACTGACCAGAGGGGTCGACTCCTTACTTTAAGGTGTCGACACATTTTCTATTAAAATACTTCCTGAGCAGTCTATCAAAATGGGTTGACTCATTGGCTACGAGGGGTCGACACATTTTAATAAAATCCATTAAGAGCCATTTTTCAGAGTACATGGATCGACTCCTTGAGGTTGGGCTAGACTCCTTTTCTTATAAAATGTAGAAATGACTTATGGATGGTACCTCAATGCAACACATTATCACACATCAACTTTGAATGATTCAAGCATATAATTCACAAAAGTTATTCATGATAATGGATTGCTCATTCACAATTTTCTCCTAATCATACAAAATCTATCTTCATTCAAAGGTTTTGTCAATACATCAGCAAATTGTTGGTTTGTGCTAACAAAATCAAATTTAATATCATCTTTTTGCATATGATCATGTATAAAATGATATTTAATTTCAATGTGTTTTGTGCAAGAGTGCTGAATGAGATTCTTGGTAAAATTGATAACCCTTGTGTTATCACATCTGATGGGTATGTGTTCAAAGGTCAGTTTAAAGTCCTCTAGTTGATGTTTGACCTAAAAGACTTGAGCATAATAGCTTCCAGTTACAATGTACTCAGCCTCAGCTGCGAAAAGTGCAATTGAGTTTTGTTTCTTACTAGACCATGAAATAAGCATATTACCAAGAAATTGACAAGAATCACTTGTGCTCTTTCTATCAACTTTACTACCAACATAGTTAGCATTCGAATAGTCAATCAAATTGAAAGGTGTACCCTTAGGATACCACAACCTAAGGTTAGGTATGTATTTGAGATATCAAAATATTCTTTTAACAGGTACAACATGTGATTCCTTAGAATTAGATTGAAATCTAGCACATAGGCATACACTGAACATAATATCATGCCTACTAGTAGTTAGATAAAGTAATGAGCCAATCATACTTCTATATAATTTAGTATCTACAGAGATACCTTTTTCATCTTTATTAAGCTTTGTTGAAGTACTCATGGGAGTGCTCTATGGCTTTGCGTCCTCTATACTAAACTTTTTAAGTAAGTCTTTAATGTACTCGGCTTGGTTTATGAAGAGACCTTCCTTTGATTGTTTGATTTGAAGTCCAAGGAAGAAGTTGAGTTCTTCTATCATGCTTATTTCAAATTCACCCTATATACACTAAGCAAATTCCTTGTAAAACTTCTCATTAGTAGAGCCAAATATGATATCATCCACATAAATTTACACAATTAGTATATCATGGTCTCTAATATTTATAAAGAGAGTTATGTCAACCTTTCCTCTTGTAAAACTATTTTCAGAAAAAAATTGCTTAATCTTTTATACCAAGCCCTTGGGGTATGCTTTAAACCCTAGAGAGTTTTTGTAAGTTTGAAAATATGATTTGGAAGTAAAGAATTTTCAAAATTAGAAGGTTATTCAACGTACACCTCTTCAGATACAAAACCATTCAAAAATATTCTTTTTACATCCATTTGATAAAGTTTAAAAATTTTGAAACATGAAAATGTAAGCAACATTCTAATAGCCTCTAATCTAGCTATAGATGTATAGGTCTCATCAAAATCAATTATTCTTCTTGACTATAGCCTTGAGCTACAAGTCTTGTCTTATTTTTAGCTATAGTTTTAGATTCATCTATTTTGTTTCTAAAAAACCATTTGGTTCTAATTATAGGATGATCTTTAGGCTTAGGAATAAGGTTCCAAACCTCATTTCTTTCAAATTGATTTAACTCTTCTTGCATGACCATAATCCAAAATTCATTATTTTCAGCATCTTGAAAACATTTTGGTTTAATTTGTGAAAAAAAGTAACATAATTACTTACATTTGTAAGTGATGATCTTGTTCTTATCCCTTGTGATGGATCATTTAGTATTTGCTCTGTTGGATGGCTGTGGATAAACTTTCATTCCTTGGTATCCTTCATTCACAACTTGTTGGTTTGAAGGAATGTTTTGATTTCCTTTCTCTTGTAATGGAGTTTCACTTTGAGTTATATTAATGTTTAACTTGTCCATGCTATGTTTCATATTATTTACATTATCACTCACAATATTTCTAGGCATAGAGTTTAGTTCATCAAATGTAACATGAATTGATTATTCAACGACTAAAGTTTTCTTATTAAAAGCTCTACAGGCTTTGCTATATGTGGAATAGCCAAGAAAGACACCCTCATCAGATTTTGCATCAAACTTGCAAAGGTTATCTGTATTGTTATTCAACGCAAAACATTTGCATCTAAAAGCTCTAAAGTATGAAACATTTGATTTTTTGTCTTTTCAAAGCTTATATGGGGTTTTGTTTAAAACTTTCTCACCAAAACTCTATTTAAAATGTAGCAAGCTATGTTAATAGCTTCAGTCCAAAAGTATTTTGGTAAATTATTTTCACAAAGCATTGTTCTCCTTATTTCTTTCAAAGTCTTATTTTTCCTCTCAACAACCCCATTTTGTTGAGGAGTTCTTAGTGATAAAAAATTGTGTTCAAAACCATTTTCATTATAATATATTTCAAAATGTTTGTAATCAAACTCACCACCATGGTTAGTTTTAATTGCTGTGATTGTAAATACTTTTTTATTTTGAACCTTCTTACAAAACTTAGTGAATAAGACAATTGTTTCATCCTTGTGAGCTAAAAAGAATGTCCATGTGAATCTTGAGTAATCATCAATAATAACAAGAGTATATTACTTATCACATAGACTCAAAGAACTATTTGATCCAAACAAATCCATATGCAATAATTGTAGTGACCTAGAAATAGAGAGCATGTTTGTAGATTTAAAGAAACTTCTAGCTTGCTTCCCCATTTGACATCCATCACAAACTTTGTCTTTTTCAAATATGAGTTTGGGGAGACCATTTACTAACTTATTTTTTGAAATTTTTGAAAGAATGCTCATACTAACATGGCTAAGCCTTCTATGTTATAACCAGCTATCATCACTGTTCATAATTACATGGCATTTGATTTTGCAAGAAGATAAATTATTTAAATAAAAAATGTAGATATTGCCTTGTCTATGACTAGTCAATATAGTCTTGTTGTCATTTATGTTCACTACAACGCACTTAGAAGATTCAAACACTACCTTACAACCTTTGTCACACAATTGACTAATGTTCAATAGGTTATGCTTAAGGCTTTTAACAAGTAAGACATTCTTAATAGAGGTTGAAGAATTTTTACTAGTACTACCTATACCAATGATCTTCCCTTTGCTGTTGTCTCTAAAAGTGACCAAACCTCCATCCTTTGGTGTGAGAGATGCGAATTAAGCTTTATCTCTAGTCATATGTCTCGAGAAACCACTATCCAAATACCAATGATCCTTTTTAAACTTTGCTTGAAGATATACTTACAAAAACATCAGCTCAAACCTTGACCTTTGGTACCTAAACCATTTTGGGTCCATGGGAGTTAATTTTCAATGGTACTCTTGGAACCTATCCATTCTGAGGAGCATGTGAGTTTTCATAGCAAAGCATTGATTTGAAAGATGACTTCTCTTATGACAATAAAAGCAAGTAATTTGAGTTTTTCCAATAGGGGATACAAATTTTGCTTTTGAAAACTTTCTCTTCTTAAAATGATTGTATCTGAAGCCAACTTTATTAAGAGAGCATTTCTGTTTGCAAAGCATTGTATTGCATTTTTCTTTTCCACTAATACATTTTGAAAGAGATTTTTCTAAATCATTGTCTTTTTCTTTCAAAACAAAAATTTTCTTTTTCAAAATGTCATTTTCATTTTGTAAATCTTCACATTCCTTAGTGAGAGTGGCTACCAACTTTTTAAGAAGATCATTTTTTATGCCCATCTTTTTAAATTTAGCAAGCAAGTCATCAAAAGCATCTTGTAGTTTATCAAATGAAAAATTAGATAGTTTAAAGAGAACTACCTTCGCTTCTTCTTGTGCCATGAGACGTACGTTTGCAACCTCTTGAGAAAGTTTAGCTTCTTCATCAGAGTTGTGTTCCTCATCATCGCTCCAACTAGTGGCAGCCAAAGCCCTTTTTCTAGGTTTGCCTTTCTTTCCCCTCTTATTGAGCATAAGACATTCAACTCTCATATGTCTAGGCTTCTTGCGTTCGAAATATATGATGGTTAAGTCCGTGTGGCTAGATTCTCCCTTTGCCTCAGGCCTCTTTCTTCCCTTCCACATTCTTTTCATGAATCTTTTAAATTTTCTAATGATGAGAGCAAGTTCCTCCTTATCTTCGTCTTCATCTCCAAATTCATTTTCTTATGTGGTGGACTTGAATGCAACAAACGTTTTCCTCTTATCTTCCTCTTCTTGAAGATTTTACTTTTGGGTCAGCTCATAGGTCATGAGAGGACCAATAAGCTATTTAAGAGGTAAAGTGTTGAGGTCTTTTGCTTCTTGTATGGTTGTCACCTTTACTTCCCATTTCTTTGGTAATGATATCAAAATTTTCCTTACCTACTCACTATTAGCATAAACTCTTCCAAGAGAGTTTAAGCCATTAACGATGTCAGCAAATTGAGTAAACATTTTTGCAATAGATTCATCAACTTTCATTCTAAACAATTTATAATTATGCACAAGAATATTGATCTTAGACTCCTTGCCTTGATTGGTTCTTTCATCGGTTACCTAAAGTCTATCTCAAATTTCTTTTACAGATTCACAAGTAAAGATCCTATTGAATTCATTTGGGTCTAATGCACAATATAAAATATTTATAGCTTTAGTATTGGATTGCAAAAGCTTCGAGTCATTCTCATCCCATTCATTTTCTAGTTTAGAGATAACTACCCTTTCAATAGTCTTGGTGGGAGTCTTAGGACTAATAACAATGATCCTCTAAAGTTCATAATCTACTGATTGAATATAAATTCTCATCCTATTCTTCCAATAATTGTAATTAGTTCTCTTAAACATAGGAGGTCTGTTGGTGAATTGACCCTCACCTAGAGAGCTTCTAAACATGGTTGCCATGGATAAACTCTAAGGCTATTAAGCTTCTAAAATAGAGTACTAGCTTTGATACCAATTATTGGCCCAAAAATGAAACCCAATAGGGGGGTGAATTGGGTTTTTCATAATAAATCACAAAGTAATATAATTAAAATAAAGTTAAGTAATGGAACAGTGAATCAATGTGTGTGTGTACTAATAGTGCAATAGCAAGTAAAGAATAGTAAGCAAGAAAAAAACAGAGCATAATATGAATACCAAGACTTATCGAGATTCAGCCACAACATGTGACCTACATCCTCACCCTCAAGACCCCCTTGAAAGATCTTCCACTATAAGAAAGATTAAAATGTAGATGCTAGTCTTTCCAAGTACCCAGCTCACTTTTTACAAGAGCTCTTCTCGAGCTATAATCCTTCTAAGTGATTTTTTTTCCAAGCTTCACTCAAATTTACAAGTGTTTCCCCAATGACACTTAGCCTTACAAACCCTTACAAATGAAAAAAATAAGTAATACACAAAGTTTAGCTTTCTTAAAGAGTAGATATGAAAGTGGAAGATCAGTAAATGTCTCAAATTCTCAGCACAAATAAGACTTCAAGGATAATCCAAATAAGACTTCTAAGGCTTGAAATGACTTCTACAAGGCATGTTGATCTCCAAGAGAGTGTCCTAGTGTTGTGATCTCCTTTTCAATTGATCTTCTAGGCATTAATACTGACTGCTGATCTTCTTCTCATTGTTGCCAATATCCTTTTAATTGTTGCCAATCTTGTTATGCCACATTGTTGAAGGTGTCAGTTCTTTCAAAAGAGCTGTCGACCTTCTTCTCTTTGTTGCCGATATCCTTTTAATTGTTACTGACATCCTTTTAATTTTTGCCAATATTCTTTTCTAATCTTGTTATGCCACATTGTAGAAAGTGTCAGTTCTTTTAAAAGAGCTGGCGACCTTCTTCTCTTTGTTGCCGATATCTTTTTCAATAATGTCGATCTCTTTTTAATTGTTGTCGATATCATTTTCAATAATGCCTATCTCTTTTTAATTATTGCCGATATCCTTTTCAATGATGTCGATCTCTTTTTCAAGTTTAGATCTTCACAAGGCCTTCAACGTTTTCTTAACAAGCTTCTCAATATACTAGTTCTTCAATATCTTCAATATATGAAGCTTCAAGTCATGATCCTAAGAGAGATTAATGCATAATATGATCTACACACTAAGTAAAATAATTAAATCACTAATATAATGTTTTGTTATCATCAAAATCAAGGTATCGAGTCAATAACACTATTCTTCTTATAGTACATTCTAGGTGATTCACAAATCACTATCTTTCAAGTGACAGGCCTCAAACTCTCGTGGTTAGAAATATGGTCCACCACCTATACCACCATTGATGACTACAGCCACACAAAACATTTAGTGTTGACCTGCACCAATATTTCGATCAAGTGCTTCCTTAAAGACCTAACTTTTAAAAGCTTTCCTTGATACACCTTATTAGTGTCTTTGACACTACTTGAGCATAGATGTTACCCAGTATCAACATGATGCATAATTGTGGACTTTTCATTTCATGTGAACTGTAACCTCCGTATCTCTTTAGTGCTTTTCTACCTTTAAATAACCAATTATGCCCTTTCAAGTAGAATTAGATAATATTGTTTATCAAGGTGCCCCTGGATCCTTCATATTAGCTATCATTCATAGCTACGTCACTCAGGTGTTCTTAATCCCATTACAAATATATACTCTTTGAATTTATCCAAAGACAATCCCTTGGTCATATGATCAGCTACCATCTTAGTTGAGGGTATAAAGTTAACTTTAATTTTTCCCCTCTCCACTGTATCTTGAATATAGTGATAACTAACATCAATATGTTTTCCTTTCGAACTGTTAGCTCCACTTTTTATTAACGAGATAGAAGACTGACTATTGCAAAACATATTTATTGGTTTGTCTAAAATATCTAATTTTAAACTGTCTACAAAAAGTTTAATCCAGACTGCATTACTTACCGCTGTGCTACATGTTATGTACTTAACTTCCATTATATACTTCGTAACACAACTTTATTTCTTGCTTAACCATGAGACAACCATTCCACTAAATAGAAACACATATCCACTGGTAGATTTCCTGTCATCTATATCACCCCCAAATTTTGCATCCGTATATTTTATGATATCTAGATCATTTAAGTCAAAACATAGTTTAATATTTTTTTGTGTCTTGTAGATATCTAAATATATGTTTTATTGCCCGCCAATGTAATTTACCAGGATTGGACTGGTATATACTTACCAATCCTACTGCATGACAAATACCAGGCCTTGTACTTGTCATTGCATACATAAGGCTGCCCACAGCTTGAGCATAAAAAATATTATTCATCTTCTCAATGTCTACCTCAGTTTGAGGACACATTGATTTACTTAGACTTTGTCTTTTGTAGATAGGTGTGCTCAAAGATTTACAAGTCTCCATGCTAAATTTCTTAAGCACTTTATCCAAATATGCTTCTTGATCTAGATATAAAAGTTTAGAATCTCTATCTCTTGTGATTCTACTTTCGAGAACATAATTAATAGTACTCATGTCCTTCATTTCAAAACTAGATCCTAAGAAAGTCTTTGTTAATCATATCTAGACAGTTTCCAGCTAACAATATGTCATCTACATATAATGACAATATGGTTAACTTATTATGGCACTTATAAATATAAACACAGTGATCTAAAGAACTAGCCTCAAAACCAATTTCCAAAATGGCTTAGTGAAATTTCAAATTCCACTGTCTTGAAGACTGTTTGTGTCTATACAAAGATCGATTTAACTTATAGACTTTGTCCTCTTGTCCTTGTACCTGGAATCCTTCTGGTTGCGTCATATAAATGTTTTCTGCTAACTCTGCATTAAGAAAAGCCGTTTTAATATCCATTTGGTGCAATTTCAAATCTAATTTAGTAATGACAGATATGATTATTCTAACTAAAACAAACTTCACTACAAGAGAATAAGTATCAACAAAGTCTACACTAGGTTGCTGAGTAGAACCTTTTGCCACAAAACGAGCTTTATATCTATCTAGAGTTCCATCTGCTTTAAATTTCTTTCTAAGAACCCGTTCACAACCTATGCTTTTCTTCCATTTAGGACATCTTGAAGTTCCCAAACATCATTTTTCTTTATTGAGTCAATCTACTCATTCATTACTTTAAGCCATTGTTCAGAATCAGTGCATTTTAATGCCTCCGTAAAACTTATAGGATCATTTGCTGTGTGAACATCATCAATACTGAGTACATAATGATCTTTTAGAATGGTGGATGGATACCTAATCCTTTTAGTCCCACTTTCCACAACATCAGCGTGCATTGGATATTTTCTTTTTTGCATACTAGAACATGCATACAGATCAGTTTGTTTTATGCTCACAATATCTATGGGAATTTGGTATTGGGAATCATCATCAAGCATTTTGATTTGCTCGATGGGAGTTGTCGTGCCCCAGTTTTTGCCCTCCAAGTTTCTTTACTTGGGGGAAAGCACAATACTCTCTTATGCAGAATTTATCCTAAAAAGGACAAGTGCGACGGAGTTTGAACTTGAAATTGATTTGATTAAGGGCTATTGAAAAAAAATTTGGAGTTGCCATCTAACATGGTTAAAGGTGTGTTAGGTCACCCAAAACAAAGTGTAATCCAAAGGTCAAACTTAGGTTTCTTGAAAATGGTTTGAAAATGTCCTCTTACGAGGTATTTTGGAAAATAATTTTGTTTGGCAAACTTTGAAAATGTTTAAAACCCTTTTGAAAATGTGACTTCAGTTTTGATCTTTGAAATAAAAATCTATGGTCCAAGGGTTGGTTACGTGTAAGGAATATATTCTAAGATCATCACCCTACCCACCATTGTGGTACCTACATGTCTAATTCACTTTTGGGTTCACTCACTTGAATCTTCAGTTCCTAAATGTCCAATCTATGTCCACTTGAAAATGTTTTGAAAAAGGGAGGCTTGGTCATCACTTTTTGAATGTATGAATGCATGATGCAATTTGCAAAAGCATTTGAGTTGAAAAGAGGGTTATGATCGCGCCTATGAAGGTTGCCTACGTATCTCATTTGACAAGAATTAGGTTAGTTGTAGTTCGGACTCAGGGTCAGATTGAAAATAGGCATATTAGGGCCTTTGAAAAGTTTTGAAGACTCATTGGGGTCTTGTTTTGAAAAAGAGACCTTGAGAGTTTTTGACTTGAAATTTAAAAATAACCCGAGAGAGTTTTAATTTTGAAATTGGATGTTGAAGTGTTTTTGAAATAAGATTTGAATGTTTTTGGAAGTGCTTTTGGAAAAGCTCTTATGAACTTGTTCTTGAAAATATTTTGAAAATAGTTTTTATGTAACTTATGAAAGGTATGTTGAATATTTCATTGTCTTTAAGAGAGTAGCTATTTGAAAGCTAAACTCCTTCAAGGCTTTGAGTTTTGATAAACATTTTAGGAAAAAGGGCTAGAAATTTCGCTTAGGTTTGGGACATTTTAGGGTTTTAGAATCCTTATCTGAATATCTCACTTTAACTTGGACAACCCTAACTACAGGTGGCCTAGTGTTGCTTCAAGCATATGATGTTTGAAAGTTAGCTTTGAAATGGTTTTTGAAAAATGTTTAAGGATTAAGAACCCTAAAATGAAACATGTAGGTTTCATTTGACGTATCACTTTCCTTAGACAGCCCTAACCATGAAGAGGGTTAGAATCACCTTAGGGTCGTGAGCCTTGGAAAAGACTTTGAAAATAATTTTTGAAAATGTTTAGGGTTATGGAACACTATCATGGACCTAGGAAGGTCACATTTGATATGTCACTTTTCTTTGGGAACCTTAAACATGGAAGGGCTAAGATCCTATTAGAGTTGTGAGTTTTTAAAATCATTTTGAAAATAGTTTTTGAAAGTAGTAAGTGTCTAGCCATTTGAGGTTTAAGACAAACTTGTAGAGAGCTTTTGAAAGCATTTGAAAAAGGCGTATGGTAACATTTGAAAATGCTTTGAATTGGTTTGGAAACTCAAAAGAGTAGAGGGTTGTTTTTCGAAACGTGCTATGAATATCATTTTAGATTTGAGTTGGGGTTTGAAAAAGAGTCCCAGAATTAAAATCTTGAAGCCACCTAACCTTGGTTGAGCAAACTAAGGTTAAGGTGACCCAAGGTTAGGTTGACCTAGGGTTAGACCAACTAAGGTTAGGTTGACTTAGGGTTGGACCACCTAAGGTTAGGTTGACATAGGGTTGGACCACTAGTATTTGGTTAACCTAGGGTTGGACCACTATGGTTAGGTTAACCTAAGGTTGACCAACTAGGGTTCAAGTTGACTTAGGGTTTGGCTTGGTGTTAGGGTTTGGCCCCAATGGTTTGGAGATGATTTAGGAATGTGGCTACATGAATGCATGCACTTGAAAAAGAAATTTGAAAAATCTAGGATTATATGTGAGAAACATATGATTTTATGTTAAAAAAAGGAAAGATTTGATTTGAAATTAAAAAAAAAAGAGGAAAGATTTGATTTTGTTTCCCAAAATGAAAGTCTTGATTTTGTTTCTAAAATAGAAATATTTGATTTGAAATTGAAAATGGTAAGATTGGATTCGAAAATCTTATGATTTCGTGTGAAAGATTTTGCGATTTTATGTGACACTTTTTAAAAGACAACTCAAGAGAGTTATGCACTTTTTGAAAACTATAACGCAACAAGGGCTTTGAAAGTGATTTTGTTGCAATTTGACGTACAATGAATGCAGGATGAAGTTTAAGAGGTTTGGGGGGGTTCCTGAGGCATAGAAAACTAGGCTTTTCATTTAGACTTCAAGAAAGCAACAGTTGGACCAATTTTTGGAAAAACATTTGAATATGCAATTTAAAAAACAAAATAGTGATTATGATAACTAGAGTTTTGAAAAGTATGTTTAGGGTTTAAAACCCTAATATAGACTTTGGAAGTCACATTGAATGTTTCACTTTCCTAAAGCAACCCTAACCATGAAAAAGGCCAGAATCAATTTAGGGTTGTGATTTTGAAAAACAAATTAGGGTTTTGAAATCCTAATATGGACCTTGGTGGCCACTTTGAATATGTCACTTTCATAGGAAAACCCTAACCATGAAAAGGTTAGAATTACCCTGGGATTTTGAGTTTGAAATCAAAACAATTGTAAACAATGCATGATCATGACAATTATAATGCGAAGGGTTGTAAACATACAAGGTATAAGGTTTCACCACATAATCAAGAGGGCTTGAGACCACACCATCACAAGGTAGACTATAGGAAGGCCCCCGACTGGTGACCTCCCCAAGGATTTTCCTAAGCATAGACCTAAAGTACTCTTGTTTCAAGCATGCAAGAAGATGAGGTAGAAGATGAGGATTAAAATAAAGAATAGTCTAAGTGGACTAGGAGGGAAAAAAGAGAGAGGCAGAGAGCATAAACTTAAATAAACCCTACCTTGTCTTCACTTTTTCTTCAACCTTCAATGGTATCTTTGCCTTGGACTTGAGCGGCTTTCAAGAGCTTTGAAGGGGCTGCAATTGGCCTTTAATAGTGTTTGAAGGCTAGGGATTGAGTGTATAGGGCTAGGGAGGCTCAAACCCTCTAGAGAGATTAGGGTTTTTGGAATTTCGTGGGCTATAGAAAGTTTGGCAGAGCTTTGCTACATTTTTTCTGGACCAAGAATACACAGGGGGTGCACTGTATTTATAGGCAAAAAATAGAGGAGGTGGTGCCACTCATAGTGGTACTAGGCCAAAATTTGGCCAGGCACTACTAAGAGTGGTGCCCAACCCCATATTCTGTGGATATTTGATTTGATTCGATCTTGAGCTGTAAGGCAAAGATCTGGGCACCACTTCTAGTGACTACAAGCCATTTTTTAGCCAGACTTTACTACAAGTGGCTTCGGAAAGCTCTGGTCTGATTTGGAAAGGTGTCGGGCCTTGAGGCCCAACTGGAAAAGGATGGGGACACTCAAGGGAGTGCCCCAGAGGTCTCTAATTTGATACCCAGAGTCGGTGTGGTTGAAAAGGATGACCAGCCCATTAGGGGCAAAACGGTCATTCTAACTGGGATTCATCGGAACTGGTGCGAAGTTGACTGGAATGGGATTCGAAGGTTAGGGACACTTGGAGGACTGTCCTGAGGGCTATCAACTTGATACCTAGAGCCAGTGTGGTTGAAATAGAGTGACTAGCTCAGCTCGCTAGGGGCAAAATGATCATTTTGATTAAAATTTACCAGAATTGATCCGGAGTTGATTTGAATGAAAATATGAGCATGATGGACTGTCTGGGGCCAGTCTAAAAAAATGTAACCTTACCATTCTGAGGACCCACCAGGTTTCTCAATGAGTGTGCTAGGTAGGGCCCACCAGGGGCAATATTATTATTTTTTTACCAAAACGGCCTAGCAAGCATTGGTGTTGACTGTTCTAGATTTGATACGGACTTTCCATCTTGATTTCTTGGAAATGTGCAGATAAGTACTGTCGTGCCCTGATTTTCACCCTCCAAGTCTCCGCGACTCGAGGAAAGAAAGCACGATATTCTCTCATGTTAGAACTTATCCTAAAAAGGACAAATGCGATGAGCTTTGAACTTAAAATGCATTTGATTAAGAGCTTTTGAAAAAAGGTTTGGAGTCGCCACCTAACATAGTTAAAGGTGTGTTAGCTCACCCAAAACTAAGTGTAATATGAGAATCAAACTTAGGTTGTTTTTAAAATGTTTTGAAAATGTCCTCTCGAGAGATGTTTTAGAAAATAGGGTTATTTGGCAACCCTTGAAAATGTTTTATGCCCTTTTGAAAAATAACTCCGGTTTTGGTCTTTGAAATAGAGATCTATCGACTACGGGTTGGTTACGTGTAAGGAAAAAATCCTAAAATCATCACCCTACCCCGCCTTTGCGGTACCTACATGTCTATTCACTGTAGGTCCACTCACTTGAATCTCCAGTTCCTGATTGTCCACTTATGTCCACTTGAATAGATTTTGAAAAAGGATTTTGTCATCACTTCTGGGATAAATGATAGATGATACAAGTATTGAAAAAGAGTTTGGAAGAAAGTTGAGATTAGATTTTGAAAAGACCTTGTGAACTTGTCTCGAAAAGGTTTTTGAAAATTGCTTTTTATGTACGTTAATGTTTCATTGCCTTTGAGAGGTTAGTTATATAAGAACTAAACTCCTTCAAGACCATGATTTTTAGAAAGCGTTTTTTAAAAAAAAGAGAGGTTAGAAACTTCTGTTATTTGAATATCTCACTTGATCTTAGACAACCATAACCATTGCAGGCCTAGGGTCATTTCAAGAATATGGTGTTTGAAGATAATTTTTGGAAAAAAAGTTTTGTAAAACATTTAAGGTTTGAAACCCTATAATGTGAACTTTATAAGTTTCATTTGATGTATTACTTTCCTTAGGAAACCTTACCAAAAAAGAGTTGAGACCGCCTTAGGGTTGTGCGTTTTTTAAGTCGTTTTAGAAATATCTTTTTAAAAATGGTTAGTGTCTAGCCATTTTGGATTGAGATAAGTTTGAAAGATCTTTTTTAAAACATTTTTGGGTTGGTGTTAGAGTTGGAGTTTGGAAAGGGTTTCCAAAATTACAATCTTGAAGCCTCCTAAGCTAGGTTGGTCAAACTAGGGTTAAGATAACCTAAGGTTAGATTGACTTAGAGTTGGACCAACTAGGAGTTGGTTGACCTAGGGGTTGGAAAGTGGTTTTTAAAAGGTGGTATAGGGTTAAGGTTTGGCCTTGGTGTTATTATGCATGCACTTGAAAAGGAAATTTAAAAAATCTATGATTTTATGTGAGAAAAGGAAATATAGAATTTCGTGCAAAATGAAAAGATTGATTTTATTTTCAAAATGAAAGATTTGATTTGTTTGCTAAAATAGAAGATTTGATTTGTTTCCAAACATAAAAGATCTAATTTTGTTTTAAAAAATAGAAGATTGGATTTGGTTTCCAAAAATAGAAAAATTTGATTTGTTTCAAAAAATAGAATATTTGATTTGGTTTCTAAAATGAAAAGATTTGATTTGTTTTCAAAAATAGAATATTTGATTTGGCTTCCAAAATGAAAAGATTTGAATTGAAAATCTCTATGATTTCATATAAAGCTTTTTGATTTGAAAACCTATGATTTCATGAAACTCTTTAAAAACAACTTGAGAGAGTTATACACTTTTTGAAAACATGATGCAATAATTACTTTGAAATTTTTTTTATGTAATGAATAAAGGTGCAAATTGCAAGGATGAATGTTAGGGGACAAAGCTAGGGTTCCCTAGGGTATGAACTTCTAGGGCTTCAAGAAGACAACTCTTGGACTAATTTTGAGAAAAGCCCTTTGAACATGAAATTTAAAGAGGTTTGAAAATTATATTTTGAAAGAGATGTTTTAGGGCTCAAAACTTTAATGTGGCATTTGAATGCCTCTTTGAATATACCACTTTTCTAAAGCAATCTTAACTATGAAAAAGGTTAGAATCACTCTAAGATTGTGATTTTGAAGAACAAACTAAGGTTTTGAAACCCTAATGTGGACCTTGGTAGCTACTTTGAATATGTCACTTTTCTAGGGAAGCCTTAACCGTGAGGAGGTTAGAATCACACTAGGGTTGTGAGTTTGAAAATAAGAACAATGCATGAACATGACAAATATAATGCATAGGGGTCATGAAAATACAAGGTTAAAGATTTCATCACATTGCACGGGACCTTAAGACTATACCGTGATTAGTTAGGCTAAAGGAAGATCCCTGACACGGTGATCTTCCCAAAGCTTTCCCTAGGCGTGGACCTAAGTTCCTCTTGTTTCAAGAATGTAAGAAGAGGAGGGTTGAAGATGGGGATTAAAAGAAAGAGTAGTCCAAGTGGACTAGGAGAGAGAAGAGAAGGAGTAGGAGAACATGAAAGTAAAATAAGAACCCCACCTTGTCTTTAACCTTCAATAGAGCTTCAATAGAGGCTTGGCTTGAGCTTGAAGAAGACATGAGAGGCTTGGAGGCAAATGAACCTTGAAGAAACTAGGGTTTTAGGAGATTTTCGGGGGCTATCTTGAGACAGGCAGCGTTTTTTTGTAATTTTTTGAACCTAGAATATGCTAGGGGTGGTCTGTATTTATAGGCCGATTTTTGGAGGAGATGACACTACTAAAAGTAGCGCCTGGCCATTTTTTGGCTTGGCACCACTCTTAGGAGCACAGCCTTGGTATGGCAATGATTATAAAGATTTGATTCGACCTTGAGCTACAAGGCAAAGATCTGGGCGTTGCTAGGAGTGGATCTAAGCCATATTTTGGCCTGGCTCCACTATAAGTTGCTCCAGTTTCATTTGGAAAGTTATCGGGTTGCGAGGTCCAGCTAAAAAAGAGATAGGGGCACTCGAGAGTGTCCCAGGAGTTGCCAGTTTGACACCTAAAACTGGTATGGTTGAAAAGGATGACTAGCCCGCTAGGGGCAAAATGGTTATTTTGACTGAGATACACCGGAATGGTCCCAAAATGGATGGGGATGGCATTTAGAGATTGAAGATACTCATGAGAGTGCCCCAGTTGTTTACCGGTTTGATACCTAGGGCCAGCGTGGTTGTAAGGGATGACCGGCCTACTAGGGGCAAAATGGTTATTTTGATTGGGAAACATCGGAATGGGTCCAGAATGGACTGAAAGGGGATTTTGAGATTGAGGATACTCGTAGGAGTGCCCTAGAGGTTTATCTATTTGATATACCAAAGCCAGTGTGGTTAACGAGGGCAATCGAGGCGCTCGGGGGTAAAATGGTCATTTTGACTAAGGAACCATCGGAATGGGTCTGCAATTGGTTCGAATGGCGGTCTGAGCATGCCGGATTGTCTGAGAAAATCTTAGAAGGGGTGGACTTATCGCTCTGAGGACTTAGGTACCTTCTCGAAAAGTGTGTTGGATTGAATGACGCCTTAGGGGCATTTTGGTTATTTGGTTTCGATTAGGCCCGGGAGGTGATTGATTGACTGGACTAGGATTTAAAGGGCTGATTTGGGCTTGAATATTCATGTGAAGTTTAAAAGTGAGTCCAGTCGGGCTGAAGATTGTCAAGTGGGCAAAAATGGGGTGCTCATTAGGACTTATCATTCCGAGGAATTTGTACTTTCTTGGTGAATATGTCATCCTACAATTTGATTGCGTGGACTCCCATCTTCGAGGAATTTTGTACTTTCTCAAAAGATGTGCGAATAACGGACATTCTACATTGGTGGGATAACAGGAGCCAGAAGTGAACTGCTTTGGAATTGAAATGGATTTTCCATCTCGAGGACATTGTATTTTCTTGGAGATGTGCCGATAGGGACTTATCATTTGAAGGAATTTGTACTTTCTTAATGAACATGTCGTCCTAAAATTTGAATTAAATTGAATGGAATTGAATGGACTTACCATCTTAACGAATTTCTACTTTCTCGAAAGGCATGCCAAATTGAATTGAAAGGGATGATGCTTTAGGGGCAGTTTGGTCATTTGGCTTCGATTGCACCTAGTGGGCTCGAGAAGCGGTTGATTGATTGGATTGGGATCTGAAAGGCCGGTTTAGGCTTGAATGTGCATGTGAAGCATGGATGTGAGCCAAGCGGGCAAAAATAGAGTGCTTACATGAGTAACCATGTTTGTTAATTCTAGAAAAACAGCATCCCTACTTTCTATCAATCCTCATTCAGGATGATAAAATCTATATCCCCCCCCCCATTCTCCACTTATTTGATAAACTTGCATTCCCAAGTTTTATTTCCCAATTTATCTCTTAAGACTTTACGAATTAAGACATGCACCTTACATCCCTAAACCTTGGGATTTAATACATTGGGTTCAGTTCAAGTCCAGTATTCATAAGGTGTTAGCGGTTTAGCTTTTTTCATGACTCTATTTAGAATACATGCTGTAGTTGATAGAGCCTCTCCCCAAAAATGAATAGGAAGATTAGCATATGCTAACATGGATCTTGTCATATCCATTAGAGTCCTATTTATCCTTTCTGCAATGCCATTTTGTTGTGGGGTATAAGGCATTATATATAAATGCCTTATGCATTGTTCCTTGCAAAAAATATCAAAAGCTTCATACTCGCCACCTCTATCATTATTCAGAGTTTTTATAGATCTACCTAATTGTTTTCCACTTTTAACACGAACTTTTGAAAAATCTCAATTGCCTCAGACTTATGTCTGAAGAGGTAGATATATCCAAATCTTGAATAGTCATCAACAAAGGTAGTAAAGTACTCCATGCCCCTATGTGTTTTGACACGTAAAGGGCCACGTATGCTCGAGTGGATTATTTCAAGTAATTCCGATGATTTTCAATGTTTGGTAAATGATTGTGCATTAAAAGTACAATCGTTGGTCTCTAATATGCATTCGTTAGCCTTAGAATAGGTGTAATTGTATTATACTGTTTGTGTATTGTGAATAATCCTGAATTGGTTGTCTTTCCAGGTTTTTAATACTAAAGAGATGGAGTTGTAGCTTTATTGATAATCTGGGACTTACGGCATGCAAAAATAGAAAATCTCACTGGGCAAAATCTCTCAAAAGGGGGGGGTTCATATTTTGCTATAGATGTCCGAATGACCTGATTCTTAAGCCGTTGGAAAGATCTCATCAAGCTACAAATGTTTATGTCTAACGTGCGTTAGCCAATTTGGCTCCGAAGGGTCTCAAAATCAAGAAAAACTAAAAATTAAGGAAAATTACTGTTCAAACAACTAAACCCACCGTTCAAACAGCCCAAAGGATGAAAATCCAATTTTTCCTTGGCGTTTGAACGCGTGTTTTGCCATTTGAACACTAAGGAAATTTTTAGAATTTTATTAAAAACCTATCTTGATATTTTGGCCATAACTTTTTACTCCAATGTTCGATTGAGATGAGTTTTACACCGTTGGAAAGAAGACTTCAAGGGCTACAACTTTTTCTCTAATGTACATTGGCTGAATCGATCTCCAAAGTGATCAAAATCGAGCTGCAACAGACAGGTGAAAAACTGGTTCAGAGCTCAGACGCTCAGGCAGCTGTTCGAACAGCCCAAGAGCTTGCATCCTAGAATTGGCCGAGTGTTCGAACGCCTATTAAGCCGTTCGAATGGCAAGGCAAAAATCTGACAAATTTTAGGGTTCAAACCTTGTACCTATAAATACCCATTTTCATTTTTGTTCGAGAGAGGAGAGCGATGCTCGATGAATACTTAGGGTTTTTGTAAGTTTTTCATTTCTTTAGATTACATTTGATAGATTGTTATTTATTTTGTAATTTTAATCTCTTAAACTCTAGTTTCAATATAAGTTATTTCAATTCCTTGCTTTACATTTGTGATTTCCTTTGTTTCCTTGCATTGAATTCGTATTTTTAGTTTGTATTCCATTATTTAAAAGTCATTCATAGATAGATATGAGTAGCTAACTCTCCCCATCTTAGGATTGATTGTGAAGACCAATTGAAAGTCTTTGATGAACATAAGGGGTTAGATTTCGGGTTTTAAAGCTAAATAATATGTTTTTATCATTCTTGTTTTTCTTCATTCTAAAAAACATTGAAAACTTGGACGATTGATTATGTTCGGTAACATTTATGCATGACTCTATACTCAGTATATGAGTGACACGAATTGATAGTATTCGTCCTTGAATCTAAAAACTCGATTTAGTCTAGAAGTTGAATTTCTAAAGAACACCTCATTTTTATCGCTAGAACTTCCAAATCCGAGACTCACGGTATAGTCGAAGGATTTGAGTTATAAAGTACCTCCTTTGGAATTTCAAAAAAAACAATTGGTTGGATCGATTAATCCCAAGACTTTAATTTCAATTTGCTTTAATTTAAATACCTAGTTGTTAATTACTTTTATTTTTATTGTAATAGTTTAGTAATTGAAAATCCTCATCAAAAACCAAAAGATTTTTGGTCTCCTTTATTTTTTATTTTATTTTAGGCTTGATCCACATAATTGCAATTCAATTTTAAGTTAGGTTAGTGTGAGTTGAGTGCTAGAGCCTATATTGGGCTAGGTCCTTGAGGATACGATACTCGGACTTTCCGGATTTTATACTTCAATCGCGACACCCGTTCTCTTACTGGGAAACTCAAATTTACACCATCTTTGAGAGCAATTCAGTAAACGATTTTTAAGTCATTTTGCCTTTGATACGTGGTTCACATATATCAAAATCATTTAAATTTACTTGTGGTATTAATCCATTTCGACACATTCTAATCATTTTATCTTTGTTGATGTGACTTAATCACAAATGCCATAAATATAAATCATTACGATCATTAGACACATGCAGATAATCAGAAAAAGAAACTTTATTATTATCAATTTTGATCAAGTACATATTATCAGACTTGACTCCCTTCACTGATACATTACCCTTCTTAATAAATACTGAACCAGACCTAAAACTAACTGTGTAACCTTGTTGATCCAAAATTAAAATCGAGATCAAATTCCTATGAGTACTAGGGATATATAATATATTCTGTAGTATCACTATAGAGCTTTGCACTAAAAACTTACAACTTCTTTCTTCTAGAACGTCACAATAGGTTTTGTTACCCATGTAGACTCAATGTTTGCCAATTGCCTTTTCTTTAAAATCTACAAAAAAATCTTGATCTCTAGCAATATGTCTTGTAGCGGCTGAATCTACGCACCATGATTATGATTAAGGTTTAACCACCATGGTTTCCGAAACTGTCGTCGCTTTCCCATGAGACTTGTTATTCTTTGGACACTTCGCTTTAAGATGCCCTTTCTTGCCACACTTGAAACATCCACCAAATGACCTTTTGTTGCTACGCAGATTCTTCTGCCATTTGGCTTTCCCATATTTTGGATATGCTTTGAAAGATGAAGCCTCTATGGTTTTAGCCATCACTGAACCCTTATCTTTTCGTCTGTTTCTCATTCTTTCTTCTTCCAAAACTAGAAGTACTGGTAATATGACCATGGTAATGTCTCTTCCACTATGAGTGCGAGATGTCACAACATGACCCCAATACAACAGAAGACTATTAAGTATGGTAGTAACTTGTATCTTGTATAAGAGAGCATGACTTACATTGGATAATTCCTTTGTAATAAGCTCCATCTTATTAACATGGTCACCCATATCGTCATTTTCTCCTATACGAGTGTTGTTATATTTATGCAACAATAACTGAATATAAGTGTCAGATCTAGGACCATGGTTGACTTCCAATGCCTCTATTAGCTCATTTTCATACTTTTTAAAAAGAGGAATGATATTATCGTTCATACGATGAAGAAAGAAAGCCCTGGCTAAGGCGTTGTCTTCCTCCCTCTTTTCCTTACTTTAACAATAGCAACACTATCAGTAGCGGATGCTGGTATTTGGAAGAAGTGAGAGTATGCGACATCTTCTCATGGGTAAGAAGATAAGAGATATGACGTATCTATGCTCTAAAATTAACTCCATTGAGCATCTCAATTTTTGTAGACTGAATTGTACTTTTAATACCTATAATGAAATACTAGAGAACACCTTATAACAATAATAATAATAATAATAATAATAATAATAATTACTAAAACAACTGTGGTTAGAAGAAATGAAAATTACAACAAGCTGTGAAAATAAAATAACAACTTACAGTACACTAGGATTATATTACCCTAGTATTGCCTTGTATTTATTGAGACAACCCTTACAATATGCAAATTATTATTTGGCGGACTGACCTATTCACCTTAAGAAAAGTTTGATTATAACTGCCAACGGCCACGGATCACTAAGGCATTGCTCAATTGATCAAACAATTCTTTGGAGATATGGACCTTTCAAGCGTCGATTGGTAGAGATTTCAAATTGAACAAGTGTTGGTATAGGAAACGAAACCTTTTTTTGACCTTTGGATGTAGCAAAAAGGGTGCAAAATGATGAGATCGACTCCTTTTAAAAACCCTTTGAGAAGATTCCCCTTTTTCCCAACCTTTAGGACACTTCTGAAATTGAGAACTAGGGGCTAAAAATGTTACTGAGTGATTTCCCTGTGAATTACCTTCAAATCGGTGTTTGAATGACTCAAATTGACCTTGAACGGAGTCAAACGAGTCGAAAAACCGTCACTAGGTTGAATCTGCCAAGAATCTGGCTTAGGCAAACTAGACTGGTTCAGTGTAAGGGGGCTGGTCCAGTTGAACCAAGGTTGACGGGACCAAACTAGACCAGACTTGATTGGGTACAATTTAGGTTTCAACTGGGTTGGGTTTGGTTGAATTGGGATGGGTCTGGACTGGGCCATAATGGGTCTGAATGGGGTCGAGTCGTGTTTGGTTCGGGTTGAGTCTGGGGCAGTTGGGTTGGACCACTTTTAGATTGGTCTTGGGCAGTGACTTTGGGCTTGGATTGAGTGAAAAACGTTGGGCCAAAGTTGATTTTCTAGCTGTAGTAATGAACCTTCGGCCACTATTTCTTAGGTCAGTTCAGCAAGGTCTTTTAGAAGACTTAAAGCCCTCCCCCAGGTCTGGTTCACTGGAAAAGCCTTTCTTGATGCCAGAAAATTCCTTTTGGCTGGAAAATCCCTTTTTGACGTTATTTGACCCAATCTTTTCAACCACAACGTTTGTTTCTTCACTGGAAAATTCCAAACTACTGTTGTCAACAGTTTTCATGATCTCAACACACTTCTTTTCCTTTATCAATAGAAAAAGATTGACCAGCACAATCATGACCCGATGGTGGAGAGTCTATTATCAGACCTTGGTCTGAAATATCACCGAAATTTTTGACAGTATCAAGATTCTTGTGGATTGGTGTTGAAGAAGACTCTGGTGATGCCTCCAAATCCGTAATGAATTGTTTAAACTCAATAGGGATAGATTCTTTCAAATTTTCAACGTGTAGAACGTTGAAATTTAATTTAGATGCTTCAAACGGCACAGAGTTCTGAAGCTGTTCCCAATAGTGCTGTTTGGATGTATATTTCTCTCGTAATTTTTAAAGATCGCCAGAATATCCAATACCACCAACAGTAATCTCCAATAGTTCTTTGCCAGGTTGTTCAACCTTCTGATGAAAATTAAACAATGCAATAAATGTTGTCAAGCCCAATATTTGTCTATTTATAGTTTTTTGAATTCTTGATAATATACTATCAGGCTTGTTGCCTTGTTTCCTCTTCTCAGTAGAACTCTCTGTAACCATGCTGTAATATCACTGAAAGTCCCAGATATATATATATATATATATAATGGATGAATCTCCTTAGGGTATTTATCACACATAGAAAGCTTAACCAAGAAAGATAAAGAAACAACGTATGACACAAAGTAAACCAAATTTGTAGAAAACTTTATACCCATTGGTTATAGGTACAACCCTTCACAAAAGATTGTAACTATTCAATTCAAATATAAATGCTTGAATCCAGTAACAGTTAAATTTAACTGTCAAACTTCCTATGTGGGAATTCTCATCAAGTAATAAGAGATATTATAAGATACAAGTTGGTCCATCTTATTATGGTGTGGTCACCTTATTTCTTCAATTTAGACTAAACAAAAAATAAAAATTATAAATTTGATTTTTAGGTTGGTTTTGACCCAAAAAAAAAAAAAAAACAAGTTTTAAAGACAAAAATTAAGGTTTCACACTGCGGTTTGGGAGAAATTTTCAATGCGTCGGTAATACAACGTCATTTTGCTAACTATATTACAAGCCAATCAAATCATATCAAATGCATATATTGAAATTCTAATCACCATGACATATAATCACTTAGTGGATTAGTTGAAGAAAATCTCTCCTTAATTTTAGGTGATTGAATTTCAATACATATATTTGGCATGATTTGATTAGTTTGTGATTCACATCAGCAAAATGACATAGCATAACCATTGCACTGAATGTTTTCTCGTGGTTTGGACCACACAAATAATAAATAAGAAAAATATGTTTTCATATTATTTTGGACCAAAATAGAAAAATAAAAATAAATAAATAAATAAAGGCTTCACATGGATTTGGATCAAACAAAAAACAAAAGGAAAAAATGTGTTTCCACATTAGTTTGAATAAAGAAAAAAAAATGCTGATGGCCGGATGTGTTAATATAAATCAAGATTCGTTAAAATCACCAAATATATTAATCCCTTGTATATTTTGAAAAAATTTCAAGTGATATTTTGAAAAGAGTGTTAGAAAATATTGCGTATAGCCTAAATAAATGTGAAATTTACACATTTTTTTAGTGGGTCTATAGAACTATAAATTAACCTTAATAAGGAGATTAATTTTATACAATCACTTACTCAAAGTAGTGAATAAGAAATTGGCTATAAAGTATACAACATAAGCAAACGCGGTCTTAATATTTATTTCTATTCGACTTTAAATTTAAAACTTAAATCGAATAGTTGTGACCGTTTGAAGTACTATTTGGCTAGTGATTTTTCTAAATAGTTACTGCATAAAGTTATAACTGTTGGTTCATGCTATTCGAATAGACACATTTTAAAGGTGTTGTTTGATAGTTCATAATTATTTTGAATGAACGCTTTAATGTCTATAAATATTTTTATAATTTTTTTTAAGTTTGCATTCTAAATAGAATAAATTAAATCCACCTCCCTTAAGGTTTCAGATTATTACAACCCACCTATTAAGATTCTAGAAATTATATCCCCCTCGCTTGAGGTTTGAGGTGAGTTGTATTTTTCTCCAAATGTTAAATCTTTTAACAGAATATATGTGATGACAACAAAAAAAAAAAAAGTAGGTTCATTACTTAAATTGCTCCTAATGTGTATGAAATGATATAAATAGGATTTTTTTTTGCTTCTGAAATTAATTTGTGCATTAATTTTTAAAATTTTTGTTTTCTCGCTTTTAAATTTTCTCACATGTGTGTTGATTTTTTTTTAAGTAAAACCGTTCTCTTTTTAATATAAGTCAACTAACATTGTTGTTTTTTATATTATTTTTTGTAGGACATTTTTTCTCATATTGACTAGAAAATTTTTTTTATAAAAATTTATAAAATCTATATAGGGCTTTAATTATAGCATATAAAGTTTTTAAAAAATATAAAACTTAGAATTTATTTATTGATTAAAATAGTGTTTTATATAAACGTAACATTTAATTTGCTATTAGAATCTTATACTGATAATGCATTTTTTTTCATTAGAAGAAGGGTCAAAATTAACATACTAATTAATTTTATAAGTAAAAAAAACTATTTATATAATTTCATGCACATTAAGGACAATTTAGGTAATGAACTTATTTTTTTACTAATATCACATATATTCTATTAAAAAATTTAACATTTGAAAAAAATGTAACTCACGTCAAACTTCAAAAGAAAAAAATATAATTTTTAAAACTCCAAAAATAAATTGTAATAATCTAAAACTTTAAAAGAGGTGAATATAATTTACCTTTCTAAATATCTACATAAGTAACACATCAGTGCACGCATTGATTAACAAAGTACATTGGGAAATACTGACACGTTTCCATTTTGATTGACTATTTTCACTCGACTACTTTTTTTTTAACAAGGTGGCCTACATTTTTTTTGAATATCTTTTTTGTTTTTTTGTTGGGTCACTTTTGCAAAGTTTCATTAACTTTTCTAAAATTTTTGAGGGTTAATTGTACATATATCCATTCAGGTTTAACGTATTGACAACTGTATTACAACCTTTCAAAAATGGGTATATAGAGGTATATAGACCCCTTAAGATTTTGTCTAAAGGTGGAAGGACCCCTTGCCATAGCTCCCTCAGTCATCTTTCGTTTTCCTATGTTTGCAATAAAAAATAATGATCAATGAATTAAAAGTTTATATTATCCTCGTATGATTCTTGTCCATCCATGCATAAAGAGAAAGAGAGCGCTATAATTGAATAAATAGTAAACTTTAAAAATTAGTCATCCCTCCACACAAAATAGCAAAAAGAAAAAATAAATTAAATAAACAATTATAAAGAGAATAACCAATGATTAGATAAGGGAAATTTTCTTCTCCATGATTCTATCCATCCATGAGTAAAAAAAAAAAAAAACTAGTAAACTTAAAATTAGTCACCTCTGCACACAATGAAAAAAAATGGAAGAAATTGAACAAACAATTATGGTCAGCATTAACAATAATTAGATAAGGGAAATTTTCTCCTTTATGATTGTGTCCCAATAAACAGTATGTAAATATATAGTATGCGGTTGATTGAGGCATAACATCAAACACGTAGCAGGCAACGTAATATTTTTTCTTTTGTGGGTTGGTTTTCTTGGGTTTGCTTACTTCTTTTCCTTTTTTTGATGATTTGAAGGGAGAAGTATTAAAAAAGGAGAAAGATTGGGTACCCATGATAGAGAAATGTTGCTAACTGACTCAATTTCTATACACCATTGTATACGATGGGATTGTGTTAGGCATGGGACTGTTGCTTTCATGTGCTCTACAATTTGTATACACCACTGACTCAAAGATTGGGTACCCATTGGAGAGAAAAAATTAATTTAAATATTACTTGAGCTCTATGTTTCTGTAGATTAAAAAAACTAAGGCTCTGTTTCTGCATGGGCTTGAAACCTTATGCCAAAATTAAATCTAGCCACAATGGTTTCACCGTAGCAATTAGACCCAGCAGGATGCCATACATCACGCCTGAAACAAACGAAAATAATAAATAGAAGCATAATCTCATGAATGCAAGAGGCTATGTAGAGAGTCAAAGAAGAAAAGGGTGTGAAGAGTAACAGTGTCAGCTGTCAATACGTTAAATCTGAGAGAATCTAGGTGAAATTAATTTATTTTTTTTATATTTGTCAGCGAAGAAATATTCAGAAGAAATCACCATTGTTAATTCAACAAACACTCAGGCAGATTCGGGTAGGGATTATACAAGAAGTATACATGGACTTCTGTGGAGTGACGACACCCTGAAGAACTTTTTGCTTAAGTCTTCCATCTCAAGAAAATTGTTTGCGATAAAGTCTCATCAATTTTTATCTTGCAGCTCAAATATTCAAATTGTTATGAAATGTTTGACCGATGAATGACCTTTACGTGTTGTAACCTACCCCTATCTTTGCCTATATAAACGGAATAGAGAAAGAGAGAAGAAAAGAAGAAAAGAAAGAAAAAAGAGAGAAAAAACAGAAAGAGAAAGAGACAGAAAGAGAGATTGAAAGAAAGAGAGAGAGAGAGAGACGAAAAGAAAGAGACAGACAGAAGAGAGAGAAAAGAAAGAGAGAGAGAGAGAGAGAGAGAAAAGAGAAAGAAGAAGAACAAAGAAGAAAGGGAAAAACAAAGAGTATAAGTAACCTATTTACATTTCTGTTGTATTTATTTTGTATCTTATGAATGAAATACATACTTGGGTGATCAAGAAGATCTATCCCCATAGTTCCAGAAGAACTATTTCATTATTATTTGACAGTTCCAGAAGAACTAGTTTTCTTATATACTGTGTTTTAATATTTTACTTGCTGCAAATTCATTTAGTTTATAACACGTTATCAGCACAATACTTTAAGTGCTTTGTGTTCCTTCATTTTATGTGTAATTTATCTTCATTTTGGCTTCTTTACTATTCATTCAATTCGCATGAATAGTATAAACAGTAATTTAACTGTTGCAATGAATAATATTTATTTCAAAACTTGTTCCTTTATTTCTCTCAGATATTGCATGTTTTGCTTATGATATTTATAGATCTGGAATCCATATTTCGATATCTTTCCATAGACATGTGATTTGACTATATTTTGATATCTGGATTAAAAGTTACAATGAAGATAAAAATAGTAATATAATATATATATATATATATCGATCGGATGAAGTCTACTATTCATGAACATTAATAAATAGTAATTGCATAGTAATACCTACCTAACATTTATTTGTCAGTTGTTCTTTATTATAATACCCACCTAACATTTATATGTTAGTAGAGGTTTTGACATGATTAGTAATGTATGATTGTCAGATTAATGAGCAATTAAATAGAAGAAATCAAGTATTCCTGTCGAATGCTTATTAAGGCTTGCACGCCGTTTATTTAATTATTGTTACTTTATAAGATCGGCTTACTGCCTGCTACTGCTTTCATTTATGTTGTTGCTATTATTTCATTATATTTATTATAGCCGCTGAATGTTTTAAAAGCTTATTATGATTTAATACACCTGGAGTTGCAACATACTCAATAAATGCACTTGCAGTTGCAAGATTATGATTGAATACACCTAAAGTTGTAGGGCAATGATTTAGTGCACCTGAAGTTGTAATAATAAGAATGTAGAACAATGTTACCAAATAAAGAATGAGTACAATTTTTTATTACCCACAATGAAAATGATGTGGGAAAAATCTTCCTGATGAAGATATGATAGAAAAATATATTTATATTTTATGCCTCGAACGTGCTCTAGCAGTAATAATATCGAGAGTGTTAATTCAAAAATTGTATTTCAATGGCACATCGTGTAAATATAATAGAAAATGAGGGTAAATAGTTACGTTACTATTCATGCATACTATTTACATTACTATTTACGGTACTATTTATGAGTTCCACATTATTTTGATTTTGTTCCTATGTTTTCATTAGTGTTATATCATCTGTTCATCTGTCTGAACATAATATAAATTTATAATATGTATTAATCCCTGAAGTGATAAATGAATGGTATAGATCCAACGTAGTGTAGCTCACTCAATCGAGTACTATAATTAACTGATACATGTAACCAATGTTATATCATTCCCTGAAGTGAATGTACTTTTATTTAATGATCATGAAGATTGTCACAGATGTGATTACAATGTAATAATCTTTAAAATTATAGAGATACCCTGAAGGTTGTAAATACCACTAGAAGTGGAATAATGTGAGCAAAATAAAATAGAAAAATGTTTGCTGAATAAACCTTCTAAGAAGTACGAAAATGTTTCATTAGTTATGTACCTGTAGTACGATGATTAGATATTCAATAGATTGCTATAATAGAATAATTTTGACAATGAAATATTATATCAATTTTGCATTTAAATGCATGAATCATACCAATATGTCAATTATTACAAATATAAATGGGGAAGATATATGTCTAGCAGACATTATTAGAATGTACACAATTCTTTGATATGGTGGAAACTTAATATTAGCTAACTTAATCTTAAAACAATATCAAGCATTACAAATTGATTGAAGGCTCTAGACGAGCTAAGCTCTAGAAGAGTTATACTTTATGAAAGCTAACATAATGTGGTCAAGAGAAATATGATGCAATTTATTCTATTAGTAGTACAAGAAATTTGCGCAATTCTGATAGATGTTTTTACTTTATTTCTGTTAATACTAGGAGTATATGATGAAAAATAATCTAGCAATACAAGTAATAAAAATATCTTACTTTACACTTCTCTTTTCATGCTAGAAGCAAATAATATAGACATTTGCTGCTTTTCTTTTGGGTTATATTATATTAGGGATCATCTACAGCGATAAACCAGAAGATGAAAATATCGAACTTGTAGTCCAAACACCAGTAGATGTCGGGCCTGTAGTCGAAACACCAAAAGTTGTAAAGTATTCAGACCAGTAGTCCACCCACCTGAAGATGTAAAACCGGTTTGATACAAATGGATATTTGCGCAATGAGAAAATAAAATAGTGCGATATAAAGCACGACTCGTACCAGAAAGTTTCTCGCAAAGCCTTGGTATTGACTATAATGAGAAATTCTATCCTATAAGGATACAATTACATTCATATTATTGATTAGTTTGTCAGTCTCAGAAGGTCTGGATATATGTCTGATGGACATCGTGACAGCCTACTTGTATGGTGAATTAGATAATGATATACATATGAAAATTCTTGCAAAATTTAAAACAGATACCTCGAAAGTTATGTTTTATCAAACTTCAAAGATATATGTATGAGTTAAACCAATCTGGACGTAGATGGTACAATTATCCCAATAAATATCTATTGAAAGAATGATATGTGAACAGTACAATCGTCAATGTCTTTTTATGAGAATATGAATTGATGATTGTTGCAATATATGTTTATGCTTTTGGAATATTATTGGTATCTGGAATAGATTACAAAAGCTATTAGTTATTTAAAGAATAACTTTAAATTTAAATACCTTGGGAGAACAAATTATTGTCTTGTATTGCAGATTAAGCATTTGTCAGAAAGAATTTTATTCATCAGTTGACATATACAGAAAAATGTTATATTGAATAAACTCGTCCATGAAATTCTCCAATGGATGTCTGATCACTTAATATACAGAAGGGTCCTTCTCGTCCTCGAGAAAATAGTGAAGAATTTTTTGATCCTGAAGTACCATATCTTAGTGCAATCGGTGCTCTTATATCTCCTGCAAATTGTACAAGACTTGATATCACATTCTTTGTCAACGTACTGGCAAGATATAGTTCTGTGACAATTTAACAACATTGAAAAGGGGTGAAGCACATATTATGTTACATTCGAGGAACTACAGATCTGGGTTTGTTCTATTCAAAGGGATCAGAAGCAGAGTTAGTTAGCTATGCAAATGCTGGTTATCTCTCTGATCCACATAAAGCACGACCACAAACCAGCAATCGAGAATGCATTTGGTTGAAATCAATAATCCAACATATTCAAGATAGTTATGGACTATCCTCGATCAAAGATACCTCAACAATATTATATGAAGATAATGAAGCATGTACTGCACAAAACAAGGGAGACTACATCAAAGGTGACAGAACCAAACATATATCGCCAAAATTCTTTTATGCACATGAACTCTAGAAAAACGGTGATATTGATGTCCAGCAGATACGTTCAAGTGACAACTTGGCAAACTTATTTACTAAAGCACTCCCAACTGCCACATTTGAGAAATTGGTACACAACATTGGCATGCGTCGTCTTAAAGCTGTAAACAATTAAAGCTATCAACTTCAACTTCATACTAGATGTATGAATGAGGGAGAATTGCGTACTGTACTCTTTTTCCTTCGCCAATGGTTTTTCCCACAGGATTTTTCTTGGCAAGGTTTTAACGAGGCAGTGTTAACGCACCCATACTAAGTTAGGTTACCTAATATCATTGTACTCTTTTTTTTTCGTTAAGGTTTTTTCTCATTGGATTTTCCTAGTAAGGTTTTAATAAGGCAGTTGTAATATATTCTAATATGTAGCGGTCATCCAAAGGGGAGTGTTATGAAATGTTTGACCGATGGATGACCTTCACTTGTTGTAACCTACCCCTATCTTTGCCTATATAAACGGAAGAGAGAAAGAGAAAAGAAAAGAAGAAAAGAAAGAAAAAGAGAGAAAAAACAAAAAGAGAAAGAGACAGAAAGAGAGATTGAGAGAGAGAGAGAGAGAGAGAGAGAGAAAAGAGAGAGAAGAAGAAAAGAAAAGAAAGGAAAAAGCAAAGAGTATAGGTAACCTATTTACATTTCTGTTGTCTTTATTTTGTATTTTATGAATGAAATACTGATGCGGATTGCATTGCCGAAGATTATTTGGAAACGCGGCGACGGCGACATATCCGGACTGGTGGTCGGTAAACTTCAATCGACCATAACTTTTGACTCGTAACTCCATTTCGCCATTATAATATGTCTTTGAAAAGGTATCGACGAGCCGGAGAAAGGGAAAAATATGAAGTGATTTTTCAGCCTAGGAAATTGCGAAAAAAATGCTTCTAAATACGATTTTGGGACTATTTTGTGTTTTGGGCTTATTTTTGTGGGCTTTTTGTCAGTTTTCCTTTTAACCCGGTTTTGTCCCGGGCCTAGGGTTTGTGCTGCCTATTTATGTTCTTCTTTAAGACATTTTCAGCAGCTTTTGATGAATAATAAACTTGTGTGCGATTTTGCACTTTTCTAATCACTCGGTATTTTCTACAAAAATCAACGAGTGTTTAATGTCCTAGAACTTAGCATTCGTGGTGAATCAATAGGTTGTAGGACGGCTCTGAATCCGGTATTCGTGGTGAATCAACGGATTAGAGTTTATTTTTTTGTTCTCTTAATATCCGCTACATCAAATACATACTTGGGTGATTAAGAAGATCTATCCCTATAGTTCCAGAATAACTATTTTATTATTATTTGACAGTTCCAAAAGAACTAGTTTTCTTATATACTGTGTTTTAATATTTTGCTTGTTGCAAATTCATTTAGTTTATAATACAAATTGGATACTTCGTTGCAAAGCCCTATAATTTTAATATTTTCTTCTATTGAAGGCTTTCTTATTTGACTCGAGAGGAAACCATAGTTGCCGAAATGGAAAGCAGAAGCGGGAGATGTTAGGGGAAACGGAAGCGGGAAGCGCGGCCAAAAAATATAAGAGGAAACGGGAAGCGAAAATTATTGAGAAACTTAATAGGAAACTTTTTCGAAACTCAAAGGAGACTCTTAAGAAACTTAAGGGAACCTTTGAAAAATTTAGTAGAAATCTTGAGAAAACTTAGTAGAGATATTTGGGAAACTTAGTGGAAACCGATACAAATAATTTTATAGATACTTAGTTAGAAGTTAAGGGAAAAAAATGTATAAAAATTAACATTTTAAGTTTCCGAAGTGTTTTCCAAAAATTTCTTTTAAGTTTTTCAAGAGTTTCCGTTAAGTATCCAAATAGTTTTTTACAAGTTTTCCAAACGTTTTCCAGGAGTTTCCGAAACGTTTCTCCCGCGTTTCCGAAACGTTTTCTCAAAATTTTTAAACAAGTTTCGTACCTTTCCTGAAAACGCGTTTTTGCCCCCAAATTAGGTTTCCGTGCAACTATGGAGCAAACTATCAAACCTTTAAGTCAACATTCTTAGAGGAAAAATTGGAGAATCATTATTGTAAAATATCCTAGGTTGTACCTACTTTTCTCTAATCAATAATTTGAATTCGTTACCTTATTTTTTCCCTCTATTTATTTTTATAGACAAGAAATTTATGTGTACAATCAAGAAAGGTGATTTGCTTTAAAGTAAAAGTTTTTCATTCTAACACATACTTCTATATAATAATTATTAATTTTTTTTATTATGTAATATTTCCTTATGCTTGTTTCGAAAGTTAGATGTCTTGAAGTCCAAGTTGTCGAATGAGACGACTATTTCAAAAAGTAAAAAGTCTTTTAGTCGAATTTCTTTAAGGAAATGCCCTTTATTTACTATCAAGTAGTTAGTTTAGTTAGTAAGAACTCAAATTTTTTTGTTAAATAATTGAATTCAAGTCTTTATAACTGCTTAGTGGGACTAAACATATTCTATAGCACAGAGCACGCAGTAGGACTTAAGCTTTGGTCCCAATGTAAGTGTGATGTTGTCTCCCATAGATGACATTGTGGTGCTTAGAGACAATACTCCTTGACTAATGTGTGGAGTAGCCTATTTATATATTCATTTTATGTACTAAAAAAAATGTGCTTTATTTTATTGAAGCAATTTTGTGGCCACATTTTTCCTTTAAAAGAAATAGCTCAAGAACAACTAGAAATGTCAAGTATGGAAATTCTTCTTTTACAGAATTTCGATTAAAAAAACTTCACCAAAATCAGAACTTAGAAGCCAGCAAAATACAAGGTGTTTTTTGAAGTGAAAGGATCAAAAGTAGGCACATCATTTGGTATGAAAAATTTTGTAAAAATTTTTATTTGTATATCATTTTTTTTAAAGCATAACTATCATAAGATGACTTGAGCAACGTCATACAAACAGAAAACTTTTTAAAATTTTTATGCAAAATAATGTAAGTGAATTGGAACCTATTATTTTGAAACAAATAACCCACTCAAATGGTTTTTTGTTGCAAAATGTCAATGGTGCATCATTCTCGTGGATGATGACTGCGTATAAAAAATTATATGAGTATAGAATTTTTCACATGAGATATTTATATATGTCGAATGAAATAGCCAGATTGCACCATACAATGCAAAAGTAGATGATGCATCACAAAATAAATACGGAAAATGGTACGGGTTTGTACAATGGTAGGTTAGGCGCCGCCTAATCGCCGCCACGTCTGCCCGTAGAGGTCCTCAATAAATAAATACAAACAATATCATTGGAGCTAGGCAACAACCATGTGAAGATAACATCGTAGATAAATAACTCAGTGTGTAACGTTCTCATCACTATAGAGTCAGGGAGTATCAGATGTATGCAATCTTATTTTTGCACTGGGTTAAAATATAATAAATAACATATACAACATAAATACCATTTGAAAGTCACAAAGGCTGACGACTTCATAGGAGAGAGATTTTCATACGGATTGAGCATTTTATGACCAAGGTTGATCATTCTATCACAGGATGGGTATGGTAAAGCCAAAAAATTACACCACTAAAGTAGTTGGTTTAGTGGGTTGAACTCGTTTCTTCAAGTGGTGAAACTTGAGTTTGGGTTTAAGTGCCCCTAGCCATAAGTAGAGCTAAACTTACTCTGTGTGCGATTATCTGACTGTGACCCTTTTGCTTGCATTGAGAATGAACATATCTGTAGATGACTGTGAGTGTTTAATTATGAGTTTATAAGGAAATTCAATATGACAACTTAACAAATAATGCTAACCGAATATAATATTACATATAAAATGTAACTTAGATTCTTATTCTTCTTATAAAATGACAAAAAAATAAAGAAAAGAAAATAGGGATTGGCATCAAATACCTTGTCCAAAGAATTAAAGAATCAAAATTTCGTTTCGATATGTCGTTTCGGTGGGCTTGGAAACAAAAATGGTTCGAAAATATTTTGAAAATGTTTTAGAATGTTCTGAAAATATTTTAGAAGTAACAAATATTAATATAATAAAATACAATTTTTTGTATATTTTTCAATAAAAATTATACCATATTTATAAAAATTTTTAAATTCATGTTGATACACCTTATTATTTTGGTATATAGCATTGCACTTTGGTGTAAGTTTTTATATTTCAGTGTGTTTTGAGAGAAATAATAAAGTTTTGTTATTCTACTAGTATTTCGTTTTAATTTATTTAAAAAAAAAATATTTCAACATTTTCAACTAAACAAATAAAAATTTTGTTCTCCACGAAGGAGCACAAGTAATAAACGGCTCTTTCTCCGTTGACCAAGAAAGTGTGTTTTGTTCATCCCATCAAAATATAGAACAAAACACTGGAACACATAAAAACATACAAAATGAAACAAAAGAAAAAAAAGGTTTTAGAACAAAAACGATTTGATGAATCTCATTTATAATGTGAAAAATACTACATCGGCCTATAATTTTTAACATCTTTTACAAATTGGTGTCACACTTTATGTACAGTGAACACATCAGCCTATAATTTTTAACGAATGTATTTAGTAACATGCCACGTTAATTAGCTTAGAAGTTCGTAAATTTTGTTTGCAAGTATAGCATGACTCTTAACATATTAGCCAAAAAATACATAAATTCTTCACTTCAGCCGTTAAATTGCAATAATTTTGATGATGTTTCCTAGTTATGCAGTTTTTTAATTCCTACTGATGCATATTTAAGTAATTTTTTATTGCTTAAATGATCAAATTGATATTTTTAGCGGGAGGGCATTACCTAGAACTCGTCAGAAGGTAAATCTCATGCTTTTCTAAAATTCTCTCGGCTTGGTGGCAAAGTGGGATAATTTTGAAGTAGACAGATTGGATCCAAAACGTATCATTTTGACACAAAAATAAGAAAAATTCTGAATGAATATTTGATTTTATTTGGTAATTTCACTATTATTAGGGGAAGAGCTTTTCACACCTCACTGCTTATATATTTTCACCACCTCTCTACTAAATTCGATTTCTTCCAACTCACACAGAATTGTGGAAAGAAGACAAGTAAAACAAAATGTGATGGAATAAAATGAAATAAAGAATTGTTAAACGTAGTTGTCCTCATATATGGAATATCCCTATTTTATAGTTGTATGATTTGAGTTTTCTTGTTAGAACCAATCATTTTTTGAGTTATTTAAGCTTTACAAAGCACAACAGGACAGTAATTGAACTCTGAAAATAAACATCAAATTGGTTGTCCAGTTTCACCTTTGCCCTTTTCAATTCTATATACAACTGGTGCAATAAAATTTTCATTCCTCAAACCTTCTCCAAAATGAGCTATGATATAATGTTAAGCTCTGATACCATATTAGAGGACTAGCAGCCTTAAAAAGTTAATCTGTTAAAGAAAAGAGCCCAATAATACATATTGGATTCTCCAACAAGAACTCAAAGTCGAACACAACTCCAACATAACTAGAACTCAAACTCGAACAAAAAATCCAAAATAACCAGACGAGTACCAGAATTATGATTTCTTTTCCTGCATTCTAGTAGTGTCCTTGAGTTCAATGACACATTGTTGTCCCATCCCCAACCAAATGCTGCAACTTATACCCCATGTGTAAGAGTGTGTAAAAGAACTCTCTTCATTGTCTCAATACTTGGAAAGTGATGTCAGTATAGTACATGTAAATTCTATTTCCTAGCTAGATAATTCAAATGAAGGAAAAAAATAAACAAAATGCATCTGTACCAACACATTCTATTCCAAAGGCAAACGCAAAACATAAATTGAAATACGATTCCTCATTCTCGAATTCTCAAGATATGAAAAGAACTTGGACTTTTTGGTCCAACTAAAAATAAACACTATGTCAAGAGAAGCAATCCATGCCACGCAAAGAAAAAAAAAAAAAAAAAAAAAAAAAAAAACTTCCTAGATGCATCTATTTCCTCTTCCCACAAAGTTGAACCAATTCCTCCACCACCTCATCTATCTCTTCCTCTTTATTCATTGTGATCTTCTCACTCAATTCCTTTGCTTTACTCCTCACCTCCATTCCATTTCTCTCCACCACTATCCATTTTATAACCCTTGCAATCTCTTCTCTATCAAACCTACCAGTCTGGTCTCTCTTCACCTCCACACCAACACCAACCTCCTCAACCAGCCTACCATTCAATGGCTGGTCAATATGCATGGACATGGCTATGATTGGAACACCAAAGTGTATACTTTCAATCACAGAACTCCATCCACAGTGACTCACAAAACCACCAGTGCTCGAATGCCCTAGAATTTTCACCTGTGGGGCCCATCCCTCCACAACCATTCCCCTCTCTCCTATCCTCTCAATGAATCCCTCAGGCAAAGCCTTTTGAACCCTAATTTTCTCTCCCACAGGGAACCTTACAACCCATATAAAGCTAACCTTGCTGAGCTCTAGCCCATGAGCTATCTCCTCTCTCTCTTCATTGGATAGAAAATACTCACTCCCAAAAGAAACAAACACGACCGAAGATTCATCTTTTTTCTCAAGCCATTGCATGATCTCCACATCCCCATCTTCATTCACAGGTTCTTGAAGCAGCGGACCAACCGGTTGAATCTTTTTCTTGGCTAATACAGAGAGATAATCGATATATTTCCCCTCTATCTCTCTAGAAGTTTTGATCAAAACTACGTTACGAGAGTGTTTGAGGGATTCAAGGAAACGATCTTTCTGTGTTACTTCATTCGCACGAAACTCAAGCATGTTTTGAAAATTTGTACTCTCCGACTCGCGAAGATAAATTGCCGGAAAAGGGTAGTCAACACCAGGGTTCTCCGAGGCATGAATGGCAAAAGAAGAAAACATAGCTCCGAAAGTTAAGAACATGGCGGCCGGGATATTGAGCGAGGAAGCGGCGGCTGCTACCCACGGCTGGTTGAGGTCGAAGATAACTAGATTTGGATTGAGAGTTTTGAGAATGTTGAAGAAGGTGGGGCTCGCCCTGTCGAAGGCCGTGTGGAGAGTTGACATGAGATGGGCTGGGAGGCCATTGGTGGTGTGGTAGTGAGGAGGAAGCTCAGGCATGGATGGAAGATTGATTTCCACTAGTTTTATGGATTGAGAGTAGTGATGATCAGTGATCCTTTTCTTGATGGAAGTTAGATTGATGGGTGTAGAACAGAAATATATGTAGAAGTTTCTCTCTGTGAGCTTTTTGGCTAGCTCTAGGAAGGGAGATATGTGACCATGGGCCAACCATGGGAGAATTAGGACTCTGATTCTGCTCTGTTTTGTGTCCTGCATCCCCCTCTCTCTCTCTCTAGCCTCAGTTTTGTTTTGGTGATTTGTGAGTATGTAAAATGATGATGCGCTCAAGGATATACATATATACATGTATTTATATATATCTGGATTCTGGACATGGACGAAAACTATTTTGCCCAATTCCTACGAGGGGAGAGAGAGAGAGAAGCTCTAGAGTCAGTGCTTGCGTATCGCCCTATAGATTCTTTTGTAAGTGTGAACGCAGTCAAAATTGACTCAAAAAGGTTGCGTTACATTTTGAACAAAGAACAAAGGAAAAAAAAAAAAGAAGAGATAGTTACATTACCTTTGCCATTTGCCATTGGCCAGATTATACTTTGTTTTTGGATAAAATAATGAATTATAAGGAAAGGGAACCAAAAAAAAAAAAAGGCAAGGAGTCCAATACATCCCCCATGACATTAGCTTATGTTTCACTTTCATTATGAAATTTTTTTAATTTTGTTTACAAGATCACATGCATTATGAAAAAATTAAAGCAAACCAAGATCATTGAAGCTAGGCAACATCCATGTGATTGACAATTTTGAGATTACGTGCTTTGATAAATTAATTTTTTTATTGTATAACATTACTTTGTATATTATTCAAATGTCTTGAAGTTAAAGATGTCCAATGATACGACTTATTAAAAAAGTGTAATGTTTTTTACTACAATTTGTTCAGGGATATTACTAGGCCAATCAATTTGGTGGTCACATTTTTCCTTTAACATGAGATAGCTGAAGTGCTGAAGAACAACTAGAAACATCTTGCCTTCTCCATCTGTAAAGCATGAAAATTTTCATTTTTACATAATTTTTATAACAAAAATTCCACCAAAATGATATGAAAGTCACATTTTTAAAATTAAGAGCTAAATTAGTTTTTGTTTGAAATAAAAAGACAATAAATAGACACATCATTCTATCTAAAAAAATTTTGTTAGGAAACATCTGTTTGTATACCATTACTCCTAGAGCTTACAAGGTAACCTGAGTAATGCTATACAATAGGAAATTTTTATTTTTTCAATTTCTCTAAATAGTGATGTGTGACTGAATTGAGACCTATTATTTTAAGACAAAAAATTTACAAAATGACTTTTAGTTACAAAAATGACATTACAGATCATTTTATTGGATAGTTGTTTTTCAAATTATGTAAGAATAGAATTTTCTAAATGACATATTTTCGCTGCGTGAAATAGCTAGACTGCACCACATGATCGAAAAGCTAGCATAGAATACATCACGAATAAAGTAATACAAACAAGATCATTGAAGTTAGGCAACAGACATGTGATTGCCAAGATCATTGAAGTTAGGCAATAGACATGTGATTGCCAAAGTAATACAAACAAGATCATTGAAGTTAGGCAATAGACATGTGATTGCCAAGATCATTGAAGTTAGGCAATAGACATGTGATTGCCAATTTTGAGATATGCATATATTGGGAATGCTCAGGTTAAGTGGTTTCATCACTTTGGCGTCGGGAGTGTCGGATGAACACGGCCTTATCTATAAATCTACAATTTGAAAGTTACTGAGGCTGTTTACTTCACACTACAAGAAAAAACAATTTGGTGACCAAAAATTTTGCCGCTAAAGGTTAGAGTTTTCGTTGCTAAAACGTAATCAGCGACGATTACCATTTTGTCGCCAAACAATCATATGAATAGTTAGCCCCCTTTCGAATTTAGCAAGCTGAATCCATTTATAGCTCATTTCAAGAGAGCTATTGTCATGTGGATTGAGCATTTTATGCCCAAGGTTGTCTGTGGTTTCTTGGCACCTGCTGAGAGACAAAGCAAGGTAGAAGCACTGTAATAGTACATAATGATTAACTATGTAAAGAGGGCCGCTAAGAGCATATACAGCTGTCGGTCATGTGCTGCCTGATTAATGCCACATCAGTCTAGACTCACCAACAGTAGGCATACACAATTATCGGTTAGGCGGCGCTGATGATTGACATGGCGTCAATCAGGAAGCGCCTGACCGACAGCTACGTCTGCCCTTAGCATTTTTCATAGAAAAATATCTATGGTCATATGGAAATGTAGATTTGGATACTCTCAATTCATAATTGGACCGAATATCTCCATTGCATCAATCAATTAAGGAAATGATGTCATATCAAATATGTTATTAAAACTATGTCATTAGATTAAAATTTATTTTCTTATATATAACCATAAATTCATTAATTTTTAATTAAATTTAAGTCAACTCATTTGATTCATTTATTTTGTTGATTGACGTGTTTGCACTTTAACTAATAAAACAGAGAAATCTATTCCATGATTATAATAGAGATAGAATAGAGAGGATTCTAATCTAAAAATGCAATATGACATCTTAGCCAACAATCTGCAAATCTAACTGACCTAATATAATATCATATTTTATAAGTATCTTCATAATTATAAGATAAAAAAAAGAGGGATTGGTATCAAATTCCCTGTCAAAGGCGCACAAGTCATCAACGTCTCTTTCTCTCTTGACAAAGAAAGTTTGCTTTCTTCATCCATCAAAATATAGAAAAAATAGAACAAAAACAAACACACACACATACAGAATGAAACAGAAGAAGAGAAGATTGAGAGTGACGGCGTGATGAATCTCAAATATTATGTGAGAAATACTGCTACTTAAAAATTTGCATGAACATCTTTTACAAATTGGTGTGGCACTTTAAATACAAAAATTACATCGGCCAATAATTTTAAATGAAGATATTTAATAACATGCCACCTTAATTAATTAGTTTGTAAGCTCATATATTTTGTTAATTTGCCCATATATTCTGATATTTACTATGTTTGCCAATATATTCATTATTTCAGCCGTTAAATTGCAATCATTTTGATAATGTCGATTCAAATCGTATCATTTCGACAAAAGCATAAGAAAATTTCTGAATTAATATTTGATTTTATTAGTAATAATTTCACTAATATGCGGGGAGAATGCCTGAAAAACTAATTGCAAGGCACTGCTAACCCTGTCTTAATCCTGGTTTTAATTTATATTAGTATTCCCTTTTTAATTTTCGCAAAAGTTGGTCAGTGTCAAATGACCGATAATGCATGAAACTTATAATGACAACATAGCACAGCCCATTTACACTGTTTTCTTCACTTAAGGGGTGAGAAGAAAAGAGAGAAACCAATTTGTTCACTTGGAAAAGAAAAACAAAAAGAGGAGAGAAAGCAATTCAATTTGTCTTGATATGGTTGACGTGTTGTAGAAAAGCGAAAAGGAAATTGTCCTCAGGACTTCCTAATTAGAAGGAATTTTTTTTTTTTATTATGAGCCTTTGCTCATGGGAAGGGCTTTTCACACCTTACTGCCTATTTCACAACCTCTATAAAAGAAAAAATTTAATAGAATAAAAAAAATTGTTAAAGCTAGCCGCCATAGAATCTGGAATATCCCTATAGTATGATTCGAATTCTCTTGTTAGAAGCAAACATTTAGAGTTAATTTAAGCTTTACAAAACACAAGAGGACCCATGATTGTACTTCAGAAATAAACATCAAGTCGAATGTATGCTTCATCTTTGTCTGTCGCAATTCTATAGAACTGAAACAACAAAACTGTCATTCCTCAAACTTGTTAGACAACGGCTAGTCTTAGTCTTAAAGGTTAACATGTTATGAAAGAGGTCCAACAATGCCTATCAAGCTCTCCAATAAGAACTTAAACTCGAACACAACTCCAACATAACTAAACGAATCCCAAAATTAGTCTTACGATTTCTTCTCCTGCTTCATTGTCCTCGAGTTCAATAACACTCTCAATGATGGCATCTCACCAGCTATATACGATGAATCTTGGGGCTTTCTGTTGGGGGCATCTTGGTGTGGTTTTTTTGCAGTCTAGGTTTTTCCTTTTCTACTAAATCCTATCCACTGATGTACTTATCTCATTATTAATAAACTTCGTTTTGCTTGCTCAGAAAAAAAAAAAAAAAAACACTGCCATTGTATATAATGTAGATTTGGTTTATATTGTTTAGGTCTCCAGGTTTTCGGTTAGTTATTTTCTTATTTCTGTATTTTCTTTAGATCACTCTACTAGAGATTACTCTCTCTCTCTCTCTAACAAAACACATTGTTGCCCCATAACCAAAGGTAGGAACTTCAACGGTGTTTGGAATATTGCAGATTAAAAAAGTCATCAACCAGAAGCTTAAATTAGTTTTAACAAGTCACTTTTTTGAATGACCTTTCAAAACTTGAACTTTTAAAATCAAACATAGTTTCAAAAAGCTATAAACTCCAGCCATAAACACACCCTCATTCCCGACATTGTAAGAGTGTACAAAATAATTCTATTTTTTTTTTAACAGCAAAATATATTGAAGAAAAGGGATGCAAAACATAAAGGAGAGGGCCAAGACCAACTAAGCCACAAAAGCTTAGTAGAAAAGGATATGCTCCAGAAACATAGAGAAGAAAAAATTAGCCGGGAGCCATTTAAGAACACAACAGAAACTAACTACAAACTCCTTCAATACTATATAAAAAATCATTAATATTAACATCAGTTCGATGTAACCCTGCATTAATCCAGAAGGCAAAGATCAATTTAATGTCTTCAACAATCTCAGAGTCTGCTTGGCTGAATATAATATCATTCCTTGCTAAGCATAATTTCCAAATTACTGCTATGAATAATGCATGCTAGATGAACTTCTTTAGATTCTTGAATCTAAATTCAAACCACCAACTGATGTGAGACTTAAGATTTTATGAATAGACCCATATCAATCCCCACCACTTCAGAATTGCAAACCACACCATCCATGAGAAGCTACATGACAGTAAGAGATGATCAGATGATTCAGGAAGCAACTTACAGAATGAGCAAAAAGAATCAGATCCTGGAGCTAAGCATGATCTCTCAGCTAGCATTACCTTTGTTTTAATTCTTCCTAACAGAGATAACCAGCAAAAGAATAATGCTTTTGAGGGGGCTTTTATGTTCTACAAGAAATTCAATTTGAAAGGCTGCAGACCTTTCCTTCTTCAAAAGACTTGTAAAACGATTTGCAAGAATAAACTCCATCCTCACCAGGCAGCCAAGACATGGAATCCTTAAGGCAAGGATTAGGGTTGGCTTGATTAAGAACAACCCTTAAATGTACAACACTTTCAGATTCCCAGAAGAAGAGATTTTTTCTAAATTGTAGATTCCATGAAATATCTAAGGAGTTGAATAGAGACTTAATGGTGGCATCTTTCTGAGTTGATAGAGAAAACATCCTCGGGAATGTGAGTTTCAATGGCTTGTTCCTTACGAAGTGTCAAACCAAAATCTAATTAAGTCTCCAGACCCCAGTTTAAGATGAATATTAGAAGGCAAGATGGAGGATAAAGGATCTTGCTTGCAACCTACAGTTAGAATATTAGACCAAATTCTTGAGATTTTATTCTGAGTGAAGACCTTGGAGACCCAATCCTTTGAGCATAAACCATACTTTACACACATTAGCCTTCTCCAAAGTGCTTGCTTCTCATTTCCAAACCTCCACCAACATTTTGCAAGGAGAGACTAAATCCTAATTTTTAGTGATGTAATACTCAAGCCACCAAATTTCAAACTTGTTGTGACTAGACTCCGATGAACACACCTAATTTTTCTATTTGAATCAATATCACCCCGCAAAAATTTTCTTTGAAGTTTCTCCAACTCTTGACAAACTTTCTGAGGCATCTTGAATAAAGACAAGTAATAGATTGGTAGGCTTGCTAAAAATGCTTTAATCAGGGTAATCCCCCCCACCCATAGAAAGATGATTCATGTTCTACCAAGAAAGTCTCTTTTTAAAGGATTCAATCACACCATCCCATGATTTTATTAACTTTTTGCAGTCCCAAATAATTGATAGGAAGGGAGACTGACTTGTAATTGAAGATGCTAGCAACTTCAAATAAAAATAGATTATCCACACCAATTCCACTTACCAGAGTTTTGTTGAATTTATCTTGAGCCCTGATAGTAATTCAAAACATCTTAGCAGCCTTTTCCAGGCAATGAGTTCCTGTAAGTCAACTTTGCAAAATATAATGGTATCATCCGTGTAAGAACCACATTTTTGCTAGCTCGGCAATCTCCGGTCCATATCGGTCTTCTAGTAAAACGTCACAATATTATCAAGCCCAAACTAGCTTTTCAAACTCCAGTCCAGTTAATTAGTCGCTTCCTTGGCCCGTAGGGCCCAATTGAAGCCAAATGACCAAAATGTCTCTAGGCACTCTAGACAACTTCCCGGGATTGATCAATCTCCAGACCTAATGCCAAACACCATCGGAGTGGCAGAAGCACTTATAAACTATCACACTGTTGGAGTGACGGAAACACTCACAAACTTTTCAAGGTAGTTTTTAGAGACCGGGCAGCCTCTGAAACCAATCACCACCGTCGGAGTGGCGGAGGCACTCACAAACTTTAAATGGTTCACTTCTGTGCCTAATAGCCTACCAATGTAGAATGTTCGTTATGCCCCTTGGCATTAGGTGGCTTCCCGAGATTAGACAGTTTTTGAATCCAACACTGAACCATTGGAGTGATAGAAATACTCATAAACCTTTAAGCTGTTAGAGTGACGAGAACACTCACCAGGTTGACACGGGTTTTTCCATTAAACCACCCAATGTCACGGGACCGAATGCGCCTCTTGGCCGTGACACAGTTGTTAGCCTTAAGTTTTCATTAATTGATTTTGCTGATAACTTTTATAAATTTTTTAATGATTAAAATTTAGTTAATCTTAAGATTTCATAATAAAGTATGTTGGATGTATGAGTTAAGATTTTTAAAGAATTTTTTTATTAAAAGTTTAAATATATTGTGCATTTTAATGATAAATCACTTAATTTTTTATTTATATTTTAAATGTTAATTATCTAATATTTTTTGAAATTATTGTTAGTCTTAGACTTAAAAGGAATGCATAACATGAAAGAGAAGACTAAGTCTAAGGTAATGGCAAGAAAGCTCATTGGAGATAGTTTCAGTATTATGTATATAACTTTTGATTCAACCGTTGGATTGATATAATTTTTGTGGCATTGGAAATAAGACTATTCCTACAAATGGTAGTCTATGAAGACTTCTTGAATAAAATGTCTTGTGGGACAAAAATGAGCTAGAAGGTGACACATTAGAGTAGAAGTTTAAAATATGACAGTTGGGAGATAGCTCAAGTAATTTTATCATTAATTTTGTTCTAACCATTGGATATCTATGATTCTTATTGATCTGAAAAGATGACGTTAAGGGCTACAACTGTTATCTTATAGATAATTTCAAATTCGAACGTTATAAGGGAGAAAATTGAGGTGAAATTGAAGACAACTCTGCAGAAATTTAAATATGCCAACTGGAAGACAACTTGATTATTTTGATGATAACTTTTGATCTGACTATTGGATCGACATGAGTTTTCCAGTTCTGAAAAACTGACTTCCATGAATACAACTTTTATCTTATAGCTAGTTTCAAATTCAAATGTTACAAGGGAAAAAATTGAGGTAGAAGTGAAGATAATTTTGCAGAAGTTCAAATATGCCAACTAAGAGACAGCTTGAGTATTTTGATAATAACTTTTGATCTGACCATTGGATAGACATGATTCTTAAGATTTTGAAAAGCTGACTTCCATGTCTACAACCGTTATCTTATGGGTATTTTCAAATTCGAATGTTATCATGGAGAAAATAGAGGAGGAACAGAAGTAATCATATTTGAAATTCAATTCCTGACTGACAACAATTTTGTTCAAACAAGAAGAAATGTGTTTAAACCTCTCCAACGACTAGAAGTTGATTTTAAGCTGCAAATAATCCACTACGCTTCCTCTATAAATAATGATACATAAGAGAAGCAAGGGACACACAAGAGATTACAAAGTTGAGCATAGAAAGTGATATTCATCAAGATCTTCAAGTTTTGATCTTTACTTCTTCATCATTCTATTTCATCTTTGAGCTTAATTGTTTTATTAAACTCTTGAGAGTTTTGTATCTATAGTTGTGAGCTTCAACTTCCCTATATCATTTGTAAAAGGGGTTGTTAAATCCTTATGATTTATTTCTTGAATAGTTGAGAGGAACATTTGGAGAAAAAGATCTTCTTGGTGCTTTGTTTTTTAGAGCAAAACAAAGGGTTATTTTTTTTTAGTGTTTTTGGAACAAAATACTTGGTGTAAAGGTTTGCTAGCAACCGGGCAAGCTAGTAGTGTAAAAATATTTAAAGAATAGAGGATTTACCTAAGGAAGGAGCTTTGGAGGTGGACGTAGGTTTGGCATAAGAAGAGCCAACCGAACCACTTTAAATCGTTGTGTTTGATCTCTTCTCTTTTCTCTCTTTATATCTTGTTTAATATATTTCTTGTATATATAGTTTTGATATACTTGAGACACACACACACACACACTTGAATTTATTGTACTAATCTCATATTGATTATATCTTGTGTTGTCTTATTCATTACTTATCTAGCTTAATATTTTATATCTTTTCTATTACATCTCACCTCTTGAAAATTACGTGCATTAGATTATTTTAAATTTTAATTTTTAATTATAAAACCCAATTCACCCCCCCTCCTGGGTTGCCACCTAGTCTAACAATTGGTATCAGAGCAATGGCTCTAGTATTTGGCTTAACCGTCATAGAGTAGATACTGGCAACTATAGTAGGAACATTACTTGCTGAAGGTCAATCTACAAATAGACCTCTTTTGTTCAATGACACAAATTAAATTATTGAAAAGCTAGGATGAGAATTTACATTCAAGCTGTATCTTATGAATTACGGAGAGTTATAGTTAATGGTCTTAAAATACCAACCAAAACCATAGAAGAACAAAAAGTACCTAAAGAAGAAAGTGAATGGAATGAGAATGACTTAAAAAGTGTTCAAATAAATTCCAAAGCCATGAACTTACTATATTGTGCATTAGATCTTAATGAGTTTAATAAAATTTCTACATGTGAGTCGGCCAAGAAAATTTAGACCAAATCAGAAGTTACACATGAGGGAACTAATCAAGTCAAAGAGTCTAAGATCAGCATGCTTGTTTGTGGATATGAATTATTTAAAATGAATCAAGAGGAGTCTATTTCTGATATGTTTACTAGATTTACTGATATTATAAATACCTTGAAATCTCTTGGTAAATGTTAAACTAATGTTGAAATGGTGAGAAAGATTCTTAAGTCTTTACCAAGGAGTTGGGAGCCAAAAGTAACCGCAATACAAGAAACCAAAAATCTCACGAGATTTAGCTTGGATGAGCTATTGAGTTTACTCATGACACACGAGCTTATCATGAAAATGGATGACGATGAAAACAAAAAGAAGAAAAGCATAGCATTGAAGTCATCCACCACTTCTTCCATATTTGATAGCAATGATGGAGAAACTAGCAATGAAGATGAGGAGCTTGCCATGATTACAAAGAAATTCAAAAAATTTTTAAGAAAGAAGAAGCAAGCCAGATGAAAATTTTCAAAGAATGATGGAACAAAAGAAGAAGGTAACAAAAATGATGCAAGAATTTGTTATGAATGCAAAAAGCCGGGTCATATAAAATTCGAGTGTTCTCAACTCAAAAATTCAAAGAAAAATGACAAAAAGAAAGCTATGGTAGCTGCTTGGGGAGAAAGTGATGATAGTAGTTCTGAAGAAAGCGACAACGAAGTTGCCAACCTATGCTTAATGGCAAAGAAAAACAACGAGGTATGTGATACTTTTAATCAACATTTTTCTTTTGAAGAATTATAAAATACTTTTGAGGAATTGCATGATGATCTTTAAAAAATTAGGCATAAAAAATTTAGCCCTTAAAAAGATTATTTCTTCTCTCTCTAAAAAAAATGAATCTTTGAAAAATGAAAATGAAAATTTGAAAAATAATGTTAAAGACTTATCGTCCAAACTTAAAACTTCAAATGATTTGAAAAATGAAAATAATATTTTAAAAAATAAAAATTGACGAATTGAATGATACTCTTTCAAAATTTGTAAAAGGTAGAGAAAATTTAAATATGTTACTCGAAAAACAAAGATGCGTTTTTGACAAAGTTGGAATTGGTTACAATAATTTTCGAAAGCAAAAATTTTACAAAAATTTCTTTGTTAAAACAACATCATCTAGTAATCTACACTCTACATGTTATTATTGCCATAAGAAAGGTCATCAAACACATTTTTGCCTACTTCTAAAAAATATATATGTTGGAGTCAAACAAGTTTGGGTTCCTAAGAAATTTGTGAGTTCAAGTAACTTTAAAGCTAACCTCCATGGCCCTAAAAATCAATTGTTGATTTGTTTTTGTAGGTTCATCTAAATTCTAAAAAAGCAAGATGGTTTTTTGATAGTGCTTGCTCAAGACATATGACGGGTGTAGAATCAATATTTACAACTCTAGTACCCAAAAATGAGAGATATGTAACTTTTGGAGGCAATAGCAAAGGAAAGATTATTGGTATTGGTAGTGTCGGTAAAAGTTGTTTTCCTATTATTGAAAATGTTTTACTTGTTGAAGGCTTGAAACATAATTTGATTAGTATTAGCCAATTATGTGATAAAGGAAATAGAGTTATTTTTTAAAATACTCATTGCATAATAGAAAGTATCATAGATAATAAAATATTATTTGTTGGTCATAGGCATGAAAATTTATACATTATTGATCTTAATAATATATCTTATAGTGATGTAAAATGTTTTTTGGCTCTGAGTAATAGTAATTGGTTATGGCATAAAAGACTTGCACATGCTAACATGGATTTGATTTCAAAACTTTCTAAAAATGATTTAGTCATTGGACTACCAAAAATCAAATTTGAAAAAAATAAACTTTGTGATACATGTCAAAAAGGAAAACAAACTAGAACTTCTTTTAAATCTAAAAATATTATTTCTACCTCTAGACTATTATAATTATTACTTATGGATTTGTTTGGTCCAACTAGGACAATTAGTTTGGGTGGAAAGCAATATGCACTTGTCATTGTTAATGATTATTCAAGATATACATGGACCTTTTTTCTTGCACATAAAGATGATGCATTACATACTTTCGTAAAATTTTGTAGAAAAGTTCAAAATGAAAAAGGTTTTACAATTGCAACTATTAGAAGTGATCATGATGGTGAATTTGACAATTTTCTATTTGAAAAATATTGTAATGAAAATGATTTTGAACATAACTTTTTGGCACCAAAAACACCACAACAAAATAGAGTAGTAGAAAGAAAAAATAGAACTCTTGAAAAAATAGCTAAAACAATGTTATGTGAAAATAATCTATCAAAATATTTTTGGGCTGAAGCCGTCAATACTGCTTGTTATGTTATGAATCGTGTTATGATTAGACCTATTCTTAAGAAAATCCCATATGAACTTTGGAAAGGAAGAAAACCTAATATTAGTTATCTCTATTATTTTGGATGTAAATGTTTTATTTTGAATAATAACAAATATAATTTGAGTAAATTTGATGCTAAATCCTATGAGGGCATATTTCTTGGATATTCTATATCTAGTAAAGCTTATAGAGTTTTTAACAAAAGAACTTTAGTGGTAGAAAAATCCATTCATGTAGCATTTGATGAATCTAATAATGTTTCTTCCAAGAAAATTGTAAGTGACGATAATATAAATATTGACCAAGTATGGAAGATCTTACCATTATAGAAAGAGATGATAAATCTTTAAAGCAATTTTTCATAGAAAAGAATTTAAGAGAAAGTCCAACTGAGTTTCTTCCAAGTGAAGAAAGATCCAAAAAAAATGCACAAGACTTGCCAAAAGACTAGAGGTATGCACACAATCATCCTAAGGAGTTGATTATTGGTAATCCCTCACAAGGTATAAAAACTCGTACTTCTCTCTGAAATATTTGTGGTAATTTAGTATTTTTATCTCAAATTGAACCTAAATATTTTAAAAAGGTTAAAAATGATGAAAGTTGGATCTTAGCTATGCAAGAAGAGTTAAATCAATTTGAAAGAAATAAGATTTGGACTTTAGTTCTAAGACCTAATGACTATCCCGTGATTAGTACAAAATGAATTTTTAGAAATAAAATGGATGAATCTGGGGTTGTTATTAGAAATAAAGCTCGAGTGGCAGCTTAAGGTTATAACCAAGAAGAAGGAATTGATTTTGATGAAATATTTGCACCCATTGTTTGACTTGAAGCTATTAGAATGTTGCTTGCATTTGCATGTTTTAATAATTTCAAACTTTACCAAATGAATTTTTAAATTGCTACATTTCAGAAGAGATTTATGTTGAACAACCTCCTGGTTTTCTAAATCACGTTTTCAAACTTACAAAAACTTTATAAGGTTTAAAACAAGCTCCTAGAGCATGGTATGAAAGATTAAGTAAAATTTTGATTGACAATGATTTTTCAAAAGAAAAAATTGATACTACTCTTTTTATAAAATCTAAATATCATAAAATGTTAGTAGTACAAATATATGTTGATGATATTAATTTTGGTGCTACTAATGAAAAGATGTGCAAAGAATTTTCTAAATGTATGCAGGAAGAATTTGAAATGAGTAGGATGGGAAAATTAATTTTTTTTCTAGGACTCCAAATTAAGCAATCTAAGGAAGGCATTTTCATCAATTAATTCAAGTACACAAAAAGATTTATTAAAAATGTTTGAAATGGAGAACTTAAAAGCCTATTGGGACTCCAATGGGTACTACTACAAATCTTGACAAAGATGAAAACTATAAGCCAGTAGATGAAAAGAAATACCAAGGTATGATTGGCTTATTAGTTTACTTAATTACTAGTAGACCCAACATTATGTTTAGTTTGTGCACGTGTGCTCGATTTCAATCATGCCCCAAACAATCACATTTTACTACTATCAAAAGAATATTTTGTTATCTATTAGGAACACAAAATATAGGATTGTGGTATTCTAAAGACATATCTTTTGACTTAATTGGATATTCTGATACGGACTATGTTAGTAGTAAAATTGATAATAAAAAAAAAAGTACTAGTGGCACGTGTTAATTTCTTGGATACTTTTTAATCTCATGGTTTAGTAAGAAACAAAATTCGGTTGCTTTATTCACTGCTGAAGCCAAATATATTACGGTTGGAAGTTATGCTCAAATTTCTAGATGAAACAACAATTAGAAGATTTTGGATTACATTTTGATAATATTCCTATTAGATGTGATAATACTAGTGCTATTAACTTGTCTAAAAATCCATCCCAACACTCTAGAACTAAACATATTGAAATTCGATATTATTTTATAAGAGATCATGTTCAAATGGGTGATATTGTTCTTGAATTTGTTAACACTAACCAGCAATTAGTTGATATTTTCACAAAACCCCTAAATGAAGATAGATTTTGTTTTATAAAAAGAGAACTTGGTATGTCTTAATCCTATTATATAAATACCTGATGTTGATGAATTTTTTCGAAAATGACAAATACTTCTATTCTCATTTTTATAGGGGGAGCATATACTTGTTTACTATGTTACTTTTTATTGATGATAAAGGGGGAGAAATATAGTGTTTCTAAAAGAGATTGAGATGTAAATATTAATTTATTAGGAGAACTCCAGTAGTGAGGGGGAGATATAATCATTTTTTTTTACAAAATCTTGAGATAATTACCTTATATATGTTTCTAAATAATTAATAGTTGTCATCATAAAAAAGGGAGAGATTGATAGTCTCAAGTTTTTATTAATTGATTTTGCTGATAACAAATATAAATGCTTTAGTGATTAAAATTTGGTTAATCTCAAGATTTCATAATAAAATATGTTTGATGTATAAGTTAAGATTTTTGAAGATTTTTGTTGTTAAAAGTTTAAATATATTGTACATCTCAATGATAAATCAATTAATTTTTTATTTATGTTTTAAATATTAATTATCTAATATTTCCTAAAGTTATTGTTAGTCTTGGACTTAAAAGAAATGCATAGCATGAAGAAGACTAAGTCAAATATAATAGTAAGAAAGCTTATTAATGATAGTTTTAGTATTATGTATATAACTTTTGATCCAACCGTTGAATTGATCTGATTTTTATAGCATTAGAAATAAGACTCAAATTCCTATAAATAGTATTTCATGAAGACTTCGTGAATACAGTGTCTTGTAGGACAAAACTGAGCTGGAAGGTGACACATTGGAGTAGAAGTTCAAAATATGATAGCTGGTAAATAGCTCAAGTAATTTTATCATTACTTTTGATCTAACCGTTGGATATCTATGATTCCTATTAATCTGAAAAGATGACTTCTAGGGCTACAACTTTTATCTTATAGACAATTTCAATTTCAAACGTTATAAGGGAGAAATTTGAGGTGGAATTGAAGACAACTCTATGGAAATTCAAATATGCCAATTGGTAGACAGCTTGAGTATTTTTATAATAACTTTTGATTTGATCATTGGATCGTATGATTTTTGTAGTTCTGAAAAGCTGATTTAAATGAATATAACTTTTATGTTATAGCCAGTTTTAAATTGAAACGTTATAAGGGAGAAAATCGAGGTGGAAGTGAAGACAACTCTGTAGAAATTCAAATATGCCAATTGGGAGATAGCTTGAGTATTTTGATGATAACTTTTGATCTGGCCATTAGATCGACATGATTCTTAAGGTTTTGAAAAGCTAACTTCATCTACAACCTTTATTCTATGGACATTTTCAAATTCGAATGTTATCAAGAAGAACATAGAGGAGGAACAGAAACAATCATATCTAAAATTCAATTCCTGATTGACAGCAACTTTGTTCAAACGGGAAGAAATGTATTCAAACCTCTTCAATGACTAGAAGTTGATTTTAAGCTGCAAATAATCCATTACTCTTCCTCTATAAATAGAAATACATAAGAGAAGCAAGTGACACACAAAAGATTACAAAGATTGAGCATAGAAAGTGATATTCATCAAAATCTTAATATTTTGAGCTTTACTTCTTCATCATTCTCTTTCATCTTTGAGCATCATTGTTTTATTAAACTTTTGAGAGTTTTGTATCTAGAGTTGTGAGCTTCAACTTCCCTATATCATTTGTAAAAGGGTTGTTAAACCCTTGTGATTTATTTCTTAAGTAGTTGAGAGGAACACTTGGAGGCAAAAAGATCCTCTTGCTGCTTTATTTTTTAAAGCAAAACAAAGGGTTATTTTTTTTAGTGTCTTTGGAACAAAACATTTGATGTAAAGGTTTGCTAATAATCGGGTAAGCTAGTAGTGTAAAGCTATTTGAAGAATAGTGGATTTGCCTAAGGAAGGAGTCTTGGAGGTGGACCTAGGTTTGGCATAAGAAGAGTCAACTAAACCACTTTAAATCGTTATGTTTGATCTCGTCTCTTTTCTCTCTTTATATAATTTGCTTAATATCTTTCTTATATATATAGTCTTGATATACTTGAGACACATACACACACACTTAAATACATTGTACTAATCTCACATTGATTATAACTTGTGTTGTCTTATTCATTACTTATCTAGTTTAATATTTTATATCTTTTCTGTTGCATCTCACCTCTTGAAAATTAAGTGCATTAGATTATTTTAAATTTAATTTTTAATTGTAAACCCAATTCACTTCCCCTCTTGGGTTGCCATTTGGTCTAACAATGTTTACCTGAGAAAAGAAAGATCTATGGAAATTAACTCGTCATAATTGTCGAAGTGACGAACACACTCGTAAACCCAAGTCAACACCGACGCCGGCTAGCCTGTCTCGGTCAAAAATGACCAACCTGCCCCTTGGGCATGATGACATGTCTTGCGAGAAAATACAAACTCCTTAAGACGATAAGTCCATCCAATCTAGCACGTCTTACAAGAAAGTACAAATTTCTTGAGAGGGTAAGTACATCTAACCCGGCACATGTTTGAGAAAGTAACAAGTCCTCAAGATGACAAGTCCACCTTCTAAAACTATCCCCAGATAGTTCAGTATATTTAATATGCCATTCTAGTCGACTCCGAACCAATTCCAATGATACCTGATCAAAATGATCATTTTGCCCCTAGGCACTTTGGCACGTCCTTCGAGAATGCACCAATTCCTTGAAGCGATAAGTTCACTTTCCAGAACCATCCTTAGATAGTCTGACTTGTTTGATATGCCATTTGAATCCATCCTGGTCACATTCTAACAAGTTTCAGTTAAAATGACTGTTTTGCCCTTGACAGCCTGGGCACTTCCTAAACCATACCGGCTTTAGGTACCAAACCAGCATTCATCAGAATATTCTGAACGAGTTCCCTTTCCATTTCCAGGTGAGTCCTTTAACTCAAAACACCTCTAAGCCAACAAAAGCTTCTTGAAGCGTCTCGTAGACGCTTCGCTAACATTGTTTTTTTCTTCGATTCCTTGATTAAAATACACTGTCAAATGACTTGAGAAATATGTAAATTATAAAATTCCCAAAATGCTTTCCAGATGTATTTTCATCGATACCACTTGATTGGAAATACCGCTTCTCGAGGCATCTGATTATATGGCCGAAAGTCGCCACTTTGAGAGACCCTTGGAGCGTCTCACCGATACTCCGCTAGGGTTGACTTTTTCTTCAATTCTCTAATTAAAAGGTACTGTCAAACGACTTGAGGAATGCATAAATCAAGAAATTTCTGAGAGCATTTCCATTGCACTTTCCATCAGTACGGTTCAATGGGAGAGATCGCATCCCGAAAGCTTCAATCACGTGGCCCCAAAACTACCATTTCCAGAAGTCTACGAAGCATCTCACAGATGCTCCGAAAAGCTTAATATTTCCCAAAATTTTATTTTTATCTCCATGATCCGGATTCCTTTGAAGCTCCCCAAGGGCTCCTGGTTCATGAAAAATAGTAGGGGAATGTTATGAACGTGACCGATTTTCCTGGATCTTTCCTGAACTGCATGAATATCAAGGCGAAGTCAGCATAAAAGTTTTCAGTAGCAAAGCGTATGCTACATGCACTCAAAAAATGATTAGATCATTCAAAACTTTGCTTACTGCCTAAGATAGGGTAGTATAAGGAGTGCCATGTGGCGATCATTCACTGGAATAGGATATGCACGTATAGCACATGAACCTAGCCAATTTTGGGCAGGCGCATGTATTACATGCGCTAGTGCCCAAAAGCTTTGCCTATAAATACAGGCCTCCCCCCTGCGTATTCCAGAGTTGAAAACAGAAGCAAAGTCCTGCTAAAATTGCCCTAAAACTCCAAAAAACCCGTAAACACTACGCCTTTCTCAACCCTCCAAGCATCCAAGCTAGATTCAAAATCTCTCTAGCCTATACACTCCATCTTCCAAGCGTCCAAGCAACCTTGGAGGCCATTTCCATCCCACTTCAAGGCCATTGAAGACCCTTCAAAGCTCAAGCAAAACCCTCCATTGAAGCTTGAAGAAGTTGTGAAGACTACGTAGTATTTCTATTTACATTTTGCTACCCCCCAATCTTCTTTTCTCCCTCCTAGCCTACTTAGGCTATTCTCTATTTTACTCCCCATCTTCTAACCCCCCCCCCCCCCCAACCCCCCTTTCTTGCTTGCTTGAATAAGAGAACCTTAGGTCCATGCCTAAGAGAAGCTTTAAGGAAGCCACCGTATCGGGGTTCTTCCTTTAGCCTACCTTATCATGGTATGGACCATAGGCTCTTTGCAATATGGTATGACCTTTTAGCCTTATATGATTTTATGACCCCCATACATATGGTTACTATGTTCATGTATTGCATGCTTGGCTCCATTTTCATGCTCGGCTCCATTTTCATGCTCATCACCATTTTCTAAAGACTAACTCTTTCTATTTCTATATCTTTCTCAAACTCCATATTCAAGTGTTTTCTTAAAAATGGTTCTCAAAGTTGGTTTCTTAAAGCCTAGGACTAAACCCTAGTTTCCAAGCCTTAACTACCTTATTTACATTTCCATATAGATCTCTTGAGTTTTTGCATAAAAATTATTTCAAAATCACCCTCTAAAAAGGTCTTTCCAAAATTTCTACTCTCTTAAGTTTTCACAAAAAATTGCTTTCAAAGGTTTGTATTCTATGTTGATTTTTAAAGTTTTACTCTTTTGAGTTGTGTGGTTGGAATGGTCCCTATGGAACCCTCTCTTGAGTGGTTTTCTTACTATATTGACCATATGAACCTTAACTCACTAGAGTGGTTTTCAATACCCCACAAGTGTTTTCTAAAACAACATTTCTCAAAAGTGGTTTTAAGAGTTCATCCTTTCAAGTTTCTATCAAAGTGGTCTTCAAAAACTTCTTGTCATCATTGATTTTCCAAAGTTTTACTCTTTTGAGTTAGTGGTTGAAATAGTTCCAAAGCAACCCTCTTTTGAGTGGTTTTCAAATGCCAACCATATAAACCAAACACTCACTTGAGTGTTTTTCATAAAATGGTTTTTAGAACACCCTTTCAAGTTTCATGAATAAAACTACCTTTCCAAAACCACTAAGTTCAAACTCTAGTTCAAAACCACCTTTCCAAAACCATTAGGTCCAAATCCTAGTTCAAAGGCACCTTTCCAAAACCCCTAGGTTCAAACCCTAGTTTAAAACCACTTTTCAAAATCACCTTAAAAAATCCTAGGCTAACTTGACCTTAGTTGTCCAAACCCTAAGTTAACTTGACCCTAGTTATCCAACCCTAGATTAACTTTACCTTAATTGTCCAACCGTAGGTTAACCTAACCCAAATTAGTTAACTCTAAGTCAACTAAACCCTAGGTTAAACTAACTTTAGTTAGTTAACCCTAAGTCACCAAACCTTAGATTAACTTAACCTTAGTTAGTTAACCTTAGCTCAACTTAACCCAAGGTCAACCTAACCCTAGTTAGTTAACCCTAGGTCAATCGAACCCCAGTCCAACCTAACCCTAGTTGTCAAATTCGAGGTTAAGCTAACCCAAGTTTGTTAATCCTAGGTCAACCCAACCAAGATTAGTGAACTTTAAGGCTCTAATTCAAAAGCCACTTTTCAAATGATCTTTCAATTCAAAACCATTTTCATAACATACTTTCAAAAACATTCTACTCTCTTAATATTTCAAAAATTAATTCAAAATCTTTTCAAATGCTTCCATACTCTATCCCAAAAATATTTCCAGGAGTTCTCTTAAACAACCCTCTTCAAGAAGGGTTTTCAAACGTTCATTCTCTTTAATTTGCATCAAAATGGTTTTCCAAGATTACCATTTCCATTTTGATTTCTAGAAGTTTTGCTCTCTTAAATATTGTGGTTGCATGGTCCCATGGAGTCTTCTTCAGAGTGATTTTCTAAAACTCTCTTTTCAAAAAATGATTTTCAAAAGTTCATTCTTTTTACTCTTCAGTCAAAGAAGTTTTCAAAACTACCTTTTGTATATGGGTTTTCAAAAGTTTCACTCTCTTGAGTTAATGTTTCTAATAGTTCCAAGGAAACCCTCTCTTAAATGTTTTCTAAATACCAACCATATGAACCCAACACTCACTTGAGTGGTTTTCATAAAATGGTTTTCAGAACACCCTTTCAAGTTTCATGCATAAAACTACCTTTCCAAAACTACTAGGTCCAAATCCTAGTTTAAAATAACTTTTTCAAAACCATTAGGTCCAAACCCTCGTTTAAATCCACATTTCCAAAACCCTTAGGTCCAAACCCTAGTTCAAAAATACCTTCCAAAACCCTAGGCTAACTTGACCCTAGGTTAACTTGACTTTAGTTGTCCAACCCCACGGTTAACTTGACCCTAATTGTCCAACCTTAGGTTAACCTAACCTAAGTTAGTTAACCCTAAGTCAACCAAACCCTAGGTTAACCAAACCTTAGTTAGTTAACCCTAGGTCACAAAACCCTAGATTAACTTAACCTTAGTTAGTTAACCAAGTTTTCAAAATTTCATATTTCAAACATCAAGATAATCCAATTTTCAAACTCAAAATTTCAAATTCCAACTACTCCAGTCCCTCTGATTACCTCGCGATCAAACTAGGACCCTTACTTTATCGTTTTCGGTCTTCGACAAGTAAAAACAAAAAACGAGAGGCAGTTGTAAGCATCCCATTTTTGTCTGCTCGATAATATCCGATCTACATAGGTCTTCCAGTAGAACGTTACAACACTATCAAGCTCAAACTGACTTTTCAAATTCCAGTCCACTCAAATGGTTGCTTCCAAGGCCCAATTAAAGCCAAATAACTAAAACCCCCCTAGACACTTCAGGTAGCTTCCTGGGATCAATCAATTCCTGGACCAAATGCCAAACACCGTCGGAGTGGCAGAAGCACTCATAAACTATCACACCGTCAGAATGAAGGAAACACTTACAAACTTTCCAAGGTAGTTTTCATAGATCGGGCAGCCTCCGAAACCAATCACCATCATCAGAGTGGTGGAAGCACTCACAAGCTTTAAATAGTTCACTTCTAGTGCCTGCTAGCCCGCCATTGTAGAATGTCCATTATGTCCCTTGGCATTAGGTGGCTTCCCGAGATCAAGCAGTCTCCGAAACTAACACTGAACCGTCAAAGTGATGGAAATACTTACAAACCTTTAAGTCGTTGGAGTGACAAAAACACTCACTAGGTCGACACAGGTTTTGCCATTAAACCACCCAGTGTCATGGGACCTAATGTGCCTATTGGCCATGGCACATTTACCGGAGAAAACAAAGACCTCTTGAAACCAACTCGTCACAACCGTCGGAGTGACGGAAACACTCGTAAACCTAGGTCAACACCGACGTCTGCTAGCCCATCTCAGTAAAAAATGACTAACGTAACTGTTGGGTATGATGGCAGATCTTGCGACAAAGTACAAACTTCTTGAAACGACAAGTCCATCCAACCTGGCACGTCTTGTGAAAATGTACAAACTCCTTGAGATGGAAAGTCCATTTAACCCGACACATCTTTAAGAAAGTACCAAGTTCTCAAGATGGTAACTCCACCTTCCAGAACTGTCCACGAATAGTTCGGCATGTTCAATATGTCATTCTAGTTGACTCCTAACCAGTTCCAGTGATACCCGGTCAAAATGATAGTCTTGCCCCTAGGCACTTTGGCACATCCTTCGAGAAAGCACTAATTCCTCGAAACAATAAGTCCACCTTCCAGAACTATCCCTAGACAATCCAGCATGTTCGATATGCCACTCGAATTCATCTTGGTCACATTCTGATAAATTCTGGTCAAAATAACTGTTTTGCCCTTGGTGGCTCGAGCACTTCCTAAACCACGACGGCTTTGGGTACCAAACAGGCATTTATCAAAATACTTTGGGCGAGATCCCTATCTATTTCCAAGTGAGTCCTTTAACTCAAAACACCTTTAAGCCAACAAAGCTTTCCAGAGCGTCTCGCAGACACTCTGCTAGGATTATCTTTTTCTCCAATTCCCTAATTAAAATGCACTGTCAAATGACTTGAGAAATACGTAAATTAGGGAATTCCTAAAAGTTTTTCCAAATTTCTTTCCATCGACATGGCTTGATAGAAAAGACTGCTTCCCGAGGCATTTAATTGTGTGGCTCGAAAGTCGTCACTTTAAGAGACCCCTAGAGCATCTCATAGATGCTCTGCTAAGGTTAACTTTTTTTTTTTTTTAATTCCTTAATTAAAATGCACTGTCAAAAGAGTAGAGAAATGCGTAAATCAAAAAATTCTGGAAAGTATTTCCAGTGCACCTTCCATCAATACGGTTCGATAAGAGAGATTGCTTTCTGAAAGCCCTGATCACGTGGCCCCGAAACTGCCATTTCCAGAAATCCATGGAGCATCTCAAAAATGCTTCGAACAGCTTATTTTTATGCATGCTTCCTAAGAAAATATCTTTATGATCTGGAATCGTTTGAAGCTCCTCGAGGGCTTCCGGTTCATGAGAAACAGCGAGGGAACATCATGAACGTGATTGATTAACCTGGATCTTCCTTAGATTGTATGAATATTAAGGCAAAGTCAGCATAAAAGTTCCCGATAGTAGAGCGTATGCTACATGCACCCAAAAAATAATCAGATCGTTCAAAACTTTACTTGCTCCCTAAGATAGGATAATGCAGGGAGTGCCACATAGGGATCATTCACTGGAACAGGACAGGCACATGTAGCACATGTGCTAGGCCAATTTTTGGGCAGGCACATGTACTACATGTGCCAGTGCCCAGAAGCTTTGCCTATAAATACAGGCCTCCCCCTACGTATTCCAGAGTTAAAAACAGAGGTGCAACCCTGCTAAAATCGCCCCAGAACTCTGAAAAACCCTAAACACTACACCTTTCTCAACCTTCAAAGCATCCAACCTAGATTCAACCACTTTGTAGCCTATATACTCCATCTTCCAAGCCTCCAAGCAACCTTCAAGGTCATTGAAGACCCTTCAAAGCTCAATTAAAGCCCTCTATTGAAGCTTGAAGAAGTTGTGAAGATAAGGTAGTATTTCTATTTACATTTTGCTACCCCCCACTCTTCTTTTTTCCTTCGTAACTTACTTAGGCTATTCTCTATTTTACTCCCCATCTTCTACCCTCATTTCTTGCTTGCTTGAATAAGAGGACCTTTGGTCCATACCTAGGGGAAGCTTTAAGGAAGCCACCGTGTCAGGGGTCTTCCTTTAGCCTACCTTATCATGGTATAGACCATAGGCCCCTTGCAATGTGGTCTGGCCTTTTAGCCTGGTATGATTTCATAACCCCCTTGCAATGTAGTCTGGCCTTTTAGCTTGGTATAATTTCATGACCCCCTTGCATATGGTTACTATGTTCATGTATTGCATGCTTGGTTCCATTTTCGTGCTCATCACCATTTTCTAAAGACATTAACTCTTTCTATTTCTACGTCTTTCTCAAACTCCATATTGAAGTGTTTTCTTAAAAATGGTTCTAAGAGTTGGTTTCTTGAAGCCTAGGATTAAACCCTAGTTTCCAAGCCTTAACTACCTTCTTTGCATTTCCATATAGATCTCTCTTAAGTTTTTTGCATAAAAATGATTTCAAAACCACTCTCCAAAAAGGTCTTTCCAAAATCTATACTCTCTTAAGTTTTCGCCAAAAAGGGCTTTCAAAGTTTTGTATTCTATGTTGATTTTCAAAGTTTTACTCTCTTGAGCTGTGTGGTTGGAATGGTCCCTATAGAGAGTCTCTTGAGTGGTCTCCCCACTATATTGACCATATGAACCCTAACTCACAAGAGTGACTTTCTACACCCCAAAAGTGATTTTCAAAACAACCCTATTAAGAACTTCAAGGCTCCAATTCATTAGCCCATTTTCAAATGATCTTTCAATTCAAAGCCATTTTCATAACATACTTTAAAAAACATCCTACTCTCTTAAGATTTCAAAAATCAATTCAAAAATCTTTTCAAATGCTTCCATACTCTATCCCAAAAATGTTTCTAAGAGTTCTCTTAAACAACCCTCTTCAAGAAGGGTTCTTAAAAGTTCATTATCTTTAATTTGCATAAAAATGATTTTTTAAGAGTACCATTTTCATTTTGATTTCTAGAAGTTTTTCGCTTTCGAATATTGTGATTGAAATGGTCCCATTGAGTCCTCTTTGGAGTGATTTCTCTCAAATCGACCATATGAACCCTTATATTTTGGAGTGGTTTTCAACATCTTATGAATGGTTTTCCAAAGCCCCTTTTCAAAAAATAATTTCCAAATTTTCATTCTCTTTAGTTTTTAGTCAAAGAAGTTTTTAAAACTACCTTTTATATATTGGTTTTCAAAAGTTTCACTCTCTTCAGTTAATGGCTGTAATGATTCCAAGGTAACCCTTTCTCGAGTAGTTTCCAAATGCCAACCGTATGAATCCAACACTTACTTGAGTGGTTTTCATAAAATGATTTTCAAAATACTCTTTCAAATTTCATGAATAAAATAACCTTTCCAAAACCACTAGGTCAAAACCCTAGTTCAACACCACCTTTCCAAAACCATTAGGTCCAAACCCTAGTTCAAAGTAACCTTTTCAAAACCCCTAGGTCCAAACCCGAGTTTAAAACCACCTTCCAAAACCCTAGGTTAACTTGATCCTAGTTATTCAAATCCTAGGTTAACTTGACCCTAATTGTTCAACCTTAGGTTAACTTGACCCTAGTTGTCCAACCTTAGGTTGACCTAACCCAAGTTAGTTAACTCTAAGTCAACCAAACCCCAGGCCAACCTAACCTTAGTTAGTTAACCCTAGGTCACCAAACCCTAGATTAACTTAACCTTAATTAGTTAACCTTAGGTCAACTTAACCCTAGGTTAACCTAACCCCTAGTTAGTTAACCTTAGGTCAATACAACCCTAGTCCAACCTAACTCTAGTTGTCAAACCCAAGGTTAACCTAACCTAAGTTAGTTAACCCTAGGTCAACCCAACCAAGGTTAGTGAACTTCAAGACTCCAATTCAAAGGCCCCTTTTCAAATGATCTTTCAATTCAAAACCATTTTCATAACATACTTTCAAAAGCATCCTACTCTCTTGAGATTTCAAAAATCAATTCCAAAATCTTTTCAAATGCTTCCATACTCTATCCCAAAAATGCTTCAAAGAGTTCTCTTAAACTTGTCCAGACTAATATGTCTAGACACTTAACGTTTTTCAAAAACTATTTTTAAAACGTTTCCAAAAACTCACAACCTAAGGTGTCCCTAACCCTTTTATGGTTAGGGATTCCAAGGAAAAATAATACATTAAATATAACCCTCAAGGTTGTTTATATTAGGGTTCTGAAACCCTAAGTATTTTCCAAAGCTCTTTTCAAGAATGATTATCAAGAGTCACACCCTTGAAGTAATCTTAGGCCTTACGTGGTTGAAATTGTTCAAGGAATGTGAGATATCGAGTAAGGTTCAATAAGCCTAAAGCTCTAAAAACCTAAAGAAAGTCTCTAGCCTCTTTTTCATAAATGTTTTCAAAAGTCATAGCATTAAAGGTGTTTAGCTATTCATTTGTTAACCTCTCAAAAGTGATGAGATATTCAACATATCTTTCATAAGGTACACAAAAATGATTTTCAAAAGGCTTTCAAAGACAAGTTCACAATAACTTTTTCTAATCTAAACACCATTTCTAAGATTCTCAAAACAAGAACATTCCAACACTCCCTTGAGTGATATCAAAAATATTTTAAAAATCTCTAATTCAACTTTTAAAAACTTTTTAAAACTCTCTTAAGTTATTTCGAAAACATTCCAATACTCTCTGGAGTCGTCTCAAAAATATTTCAAAAACTTTCTTGAGTTGTATCAAAACATTTCAAAAACTCTCTTGAGTTATTTCAAAAACCTAAAGTCTATTTTAAAAACATTCCAAAACTCTCTTGAGTTACTTCTAAAAAGACTTCAAAAATTCCCCAAATCCTATTTCAAAGGCATTTTCAAAACATTTCAAAAATCTCTCCAATTCTATGTCAAAAGACATTTTCAAACCCTCAAGTTTCATTTCAAGTCAAAACTCTTGACTTCAAAGTTTCAAAAACCTTTCAAGACTCCCATGAGTCCACTTTCAATTGGACCCTAGCTCGAACTACGAATGACATTATTCTCACCAAATGAGGTACGTAGGTAACCTAAAATGGTGCGGTCATAACCTTTATTTCAACTCAAGTTCCCTTTTCAAAAGTTTCTATCAAGTCAAAATTTTTATCTCAAATCACTTCAAAACTTCTTATTTTTAAACGTCTTTTCAAAATCATACATCATGCATCATTCATGCAAAAAGTGATGACTAAACTCCATTTTTAAAATTCTAAATTGGATACTGTGGGTTAAAATTTCGAGACCCAATCTATCCGGGTAAGCCCAATAAAAGAGAAACGAAGTTGGGCCGTGGGGCAACCCAAAGAATCAACAATGTCAGTAGGCCCAAGTAGCCTACCTGTGCCCAGGCCTAAGTGGCCGACCTGTGCCCAGACTCAGGGTGGGCTTGCCCAAACCGCTAGCGGTATCAGGACCTTTAATACAGAGTTAACCCGTATTTAATACGCCAGTGGCTCTCCATGCAACGTCAACATTCACGTCCAATCAACCAGATTCTGGCAAGACGTAAGGCAGGACTTGAATCCAGTCAGTCGGCGACGAATGATGAGGTTTATGTAGCAGGTTATGATAACCTACTAATAGACCTAAGGCTAAACACTCCAACAAATACACTATAAATATCGAAGCCTCCAAGAGCAAGGTATGGACAATTAACTACAAGTATACACTGTCTTTATTCATTCAATTCTCGATTAAGATTGCTAACTTAATCATCGGAGTGTGATCGGCCCAAAGTGGGTTGACCTATACTAACTTCTCTATCCTTTTTGCAGCGCATTTGGGCTCATTAGTCTTAGCTCGAGTGATCGGCCAGGCTTTCCCAAAAATCTCACTTACAATTGGTGCTGTCTGTGGGAAGGTCAAGATAACCATGAGCACCAACGCCCAAAGGGAAAGAGGAGAAAACCACACTGAACAAAGAAACGAGGCTTCCTCTAGCAAAGATCATACCGATTCGACATACTATTGATCTACACCAGTAGATCGTCATCGAGGTCGAATGATGAGGTTTAGAAATACAGACCCTTATCGGAAGCCACCATGAAGCACAAGACGAATTAAGGAGAGACCCAGACTACGTCAGGGAGCCAAATCTCTACAAAAACCACCATTGGGACCTTGCCCCTTCGCCCTCCAGTGGACACATCCCAAGCGATCATATGCTCCGTTCTGCTAAAAGGGAGCTTCGGCAGCGCAATGAAGAGATTGCCTGCGTCACCTCTCAGGTTCAGGCCATAAAGGAGGCAATCTCCGGAAGAGATAGGCGTGACAGGGAAGGTCCCCAAACCATGAAAGGATTGCAAGGAGTCGGGACACCAGAAGTAAAGACGCTCTAGCAGCACGAGTGAGAGGAAGTTTCACCTCTAGCATCGAATGCTGCAAGGACAGAGGAGCAGATCAGCACCGTAGAATGAGCCAGACTCCACAGAACGAGACTCGGGCAGAGGCTGGTCGGCAACAAAAAGACTGGGAAAAATGGTTCAATGAAAAGCTAGATGACAAAAAGCAACATTCAAAAGACCGCACAACCTATGACCTAATCAAAAAGGCCTTGGACCAAATTACATCCACACCGTTCACAGAGGAGATTGAGTCCCGCCAACCTCCTCGAAAGTTCACACTGCCGAAGTTCACTACATATGATGGAAAGGCTAACCCAGTCAGTTATGTTCGACATTACAAGCAAATGATGGTGTTATGGAGCAGAGACCAATCCTTGATGTGTCGAATCATTCCCTCTAGTTTAGGGGACGTAGCCTTTTGTTGGTTCAACAAGTTGCCATCGAGGTCAGTGTCAAACTAGAGGCAACTTGCCAAGCTCTTTACTGCACGCTTCGTAGCTAACAGCATGCAACTTAAAGAAGTCGATTTCCTACTAACCTTACAGAAAGGCGAGGGATAAGGATTGCGGGCATACGCAAAGTGTTGCTAGAAGGCCTACAATGAGATCAACGAATGCAGCGAGTAGCTGGCTGTGACCCAATTCAAGATTGGCTTGCCCAGGGAGCATTGTTTGCGGCAACCCTTAATGAAGAAGCCAGTCTTCACTGTATAGGATTTGATGTCCAGAATCGAGCGATACACCCGGTTGGATGAAAATGTGCCATAGCCGATTTTAGAAAAGGTCAGCATAGTTGCCGAACGGACAAATAAAAAAGATGCCAAAAAGCCTCGGCGAGAAAACAATAGCAATCGAGGCAGGAAGGCGAATGATAGGGTTTACACAGTCTTTAAAGATCCCATCTACAAAATCTTACCCCAGGTTCGTGACAAACCCTTTTTCAAATGGCCCCCGAAGTTAAGAGGAGACCCTACGTCCCAAGACCAAAAGAGATGGAGTAGTGTCGGCATCTCAAAAACCATGTAAAAGACTTAGCCAAAGCTAGTTATCCGACTAGTATATTGATCAGGAAAAGACGAAACAGGAGGCCGAGCAGCCACGATAGAAAGTTGTCCCACAAAAGGAGAATGAAGCAAGACCAGTTCGAGTGATCAATGTGTTGCATGGTTCGACTGAATCAGAAATTGTCGACCTACATAGATACCAGGCTGAGATACAAAAGTTTATGCACTTAAGGGAGGTAATATAGGTACAACCTCCATCCAAACAGGTTAAGGTCAAAAGCAATGCTACATCCATAACCTTCACTAATAAAGACCTTGTGGGGGTGCAGACCCCTCACAATGATGCCTTGGTTATGACATTAAGAATGGCAGACTACGACGTGAGAAGATTGCTCATCAACTACGGAAGTTCTTTCGAAGTCATGTACTATAGCCTCTTTAAAAGTTGGACCTAAAAAAGTCCGAGTCCGATCTCCAACCATCTTTCAACCTATTGGTCGGGTCAGCTCTTTGAGGAAGGTAACAATCTCTATGACCGCCAGGGGAATTACGTTGCAGACAGAGTTCTTGACAGTTAATGTGCCTTCCCCCTATAATGCGATTATGGGACATACCTGGTTGCACCTCATAAAGGCTATCCCATCAACTTACCATCAACTGATTAGATTTCCTCCCTAGTGGAGTGAGAGAAATAAGGGAAGACCAAGTGGCTGCCAAACAGTGCTTTCTGATGGCATACACGACAAAAATAAAGGTTAATAAGGTACAAATGATGGAGCTACACGAGGATACACCTACTATCGACGATGTGGGGTAGATGCCAGAGAATAAGGCCATTAAAAAACTAAAGAAGATCCACATCGATCGGTAGTGTGAGAAGTATTTCATCATCGGCATGTTATTGTCTAGAATTGAGAAAGCTCTCTGATCGAGCTACTAACAAATTACCTTGAGGTATTTGCTTGGACTTCTTACAATATACCGAGGATCAACGCTGAGGTTGTCTGCCACTGGCTAAACGTCGACCCAAAGTGCCGACTTGTGGTCTAAAGGGGGAGGAGGGCGGCAACACAACATGCGGACGCCGTTATTAAAGAAACTAAAAAATTCTTAGAAGCTAGGGCAATTCGGGAAGTCCACTACCCTAGTTGGCTTTCGAACACCGTGGTGGTAAAGAAGAAGGATGGCAAGTGGAGGATCTACATTAACTTCACCGATCTAAACAAGGCATGCCCTAAGGACCCATTCCCTCCTCCCAAGATCGATACAACTGTGTTCAGGAGAATGAGCTTCTTAAATGCTCACTAATGGTATCACCAGATTCCTCTCTATCTAGATAATCAAGAGAAGACGGCCTTCATCACTCCAAGGGGTATTTTCTGCTACAAAGTGATGCCTTTTGGTCTGAAGAACGCCGAGGCCACTTACCAACGACCGGTTCCCAAAATGTTCAATGACCATATCAGCAGCACTATAGAGATCTATATCGATGACATGGTGGTAAAAAGTAAAGTTAGTAGCTCCTATTTGGAGGACCTGAAAGAAGTGTTCGGCATCCTGAAGTAGTATAAGATGAGACTAAACGCATCCAAATGCATGTTCGGAGTCAGTTTGGGGAAATTCCTGGGGTTCTTAGTCACATGTCGGGGAATTGAAGTAGATCCGCGACAGATCAGTGCGATCTAGAGCGTTCAAGCCCCAAAGAATGCTAAAGAAGTGCAAAAGTTGACTGGAATGGAACTGGCACTCAACTGATTTATCAATTGATTTTTAGATAAGTGCCGACCATTCTTCCAGTTTCTCAAAAAACGGGAACAATTCAAATGGACTCCGGAATGTGATCAAACCTTTGGTGATCTGAAGAAGTACTTAACCTAGCCACCCCAACTTTTCACCCCACTCAAGCATGAAGAACTCTTTCTCTACCTAGCAGTGTTGGAGCATGTAGTCAGTGCTGTACTGCTCTGGCAACAAGGTCGGCAATAGAGGCCGGTCTATTGTGTCAGTAAAACACTCTTATGTGCAGAAAGTAGATACTTACCGTTGGAGAAATTAGCACTCGCTCTAGTAGTAGCGTCTCACAAACTGGTGCACTACTTTAGAGCTCAAAAACCGCTCTTAAGAAGGGCTGACTTCTCTGGAAGATTGACAAAGTGGACCGTTGAGCTAAGAGAATTCGATATCAAGTTCTACCCAACATCAGCAGTTAAAGGTCAAGTACTTGCTGACTTCATTACCAAATTCTCTATTGAACTGCCACCAAAGGACAGCCTGGCAACACCTTGTGATCAACAACATGATGACCTCCCTATAGACCTTTGGGAAAGTGTTGATCATTGGAAACTCTACGTCAATGGAGCGTCTAATGACCGGGGGGTAGGATCGGGCATAGTGCTCATCACACCAGACGATTTGGCAATTGAACAGGCTATCAAACTAGAGTTCACGTCCTCAAACAACGAATTTGAATATGAGGCCCTACTCACGGATTACGCCTAGCTGTTGAACTAAAAATTACTAAGATCGTCATCTATTTCGACTCTCAGTTAGTAGTTAATCAGATCACGGGAGAATTTGAGGCAAACAATGACAGAATGACGTAGTACCTAACAAAAGTAAAGGAATTGCTGACCAAGTTTGGCAAATACAAACTCCTTCAAATCAGCCACGACAACAACTCTTATGCTGATGCCTTGGCTACACTCGCAACAGCCCTAAAGTCGGGGTCAAAAACAACAATCAATGTGGAGACCTTAACCAGACCAAGCATATTTCATGAGGAACAAGCTATGGCTATAAAATAGTTGGGACCATCAAGGATTGACCCAATTATCTCCTATCTCGATAAAGGCGAGCTGCCAGAGGACAAGAATGAAGCCAGATGGATCAAACACAAAGCCCTCAGATATTGGTTGTCACCAACTAAGAAACTTTATAGAAGATCCTTCACATGTCCTTACTTGTATTGCGTCCACCTGGACAAAGTACAGGGTGTCTTATTCGAAATCCATGAAGGGATATGTGGAAGTCACATCAGCAAAAGATCCTTGGCCCACCGAGCTATCTCACAGGGGTATTGGTGGCCCTATATGCAAAAAAACGTAGCCCAGTACGTGCTGAGATACGAAAAGTGCCAAAAATTCTCTCCAATCATACATCAGCCCGCTGAAGATCTCACAACTATAACCAACCCTTGGCCTTTCGCTTAGTGGGAACTGGATATAGTCGGGCCCCTACCCTGAGCTCCAGGCAATAAAAGGTTTCTCATTGTGGCGACAGACCACTTCATTAAGTGGGTAGAGGTATAGCCCTTGTCAACCATCAAAGAGATTGACGCCAAAAAATTTGCATGGAAAAATAGAGTAACACGATTCGGCATACCTCAAGCACTTGTCTCGGACAATAACACCTAATTTGATGGCAACGTGTTTTGAGCATTCTGTGAGGAGCTCAGAATCAAGAACTACTATTCAATGCCAGCATATCCATGTGCAATGGGCAAGCTGAAATCTCCAACAAAATCATGCTAAACGGGATCAAGAAATGGTTGGAAAAGGCTAAAGGGAGTTGGGTGGAGGAACTGCCCAGTGTATTATGGTCCTATAGAACTACCCCTAGGCGGTCTACTGGAGAAACACCATTCTCTTTGGCTTACGGAGTAGGGGCAGTTATACCTTTGGAGGTAGGGCTACCGACAATCAGATCGGTAGTATTCAACACTAGGCTAATCAACCAGACCCTGGCCAAAGACCTTGATCTTGTAGAAGAAAATAAAGAGGCTGCCCTGGTTAGGCTCACTGGAGACTAGCACCAGTTTAGTCATTCTTACAACAAACGGGTTCAACCTAGATCCTTTGTGCCAGGAGACTTAGCTCTGTGAAAGGTATTAGGGGCAACGAAGAACCCCGCAGATGGAAAGCTCGGCCTTAACTAGAAGGGTCCTTACAAAATGGTGTCCTAAGTCAGCGGGGGGGCATATCGATTGAAATCTGTCGAAAGCGGTAAACAACTACCCCGACCTTGGAACGCAAATAATCTGAGGAAATTCTATCAATAGAGAGTGACTCCCATATGATGTATCTACTTAGTGATGATGTATCTACTCAGTGATGTTTTTTAGATTAATAAAATCTGAAGTCTTTCAAACAAATCTACTCATTTGATGCCACTCACAAAAAACCAAGTGTAAAAACTTGGTCTTGTTCAAGTTAGATAGGTCGGCCAATGAAGGTCATAAAAACTAAGAATAAAAACTTGGTCTTGTCTAAGTTGGACAGGTCGGCCAACGAGGATCACGAAAACTAAGTTTGAAAAAACATCAAAATACCAAACACCTAACTCTTAAAGATTGGTAGATACATAAAATTTTGATAAATTAAATTGTGGAATAGAACAAGCAATGCGAAGACAAAATCAAAAGAGGACTTCATTAATTCAAAAAAGGTCGACTACAAAAACAGAGCAAAGAAAGTCATAAACACAAAAAGCTATTTTTTAGAAGACTCAAGCCGACTTCTCCACTAATTGATCAGCAGGCCCAACAGATTGATCTTTGGCCTCTTCCGTGCCCTTTGGCGATTTAGCAGTTGTTTTCGCCTATTCGGCGACGGCCTCCAAATCAAGCTTTCTCTTATATTCGACATTGGCCACCACCTTTTCTGGGTCAACAACGTCTTCCAATGTTGTCTCAAAATAGTCAAGGCATAGGCGCCAAACATCAGAGGACTTATCGGCTTTTGTGAATATAAGAGCACCATCCCAGCCCTCTCGGAAGATCATCAATAGCAAGATTTTTTGCCGCTCTTTACTCACCTCTTTGCATAATCAGCTCTTCCTCCGCCTTCAGTTTTACCCTTTCAACAGCGACCTCAGCCTTCAGATTCTCCACCATGGCCTGGAGGGCGTCTATCTTGGCCTTGGCTTGGTATAGTTCCACAAACTGTAGCTCATTTTTCACAAGCAACTCGGCAGCCTCCTTGTCCCTCTTTTCATAGTCGGCTGTCACCATCTTTAACTCAACAGTGGCCTCTTCTGCCTTCTTCCTCAAAATTATCCAGTCTTTGTTAGCATTAATCCACTCTGTTATCATACCAACGTGCACATCAATAAGTTGCTGGTGTCGCTTGGTAAGTTTTTGGAATCGGGTCATCGCCTCTATCACATTTAGGTAGACCTGTACAAACCCAATTTCTAGCATTAGAATAGTGTGCTAAAAATACTAAAAGCAATAAGGATGATGCCAATTTACCAGCAAAGAATCGTGGAAGGCCCCCATAAAAATACCGGCATTGCTCGCCTCCCCCAGCTTGACAACTTCCTTCTTCTGCGAGACGCTTTGAAGGGCGCCAAGAGAAAGCTCGACCTCGTCAATCATTGAATCAGCCGTTATCATAGGTCGATCGAGAATATCTGGCGTAATTGTCACCACCTCTGTGGCCTCCTCCACTACGGCTTTACCAGAGCTGACCTTTGATTTCTTTGGAGCAGGCGGTTCCGCAGCTGCCTCAGGCACTTTCTTCTTTTTGTTACCAAGTAGTCAGCTTCTTTTGTACAGGCACCACATCCTTGGCCAGCTCAGTTTCCAGATTAATGGTCAGGGGTTCGACAACGGTTGTGGTAGCCGTCGTCAGTGGCTTCCCTACCGCGGCGAATATTAACTCCTTCAGATTCATTTCATCCTCTTCATCTGGGGATGGGCTTGCCTCTTGTCTTCCCCGGCTTAACTTGAATCAGCAGTCCGGAACGGTTAGAGGCACCGAACTTGACGCCAAGCTGTTCGAATCTTGACAGATCTGGTGCAAATGTTGTCCCTCAGCAACAGGCTCTAATGGAGGAGGGGCAACGACTGATACTTCTCTTACGGCGCGAGCCCTTTCGATGTCCACCTCCACTAGAATTTTTTCGACATCTCCCTACACACCCTTATTGGCCAATCTCGCGAGGACGCTCTGCGAGATCCCCATTACGGCGATGAAGGAGGAATAGCGAAGTTGGTAGTTAAGCAAAATGTGAGAGGTCCGAGCAGCATCTCTCAGCCTTCTTTCCTCATGGAAATCTAGAACCTTTTTCAAATCGCTAAGGTTAACTCCCCGGGCAATGCCTTTCGTCCTTTTCTTCGTAACTGCAAAAAGGAATAGTCAAATTCAGAAACATTACAAACAACAAGTAAATAGATTAAAGACAAGGTCATCTTCGAACCTATCTCTTGAGGTAATCTAGGGCGTCGGAGTGCCGATCTATTACTCTCCAGAAGGTCGCCGAGCTCCCAAGGCCCGATTACCCAAACCCTAACGTCATCCACGCCTTTCCTAGAGAAAGGCAGAGACACTTGACTATCTCCATGGACTTATTAACGGCCCAAAGATACACTTTGAAACTCCCCTCGACTTTACAAAGGGTGTAATAGTGCTCGAGTTCAACAATGCCCAGGTTCACACCCAGGCACTGATTAAGCTTGAGCATCCCAAAGAATATCCTATATATGTTTGATGAGAGCTAGGGTGGTGCTACCTTATTACGAACAATGAATTTTTGCAAGAGGAGATGCATAGGAAAGCTGAGGCCTCCTTCAATGATGGCAATGATCAAGAAGGGCATCCCCTTCTCAATCTCCTCCAACCGAAGGTCGTTGGGGTCGACTAACTCTCTAAGCCAATCTCATCAGGGATCTCATACCTAGCCCTAAAAGCAATGATTGCCACCAGACCGTCTAACATTTTCCTAAGACGAGATGCCATCAAGAGACACCAGTCAAAACGCGAAAGCTAAACAAAGAGAAAGACGAGAAGAAAACAGGCTTAGAAAAGACTTACAGTGGTGGGAGTTGGCAACAAACACTCAGAGAAGAAATCACAGCAAACTAATAGCCACCGCCAGGAAGGGTACCCCAATTTTTATACTCGCATATGCCACTAGTTCGTTCGCGGGAAAACGGTAGCAATCATATCGCGACAACGAACTGTCACATTGGCTATCAACTCTTTAGCGTCTTATTATTGTGGCTTTTAATCCCTACCGTTCATGTGGCCGAGTAACCACCGAAATGGCGGCATGCCCCAAGGGGCGCCATTAAGACTCAATGCAGCCCTTGGCCATCGAGATTCGAAACGGCACAAGGGCTGGGGGGCAATTGTAGGTTAAAATATTCGAGGCCCAATCCATCTAGGTAGGCCCAATAAAAGATAAACGAAGTTGGGCCGTAGGGTAGCTTAAAGAATCAGCAATGTCAACAGGCCCAAGTAGTCGACCTGGGCCCAAGCCCAAATGGCCGACCTATGTCCAGGCTTAGGGTAGGCTAGCCTAAACTGCTAGCTGTATCAGGGCATTTAATGCAAAGTTAACCAGTATTTAATGCGCTAGTGGCTCTCCACACAACGTCGACATTCACGTCTGGTTAGCCAGATTTTGGCACGAGAGCGAGGCAAGACCTAAATCAAATTAGTCGGTGACGAGTGATGAGGTCTACACAGTAAGTCATGATAACCTACTAGTAGACCTGAGGCTAAACACTCCAACAAATACACTATAAATATCGAAGCCTCTAAGAGCAAGGTATGGACAATTAACTTCAAATATACACTACCTTTATTCATTTGATTCTCGATTAAGATTGCTAACTTAATCGTCGGAGTGTGGTCAACCCAAAGTGGTTTGACCCATTCTAACTTCCCTGTCCTTTTTGCAGCACATTTAGGCTCATTGATATTGGCTCGAGTGATCATCCAAGCCTTCCCAAAAATCCCACTTACAGATACAATTGGACTTTTAGTAACAGTTGATTCAAGTGAATGAGCTAAGGGTGAATGAATATGTAAGTAGTGAAAGGGTAGGGTAAGATGATGATCTTAGGATATCTTCCTTACACGTGACCAACCTTCGGACCATAGATTTCTAGTTTCAAAAACCAACCCAGAGTTATGTTTTCAAAAGGGCTTTAAAACATTTCAAAAGGTTATTAAAAATCTTTTTTTCAAAAACCTTCTTAAGAAGGACATTTTCAAAACCTTTTCAATAAACCTAAGTTTAGTCTTCGGATTGCACTTAGTTTTATGTGACCTAACACATCTTTAACTATGTTAGGTGGTGACTCCAAAACTTTTCCAAAAGCCCTTATTGAGATAAAAAAAAAGTTTTCAAGTTCAAACCCCCGTCGCACTTATCCTTTTAGGAGGGTAAGTTCTAACAGAGATAGTACCGTATTTTTTCCAAGTCAAGAAGGCTTGGTTAAAAACCAAAGCACAACAATCTGCAAACTACAGATGAGAGATAGAAAGGATATTGGATGCATTAGATCTAATTTCAATGCCACTTATAATCCTTTCTTCTTTTGCTCTTTGAATCGGTACATTGAGGCCCTTTGCTGCAATGATGAATAGAAAGGGGGAAATGGAATCTCATTGCCTAAGCTCTTTGGAAACTTTGAATTCATGTAAAGTTAAGCCATTTATAAGCACTGATATGGAACTAGATGCTAGACATTCCTTTACCTAATCACACCACTTGGAGCCAAATCCCATACTAGACATCATGTCTTGTAAAAATACCCAATTCATTGAATCAAAAGCTTTCTCAAAATCGAATTCAAGGATAATTCTAGCTTTCCTATTCCTTTTTCAAACATCACTAAGTTTATTTGCCATTAACACTCCATCCAAAATTTGTCTTCCTTTGATGAAAGCAAATTGTGTTTCACTAATGACTTTATGAATAACTAACATTAGTCTTCCAGCTAGGTTTTAGAGAGAATCTTATACATAGAAGAGATCAAGCTGATATGCCTATAATCTGATAAATTATCTAGACATTCAAATAATCTAATAAATTATCTGATAAATAATTTTGTTGATAGTCTCAATGCTAAGAAAATAATATCAATACAATACATATAATCTTATTTCCTAAAGAATTCAAATGAGGGAAGAAAGTTTGAAATGGCTCAATTATCGCATACTAATTATAGAATGATGTGATTGAATTTGGATAATATTGTATGATAAGCTCCCGCAAAAGAACGGGTGTTGCGATTAAAGTATAAATTCAGTGAGTACCGGAGTTGATTTTCCTCAAGGACTGATTTCAATATGAATTAGCACTCAATTGACCAAAATTGAATTGCAAAATGAATGAGAATTAGACCAAAGATAAACCAAAAATCACTTGTTTGCGAGACTGAGTTAGCTAAACTAATGCAAAGCAATTAACTACTAATGAGAGCAATTAAAACTAGATTTAAATGAAATTAAAGAGGCTTGGATATAATTGTTTCAATCAAACAATTCACAATAAGAGATTCAATAAAGGAATTTATAACTCAAATCCAGAATCACTCCATAGATCTTTGATTTGGAAGATTTAGGCCATAAAATCTAGATTCATACAATTGAGAATACATTAGTATTCGATTAAAAGAGTCATAAATTCAAACCATAGATTTGTACAATCTATATACCAATGGTGAAATTGTGCATAGAAATTGTCAAATGAGATTATAAACCTAAGTTTTCTAAAAAAATCTACACTCAATTAAGATGAATTAGAGAGAACTTAAGATAAATAAATGAGATCTATATACCTCCATTAGAATCCCTTGAAGATCCTTGGTATTATACCTAAGGATAGGTTTAGCTACTTGAATCCATAATAGAAATGAAATAAAATTAAATGATTGTGTATTAATTTGCAAGGAAATTAATGTTTGGATACAAGGAAAGTGAGAGAAAATGTAAGAAAAGTTAAGAAAAATGTTATTCTTTCTCTACAATGCTCTTGAATACCAACTATATCTAAGAAAACTCAGTAAACAAAAAATGTTTTTAATAGTACGTACAAAAATCTATTTGTAGGCTCCCAAACAAAACAGAGGCTCTGGAGACCGTACGTATGGTGTATTAACAGTACGTACGGTTTATTTAGCATACGAACGGTTAGCTTACAGGCCTCTAAACGCTAAATCATAGTTTCTGTAGTTTGCTCATTCTTTGCAGATGTACAAACGGTTAGAACAACCGTGCGTACGGCAACCGTAGGTATGGTTACCAAACTGTACACACGGTCAAAAGACTATTTTGCCCCCTAAGCTTCATATTAGCGTTCTTTAAGCTCAAAGTCTATAAATCATGCATAAAACATCATTAGGGACATTATTACACTAAAACAAGCGTACAAACAATCTATTTAGACGAACTAAAACTATTTAGGGGCTAATGATAAAGTGTAATCAAATGTATCATTTTAAAACAAAAAACTAACTAAAAGGACGTTTAATTACAAAAATGTTCTTGCTTTATCATATTGTTGGTTGATTATATTTAAAAATTGTGTAAGAATAGAATCATCTAAATGACATGTTTAGGTTGGGTGAAATAGCTAAAGTACACCACACGATGGAAAAGCAGAAGAAACATCTATTCAATTATATAAAGAGAGAATCCCAATTAGTGTCTCTCTCCTTTGAAAACTGCCTCAATGAGTTTTTATTCCAAAAAAATACAGCTCAGACCCAATTAATTACTGTCCGTGTTAGTTTTGCATTTAAAAGCTGCCAAGGGCGAATATGAAAAACAATCTCCTACAATTACTCCACGTTCTTCCTGTATTTGAGTGCTTCAGTTTCTCGAACTTTTTGGACTCTATTCATTCGGTTCCATTGCATATGGGACTTTAGAACTTCACAATTTGGTGTTTCATTGCATATGAGACTTCAAAATTTCACGTACGATTTTTGTGTCACTAATTTTGGTTTTGATTTATTTTTGAAATCTATCTTTTAACTGCTCAGCAAGCAGCATTCGGAAATTTGTGCCTTCCATCGTCTCTCAATTGCCCCATCATCTCCCAATTGTCGAGGTCGGAACAGTTACAAACTGCAGCCACGCATTTATGGGTCATCAACGGAATCATCGCCATTATTGTTACTGGGTTTAACGATGCGGCAACCAAGTGAGTTCTTTATCACCACGGTTTTTTTTTTTTTTTTTTTTTTTTTGGGCTAGGTGGTTTCGGTTCTTTTATAGGTATGAGTTCATAAGTGTCCACCGAAGGGGCTGTAGATCTTTAATTGTTCATGAAATATTCTCTTTGTGGTTTCATATATGAGTAATACAAACACATACCTGTATTAATTTTTTATTAGTTGCTCATGAAGTTGTTTTTCCCCTTCTCCGGCTCAAGTTTTGTGGATTAAGTTTTGTTATGTGTTTATAAGTGCCTACAAGGAATCATGGGCTGCTGCTTTTATTTGGATTTGGGATTTGGGCAATTGGATTTCATCTCTCTTGGGTCGTGCGTCAGCCTTATAGTCTATGTGTTGGATGATTAATCTTCACAACCACACCATTGCTTTCTCTCTTTTTATTTTTACAGGCTCTGTGTTACCTCTTCAATTATGCTTGCATTTATCATTTGTTACTCACATTGTAATACTGTTTGTTATATCTTAATTTAATTTTATTTCGATGCAATTATTCTCAGTTGGGACCTGCATAGGTTCTGTTTATTTTAATTTTTCTCTTTGGTTTTCGATAAGACGTTCTCGCCGTTAGCAGAGTTTTTTGCAATGTGAAACCATTATCTTCGGCCACCGACATCATCTCAACAAACGATAGATATCTATTGCACAAAATCACAGGTATGTTTCTATTTATGGCTTTTTTGACCATCTGCGAGTAAGAAAATTGAATTTTTCAAAGGCGAAAAATGGTGTTTTCACATCTGGGATTCTGTGAATTTTCACCTGCTGGGAATACCCAAATTCCCGTTATAGGTGAAAAAATGCAACTCGAAATTTGATCTACCAAACAGTGATGAGAAAATTATTTGGGTAGTTGGGAAATTCCCATTATACATGAAAAATGCCACTGGAATCACTTATGGTTAACTGGTGTAGAAAAATAACGGGTTAACTCCCACAAAAAAATTAGAATCACTAATCACAAAATGTTGTAGAACAAGAACTCTTTAATTTCTTTAACTATTAGAGTGAAAAATTAATGTGTGTGACACATAAACAAAGGAGTTCTGTATCCATATCAGGTGGTTTTATGCACTTAATCTGTATTCAATTATCATATATAATTATATGTTCTCCATGTATTCAGATATATATGTTATACACATAGGAAGTAATAGCTAATATATGTTGATAAGGGAATACATTTACTCTCTTCGCACTTACGTTAAACATTAGCCTAACACATTCTGATTATATCCTTCCTAATTTGGTTACTACACTGGAAAATAATATTGCATACTCATTTTAATTTGTTTTTTTTTTTTTTTTTTGCTTTTATCTCTTCTACAAATGCAGCTTCCTTCTGAGATGGAGTCCACCTTACTGAAACTCACACCAGAAAGTTGAGTTCATGACCTGTGAATATACACAGAGACCTGTAATAGCACTGTTCCGGGGGTTTCATTGCAAACTATCGTACCCTCCACTAAGCGTCTCCTGCTTTTCTCATCTTTTACCCGCTCTCGTAAAAAGTCAATTTTGTTTCGGCCTCCACTGTCTGTGATTTCATGTGCTGTGTTTCTGCAGGTTTTAATCCAAGGATTGGTTTCAATTTCTAAATATTTCTTGGGTTGGTAGACTATTTTTCAAACTGAACCTACATGTTTAATTGTCATGGATATGGTCGTTTAATATAATGTATATGTGACACATGAAGAGAGCAAACATATGTACACGTCACAGCTGGTTTAGTAGAGTTTTAAACCCCCTATATATTTTTACGTATAAGTCATAATTACATGACATACTTGCATTTGGTAATTTCTTGCCCATCCTAGCAAACTGTAGCTGTGAACTATATGCTATCATGTGCTAAAATGATGTATGGTGTGAAAAAAAGAAATAAACAAAAAAAGAAAAAACGACCAAAAAAAAAATTTAGCACACCCATCCTCTAGTCACAAATAAAGTAATACAAACAAGATCATTGAAGTTAGGCAACAGCCATAAAATCACAAACCAACAGTGGTTTCTTGCCACCTGATGAGATACAATGCAAGGTAGAAGTACTGTAATACTTCCAATTACTAAATAGGCAAGTATCTAAAGTAATATGGATAACTTATAAATAATTGACCTAATTTCATATTAGATTTTATATGTAATATCAGAATATTCATCTTCTTACAAGATGAAAAAAAGAGGGATTGGCAACTTCTGTAGACCAAGAAAGTGTGTTTTGTTCATCCCATCAAATTAAAATATAGAAACAATAGAACAAACACACACACACAAAAACAAAAAAACATACAAACACACACAAAAGGAAAGACAAAAAATAAAGGATTGAGAGTGACGATGTGATGAATCTTATTTATTAGGTGAAAAATACTGCTCTCACTTAAAAATTTGCATGAACATCTTTTACAAATTGGCGTGGCACTTTAAATACAATAAACAAATTCATTGTTTCGGTACACCCCTTCTCTCCCTTTTTTTATTTTGTTTTCTTTTCGGAAAAATTAGTCAATTTCAAATGATCGATAATGCATTCAGCTAATTATAACAGCGCACTGAAGCTCATTTAAGCCATTTTCTTCTCTTGGAGAGAGAGAGAGAGAGAGAGAGAGAGAGAGAGAGAGAGAGAAGAGAAGGCAATTCCATTTTGGCTTGATTTGGTGGTTGTAGTGTTGTAGAAAAGCGATCGAAAAATGAAATTGTCCGTAAGAGACTTAAAAATTAGGGGCAAAAATTATTATTATATATAAGCCATATGGGGAAGGGCTTTTCACACCTCACGGCTTATTTCACAACCGGTACACTAATAAATTCAATTTCTTCAAACTTGCATAAAGTATTGGGGAAGATGTCAAGTAAGACAAAATCTAATAGAATGGGCAAAAAAAAATAAAGAATTGTTAAATCTAAATGTCCGTATTGTATGATACGAATTCTGTTGTTAGGATCGATCATTTTGGGTTATTTAAGTTTTATAAAACATCAAGTACAATGTTCCATTGTATAGAACTGCTACAACTATAACATAACTAGACGAATCCGAGAACTAGTCTTATGATTTCTTCTCCTCCTGTTATTGTCCTTGAGTTCAATAACACACTGTTGTCTCCTCCCCAGCCAAATGTTGCAACTAATACGATTATAAAGCAAGTGTGTTTTAAAGAACTCTCTTGATTGTCTCAATACTAAGAAAATGATATCATTATAGTGTGTGTATATATATATATAAAATTTTAATTTTGTTTCCTAGATAATCCAAAGGTGGGAAGAAATTATTGACATAGTTGAGAAATTGGGATCGTAGTTATCTAACCCATTTTGTACCCATTAATGATTGAAATAGTTGATACGGGTGTTTGTAATCTCCCTATTATTTTGGGGGTGTGAAGTTTGATTTCAAGTCTATAGATTAACAAATATGTATGGAATCAATATCTAAAAATATGTATGCATCCGTACCCAGCACATTCCATTTCAATGGCAAACAAAGCATGAATTCTCAAGACATGAAAGGAACTTGGATCATTTTGTCAACTGAAAGAACAACATTATCTAACAACAAAGGCAATATCAAAAAACAAAAAAAACTAATAGAACATCTATTTCCTCTTCCCACAAAGTTGAATCAACTTCTCCACCACCTCATCTATTTCTTCCTCTCTATTCTTCGTGAACTTCTCACTCAATTCCCTTGCTTTACTCCTGACCTCCATTCCATTTCTCCCCACCACTATCCTTGTTATAACCCTTGCAATCTCTTCTGTATCAAACCTACCAGTCTGGTCTCTCTTGACCTCCACACCAACACCAACCTCCCCAACCAGCCTAGCATTGAATGGCTGGTCAAGATGCATTGGCATGGCTATGATTGGAACTCCAAACTTTATGCTTTCAAACACAGAACTCCATCCACAGTGACTTACAAAACCACCAATGCTTGAATGACCTAGAATTTTGACCTGTGGGGCCCATCCCTCCACAACCTTTCCTCTCTCTCCTACTCTCTCAATAAATCCCTGAGGCAGTGCCTCTTGAACCCTGATTTTCTTCCCCATGGGGAACCTAACAATCCATATAAAGTTAATGTTGGTATAATATCTGTGTTGTATAAAGTTTTTCATATAATCTGTAGCCACAATAAAATGAAATGAAACATAGTAATATTATTTTCATGTAATCATCATAAGGTGAAATCATCAACAATAAATAACGTGTATGAAATAACGTAATATGATAAATTCAACAAGTCTCATATAATGAAATAATAAAAAATATGCGATGCAGGGGAGATCAAGTCGAGTGTTTCCCACTCTTAGCTTAAGACAGATTCGTCCCCCACACAGGTGCTCATGGGATGAACGGACGTCTATCTCCAGGATAAAATGATCACAATCTTGAATAAGTGGCACTACAATAATCAAGATTCAGCGAATCAACCTTTTGATTTTACTCTCTCAATGTATGGAATGTATGCATCATGTATGATATAAAACAAAGAGGAATTTCTGTCTAATTCTACATAGAATTATGACATTTAATTCCATACAGAAACCTACGACGTTTCTGATAAAATCAACATGATATGAAAATGAATACACTGTATTTTCTATATATAGAAAGAATCGCACCCCTTCGAAACGGTGCCAACCAAACGCGTCCTTAGAAAGGGACGCAACCGTTGAAATTCAAATTCTGAACCGATTCAGTTCAACCCGCGTCTAAAAATATTAAACCGGCCCAAGCCATTTTAATATTAATTTAATCACACCCGCACCCGACCCGACCCGACCGGCGGCGGTGGCGCGTGCGATTTATTGGGTTAACTCATGGGTTCCATAAGTCCTCCCCCTTCCACAAAAGTTGGGTGGCCCTTGGGGCCAAACCCATCTTTAAACTTAGCCTTTATATACCCATCACTTTTTTCATAGAAAATCAATGTGGGACAAGCCTTTATTTCCACCCATAAACCATACTCATGGTACTTACTTTGGACACCATTATCTCATTCAAACCTCCATGGATTTGAGTAAGTAAATGCTTGTTCTTCATCTCCTCATGGATGAGAACACCAAGCATCTTGGACCTACTTAAAAGGACATGTGAGTCACACCATAACAATAGCTCAAAGTTTGGTGTTTACACCAAATATTCCAACAGTTAACCTTGCTGAGCTCTAGCCCATGAGCTATCTCCTCTCTCTCTTCCTCAGATAGAAAATAATCACTTCCGAAAGAAACAAACACGACCGAAGACTCGTCTTTCTTCTGCAGCCATTCCATGATCTCCCCATCCCCATCTCCTTTCAGAGGTTCTTGAAGCAGGGGACCGACCGGTTGAATCTTTTTCTTAGCTAACTCAAAGAGATAATCTATAAATTTTCCCTCTATCTCTCTAGAAGTTTTGACCAAAACGACGTTACGAGACTGTTTCAGGCAGTCAATGAAGGAATCATTAGTTTTTACTCCATTAACAGAAAATTCAAGCATATTTTGGAACTTAGGTTTCTCTGACTCATGCAGATGAATTTCCTGAAAAGGGTATTCAACGCCGGGATTCTCCGTGGCTTGAAAGCAACAAGAAGTAAACACAACCCCAGAAATTAAGAACATAACGGCCGGGATATTAAGCGATGAAGCGGCTGCAGGAACCCACGGCTGGTTGAAGTCATAAAAGACCAAGTCTGGATTGAGGGTTTTGAGAAGGTTAGAGAAGGTGGGGATGGCTTTCTCAAAGGTTGTTTTGAGGGTGGCCATGAGACGGGCTGGGAGGCCTTTGGTTGTGTGGTAGTGAGGAGGAAGCTCCGGCGAGGATGGAAGATGGAGTTCAACTAGCTGAATAGTGTGATAGTACTTCTCAGAGAGACTGTTCTTAATGGAACTGAGATTTATTGGTGTAGAACAAAAAAATATATGCAAGTTTCTCTCTGTGAGTCTTTTGGCTAGCTCTAGGAAGGGAGATATGTGACCATGGGCTAACCATGACAGCATTAAGACACTGATTCTGCCCTGTCTGGTTCCCATGACCTCTCTCTCTCTCTCTCTCTCTCTCTCTCTCTCTCTCTCTGATTATGTCTTGGTGAATGACAAATATAACAAAGGTGATGAGCTTTCTTATCCAAACATATCGATAGAAACGGTTAATATAGCAATAGTCGGTGCATAAGAAATATATAAATGCAACAATGGAGAGAAAGAGAGAGAGAGAGAGAGAGAGGATTGTATAAGAGTTGCATATTTATTTTGTCCAGTTCTGTTGGAGTTTGAATTCCTCAGCAACCATTTTGAATTGTTAAAATTAGCTAAGTTGGGTTGAAAATGCACCACAAGCCTTACCTCTGGGTTAAGTTCATAGTCCACGTTAGCTGACCATTTCAGAGCGTGCTGTTAAACTTGGAATAACTATGATCTGGTTTAGGAAAATATTGTCGACAACAACAATGGATACCTACCAACCCAATTTCATTTAAAAAATGTTATTCTTTCAGAATTTATAATCAGAATTTTAAATCAGAATAAAGTGACAGTGACAATTTTGTAATTAAAATACATCTTGGTGGGTTCTTTATTTTAAAGTAATAGGTGCACAACTCAACCACATCATTCTGATTATATTTTCTGATTGCATAACATTACTCTTTCTTTTATTCTAACAAGGCCATTCAAAGAATATAATAATCTTAACTTTCCTTTTTGTCTAAGTCTACTCTATGACTTCTCTTTTTTGTTTTCTATTCTTCTTCTTTGAACAATACAGTAGTTAGGGGGTTCAGGCCGGACTTAGCAAGGACCAAGGGCGACAGCTACCCATTGAAATTGACAATTTTTACTATTGTTTAAATTAAATAATTTATATTTATTTGATGCTAATTAAGTTAAAAATATAATGTTTTGTTCCCACTAAATTTATTAATACTTACATTTATCTCAATTAAATTTTACTAACCCTTCGTTATTTTGCTAAATAAACAACACAATCTCATCTCTATATTTTAACATTAAATTAAATTACTCTTACCGATTTAATATTTCATGTATCTACCTACTACTGCTATTTTAAAAGGTAAAAAAAGACCTTAATCTCAAAATCTCATGTCTACAACTGTTTTATTGTATCGATCAACGCTTCGGGACCCAAATTCCAGAACCTCTTCTTGATGTTTCAAACTTGCTATCATGCATCATTTTTAAAAATATGAAAAGTCATAGAAGCCATTTGTAAATCAAATTTGTAATGTTATGTGTCAATTATAAAATCCTTAATTTATAGATGATCTTAATTTTGGTTAGGGCTTAGCTTTTTGTATGCATCTTTTGTACAAAAGTGATGTAACGTCCAAGACCAAAAAGACCTTTTAAATGGGGTGAAATGAAGGGTTACAAACCAAAAGACCTCTTAAGTGGGGTAAGATAGTACTATGAGTTGTGTCCCACATCGCTTGGTGAAGTTAAAGTGAAGTGTCATATATGTACGCACTTACATCTACTTGGTACACTGACTAAGACCCAATGCCAATAATATTATACCATTTGGATCTTGGGTCATGACAAGTGGTGCCCTTTATTCAGTGTCTTACCTTTAATATAATTATCTTTAATTATCAAAGAAATAGATTGTCAATTAAAAAATAATTTCATTTTAATTCTATGTAAGTTTCTCCTAGTTGATTCTTGAATTTGAATCCATAAGCCAGTCGTGATTTGAACTTTAATATAATTATCTTTACTTATCAAAGAAATAGATTGTCAATTAAAAAATGATTTCATTTTTAATTCTATGTTTCTCCTAGTTGATTGTTGAATTTGAATCCATAAGCCAGTCGTGATTTGAACGAGCTGCACGCACAGTGATTTGTAATTGACCAACTCTAATTCAAATAAAGAAAAAAAAAATTTGTAAAATCGTTTACAACTGAAACTAATATTAAATAAGGACGTTAAAAGGGAAAAATATTGGGTATAACTTAATCATGCTGATATGATACAATAAAGTCATGCTAAATATGTTAAATTCTAATCATCATGATATTATATCTATCATTTTCTAGTTAAGATGGGATTTAGTTTGTTCTTGCAATTAATTTTTTTCAGATATCTTGCCGTTTAGCAGTAAAGATTCCAAACAAGGAAAAGAAAAAAAACAAGGATTTAGAAATTCTTTTTCTTTGTCCTTCGAATGATAACGAAAATAAAAATGACTCGAATATGAAGCATTTAGCTGTTTCTTTGGTTATGACTACCCTCGCTAAAGAAGATTGTCAGGCTTTAGCTTTTGGTCAAACAATTACTGCTAGGAGTCGAAGTTAGATTAGTAAATTAACCCATACAAATGTTTGCTGGTAGACTGCGGTTAATTAAAATCTGTGTTATTTAGTGTGTAATCCTACTGTTGTAAATCTTTTTAATTTGCCTAAGATATTTTAGAGCATTGCAGTGTTAGTGCTTTCCAATTGCCTGGTGTAGACCTGATCAAACATAGAACGGTAAGATAGCTTGGTGTTATAGTCGCAGACAGAGCCAGAAATTTGTTTTGGGGTGCTATTTTTTTTTTTGGCTACAAAGTGTCTAGGTCTTTGGTTCACTACTCCTCCATTAAACTCATGCAAATTCACATGAACCATGTAAACTTTATACATTGCATGAATTATGGCTATCATAAGGAGGTATAAAGAGATGTCGATCTTGAGACCTCATATGGTTTTATTTACTACCTGTTTGAAACTTGAAAAAATGAAAGGGAAGAGAAAATCACTGCTTACTGTCATTTCCCTATTTGATTTTACCTAACAAAGAAGGGAAGGGAAAAGGAGAAAAAAATTTAAATCAATCTTACTCTTTCTTTCTCTTCTTTCTCTCCACTTTCTTTCTATTTCTTTGCAAAACCAAACAAGGTAGAGAAACTACTTTTCTTTCTTTTCCCTTTCCTTCCCTCCCCCAAGTTCCAAATAGGTTGGCATTGTTTTGGTTTTTTTTTTTTTTTTTTGTATTACATGGGTAATCATACTAGTTAAATGAGTGCACATTAAAAGCTTACAAACTATTAGCTTTTTTGAATTTTAAATGATGCTCATTAGAAGCGCACAATCTTTTGAATTTAATAGGTTAGGAATTTGGATGTACAAGAAAAAAATGAATAAAACGTATAATCCACTACACAAAATTTTTTAATATTATATTAGGTTAGAGCCTTAGTTTCAAATTATGGGGATCCCGGTACAATAGGTTTTTTTTGAGATTATATATACATACTACATAAAGAAGGATTATACAAAAATTGGATGCCAATACCTTATAATTTTCCTAAAACACTATGTATATATACTATATGTAAGGATATTACACAAAAAGTCATGGCACCTCCACATACAAGGGTAGTTCTAGTCGCACTGGCGTGTGTTGAGTCTCAGTTGGGTATGTACTAAGACAATACTAGACATATAAATGGGTGCGAGGAATCCTAAATGTGACTTTTTTAATGTAGAATTGACCCGTAACCAATGATATCAAAGCTAGCCCAAAAAACTATCATGTGCTCAAGGACACTACAGTGGAGGTCCCACACTAAGGTGTGGGTGAGGCGTGGGTTCCCTGACGGGGATTGAGCGGGGGGACACTCACAGTCGACTGGGTCGAGGGAGGGGCTGTGGACAACCGACTTGGAATTTTTAGGCAATTGAGATGTTGATGCTATGTCGAGACATGTGGGGGTTATTATATCTAATGAAGAAATCTATAGATTGGTTGGAACTATGTACAAACATGGCAAGGTTCTAGGGTTTGCTTGGTGTCATGATCTGCTTTTTCGCGCCTCATGACCACTCAAATGTATGCCAAACTTGTGCCCAAGGGTTACCCGAATATCGAATTTTGTCCAAACATTGCCCAAGCAATGCCTAAACAATGGCCAAAACAACTCCAAGGTATACTAAGAATGGCCCAAGGAAGCGTCCAAAAGGGCAGCCGAGGAAGCAGCGAGGCAGCGACCAAAGCAGCCGAAACTGTCAAGCAACAGAGCGGTTGAGGGGCTGCCTAACCTCATTAGCGCCCAACCAAGCTCGCTTGCCCATGTATGCCCCAGCGCCCAGGTAACCTCACTTTGGCATGCCAACGAGGCCCTCGATAACCTCACTTTGTGTGCGTCCAAGTGCAAGCCAGCTAGCCATCCCAGATTGCACACAATGACACCTTTTTGGCTTGATTTTGGCATGGCATATCTTTATGCTCTGAAGTCCAAACGAAGTTAGGTTTTTTTCTATAGACTTATTATCAGACCTAGTTTCACTTTTTGTAAGGGGTTTATTTATTGAGTTTTGTAGAATTTTTAGAAGGCCATTATAACTCCTTGATCACATACTACGTTTCCCCTTGGAAGTTCATAAATGACTTAGAATGCTACTATAAGGAAGGGGTATGCTCCTACCACCTTCCACCCCACTACTTCTTGTATAGCTTTGTGGCCCCTCTTATATATATAGTGAGCTATATAATGATACTTTTATTAATGAAATATGTTTTATTACTTCCACCCATTCTCCTTAGAGATTGCTTGACGGTTAGCCATTAATGCTCGGTTCTAGCTTCCAAAGGAGATGATCCGGGTTTGGTTGGCTTGTCAGACGAACTTGGCAAGTGCCGCACGAGCCTCATTTATGACTACCGAGCTCACAAAATGTTGGCCCATAACAGTCAGTATCAAAGCATGGTTGGTGGGAAGTTACAACGAGATAGTGGTTGTCCCTATGCCCCACAATGGGTCGTGGGAATGTAACTGGTGTCATCCAGTTGCAGAAATGAAAGGAAGCAATAAAAGAGCAAAGTATGGTGACTCAAGCACGGAGAGTGCATGCTAGTGGGTTTCGGTGGATGGAATGTCGCGGTGGCTATAAGATAAGATGGTGCCCACCAAGAAGTGTGGTGGACAAGCCCAAGAGGAAGGGCAAGACTCAGGAGGCTCCAACAGTGGTGTCATCACATTGACACACCCCTAGATAGCGAGTGGCAAAGGGGGCAATGGAGTAACGGTGGGCCAAGCACAAGTTGAAGAAGTGCAAGTGCCAAGCCACGTGCCTACGTATGCTAATGAAGCAAAGTGAGACCAAAGCATCGGTGGGAGACACGCCACATGCAAGTGCCAAGTTCTTGTGCCAACGTGTCCAAAGATGATGAGAAGGTATCTAAAGCTACTAATGCATGTCCAATAGAGCCACAGAGGTGGAGGACGAAGCATATGGAGCAACGGTTGGGTCTATGCAGCAATGCTAAGATGGGAGGAGTTCAAGTGGAACTCAAGTGGCTATCCTTTCCTAAAACAACAAGTAAATGGGCCGGTGGGCCTCATAAAGCTTAATGCACATCGGTGCCAATCAAGTGGCTTTGTTAAGTAAGTTTGTTGCCCAATGCTTGACACAAGAGATATGTCTATGAGGGACTAGTTGTTCTACTTCCTGGAAGAGCCTGCAACTAGGGCGTGGGTGTCCAAAAATGTAATGAAATGCCTTGAAAACCATGTCTTTGAGCCATAACAGCCTAAGAAATGTGAACCAATAAGGGTGTGGGAAATGGCAAGTCTCAAGTATACGGAAAACCCAAGAGTAGGGGAACCACAAGTGCTGGCAAGCCCAAAAGTGGGGGAGCCAATGTTGGGTTATTTTTCAAGGAAGACGAATGGAACAACAACAACTTTAAGGGCACGAGAAGGACTTCTATCAAGAGAGGGCAAGAGTAGGGGTCCCATTTCTTGTCACCCATGCAACAGACCACGTGTCGTGCAAATGTTGAATATTTGAAGCGAAGTCAAGGGCCATGAAGAGTAACGGTTGGCTAATGAGTCACACCTAGTGGGGTGTTTCCTTACTCCAACTCAGGCAAGAGTGCCAATGAAGGGATTTGACTTCAAAGCTACCAAAGGACAGTGCAAAGCTCGTGTGGACTTAATGTTTCACCTCGTTTGAGTTCGGGGGTGTATTGTCATTAATGGAGTATCTTGAAGCAATTGGAGTATGGCGATGAAGTGAAGGGCCGTCAAGAGGATGGTTGTCTTGTGAGCCACATCTTGCGATATGTCACTTTGCTACCATTAGGGCGGTGGTGCCCAAAAAAGCTTTGAGAACTCCTAGTGCATATTTACTTATTGTCGAAGGGTTAGATTCATCAAACTCACAAAGCCTAGAGTGGCAAGAAGGAAGATGTTCCGGCCTTAACACAGGAAAGCGGTGTTAGACTCCAAGTCTAGAGTGACAAGGGAGTTGACACCAAATCAAGGCCGTATCGACGGGACCGAGAAGCCTTGAAAGAGATTGCTTTAGCTTGTTCAATGTAGGGATTTTAGTGGCGTGTTCAAGTCAATCCCAACATCAAAGATTGCTCGTGGAGGAGCATAATCGGCGGTGCCCGTGGACTAGTTGTAGCTATTCTTGGGTTGGACTTCAAGAGGAAAACCATGATCACCTTAGATTGGTGATTCCCATGTTGCCATTTCACTTCTTGTGCGACGAACAACACAAATTGCACATTGTTCGTGCCATGCCCACCAACAAGATTGGAAGCTTGTTTTCAACCACGAGATAGTTAGAGGCCAAGAGTGAAGAGCCGAAGGGACAATGGTTAGCACAATGAATTCTTAAGGTGCATATTAAATACTCCCACCTAAGAGGGGTGGATATTTCAAGCAAGTGTCAAAAGGGTCTTGGAGATAGACTTTCAAGGCCAAGCCAAGAGATTAACCAACACTTTGCCCATGAAGGGGCAAGGAGGAGGCAGTGCTTCCAACTCCATTAAGAGTCTTGAAGAGATTTTCAAGGCCACGTTGAGATGGCAACAAAGAGTTAGCCCATGAGGGGTATAGACTTTCATTATGAAGAAGCATTTGCAAAAAGGGGTCGGGGCTCCAACAGTCGAGAAAGCAGCTTGGAGATAAAATTTCAAGATGCCTTGCCAAGTTAGCCAAATCAATTCAGAATTCAAGGTGACGACTTGGAGATGGACTTTCATGGCGCCCGACCAAGGTGACCAAATCAAAAAAGCATTGGTGGTGGCGACCTAGAGACATACTTCTAAGGTACCCGCCCAAGGTGGCCAAAACAATCAAGCATTCATGGTGGCTACCTAGAAATGAACTTTTATGGCGCTCAAGTAAAGTGGCCAAATCAATTCAAAGTTCGAGGAGGTGTCTTGGAGACGGACTTCTAAGGCACTAGGCTAAGGAGGCCAAATCAACCACTTCACCAAGAGAAGTGGGCTTCGGGTATGAGCTTGTGCCGATGGTGGCCAAGTCATGCGGCCCACTTCAACCGAATATCTTCAAGAGGCAAGAGCCAGAGAAGTAGCTCATCAAGTGTCGAGATAGTATGAGCAGCGACACAACTTCAACTTCAAATTCAACAAATCAAATCTTTGTCACCAAGGACGATGATAGTTTTAGTGGGAGAGAGTGTTGTGGTCCACTTCTTAGCGCCTCATGACCACTCAAATGTATGCCAAACTTGTGCCCAAGGGCTGCCCGAACATTGTCCAAGCATTGCCTAAACAATGCCTAAACAATGGCCAAGACAACTCCAATGTGTACCAAGAATGGTCCAAGGAAGCGTCCAAACGGGTAGCCGAGGAAGTAGCAAGGCAACAACCTAGGTGGCCAGAAGTGTCAAGCAACAGTACAGGTGAGGGGCAGCCTAACCTCACCAGTGCCTAGCCAGCCAGCAGTATGGGTGAAAGGTTGCCTAACCTCATCAGCGTCTAGCCAAGTTCGCGCGCCCATGTGCGCCCCAATGCCAAGGTAACCTCACTTTAGCGTGCCAGTGACACCCCAGATAACCTCACTTTGTGCGCGCCCAAGTGCAAGCCAACCAACCATGCCAGATTGCACACAATGACACCTTTTTGGCTCGATTTTTGGCATGGAATATCTTTATGTTCCGAAGTCCAAACGAAGCTAGGTTTTTTTCTGTAGACTCATTATAGGATTTAGTTTCACGTTTTGTACGAGTTTTATTTATTGAGTTTTGTAGAATTTTTAGGAGGCCATTATGACTCTTCAGGCACACACTACATTTCCCCTTAAAAGTTCGTAAATGGCTTAAAATGCTACTATAAGGAGGGGGTATGCTCCTACGACCCTCCATCCCACCACTTCTTGTATAGTTTTGAGGCACCTCTTGTATATATAGTAAGCCATGTAATGATGCTTTTATCAATGAAATATGTTTTATTACTTCTACCATTCTCCTCGGAGGTTGCTTAACGGTTAGCCATTAATGCTCGATTCTAGCTTCCAAAGGAGATGATCCGGCTTTGGTTGGCTTGTTAGATGAATTTGGTAAGCGCTGCACGAGCCTCATTGGTGACTGCCGAGCTTACAAAATGTTGGCCCGTGGCACTTGGCATTGCAAATGCACTCCTCCAAAACATCCTAAATATTTATCATTAGATTTCAAGTTCCCCTTTTTTTTCTTAAATTTTTGTTAATATAATTGAGTGTCTGGGTCAGCTTGCACGCATCATGACTACTCGACATGTGTAGTCCTCTGGTCCCACACAAATCGAATAATTATCGGGTCAAACGCCCTAGGATTAGCCCCAATGAGTTGATAGCACCTAAGAGATTTTTGAACATCTTGGAAGAAGCAGACACACATGCCCCAAGCTTTGACCACCAGGCTAACCCTAAGGCCTTAGGTTCTCCTGAAGACTCTTCTATTCCTCTTGTGATAGACTGGAGCTTAGATAGCTAAATTTCCAAATTTAAATTAGCGAAGGTATTTCCCTTAAATATTTGCAAAATTCTTTAGGGTCTTGAGTCCAAGGCAGAGAGATTTTGGTTATGAAACATTGTTGCATCACTTCTAGCTAAACAGATGCAGAGCAAGGGCATGGGTTTAGGTTGAAGCCTTTGTGCAATGCAACAACAAAGACATTTTGAAAAATGATGAGACCCAACTTCTCACCCATTTTTAGTGGGTGATAGCTTTCTCATAGGCTTGTGGGGGAACATGGGGCAGCCCATGGATTCAACAGTCTACCTTTACTGTAAGATGACAACACTGTGGGTATAGGTCGGAGGACGCCTATCCCATCCCTTGCCCGGCCATGGTGACCACTCCCTCTACCCTCGCCTCGTCCCGTCCCGTCCCGCCCCGACTCGCTTAACCCCTCTCCCATCCATGTCCACCTCCTTTATGCTAGTAATTTTTTTAAATAAGTAAAGTAAATACCAAAATCACGCAAATAAAAAAAAATCACGCTATATATATTATAATATAATATTTATTAATAAATATAGATATATATATATATAAATGATATAGGTTCAGATAAAGTAAGGACTTATGATGTCAAGTTGTTTTGTCATGCCTACTTTACTAGTTGATGCCTGGGCGTTATCCGTAACCTTGAATTATAAGAAAACCAATCCCAGTTATTGTACTTAAAAAATTACTTCACGAGTCTGGAATACACGTGCCCTAGTAATAGAAAGCAAAAATATCAGATGCTTGTTTTCCACAAGTCAGGCACATGTACAACATCACTTCAGATTGGGTGATGTTTTTAGTCCAACATTACTCGGTGTCACGGGCTGGCAGGCCGGGCACCACACGGTGACACTAATGCGACCCGCCATGATCATACGCAGCGGAATATACCCGTGAGGCGACTATGCACCAAGCAATAGTCCCGCCAAACTCAAACACCAAGGCATAAGATTATGCGTTTGTCCAGGATCCATCCGTAATGCCCCGCATAACTCTTTAAGCACGGACCTCTGATGCTCAAGCCATAAGGCAACCCAAACTATAGGCGATAGCACGCCATACTCAAATGCGCGCGCGCACGGCAAGCAATGTGCTTAGCGCCAGTCCCTCTCGAAACACAAGCCAGATGGCCATGTGCAACTAGACATGCGCGCGTCAGCCAAGCATCACCTGTTAGGCACAACGCCTCCATCCATGAAGCTCTTAGCGCCCCGCGTCAAGGTTGCCCGCAAGGAAAGGCACCACCGAATAGCGACTGTTAAGCCCACAGCATAGTGCCCCGCGACACCAATGCTAGCCAAACCAAGCGGCCGTGTGCACAAGCGTGAACCCAATGCGCAAGTGCACACGAGACACACGGCATGCAAGTCTGCACACCGAGGTCCAATCCGTCATGGACATAAGCCCCACCACTTTATAATTATGGCGTAGCGGGTGCGAATGCCACAACCCCATCCTCGACACCAATGCCCAACATTCGCCCCACCGGGCACAATGCCGCCCATATAGCCCCTTGACTAGCATGAGGACTGCAGCCACGTGCCACAGCCGGCCCCCAAGTCTCGCCCACTCCCTTGGGGGACTCACTTGAATGCTGTCCCTTTCGGTAGCACCAGGGGGTGGTAGAGTCAACACCATGCCCCCCCTTATAATAGCATTCTGAGCCATCTCCAAACTGATAGGAGGAAACATCCTACCCCCTCGAGGAGTCATAATCCATAAATCCAATAAATATGGAAAATACAAATTACGAGATTGCCATGCTACCGGCCAATCATGCTCAGACATGCCCCACGCCAAGGTCCCTCGCGGCCCTCGACGTGCCACGGGTGGCAACCCGTGACACTCGGCCATGTGTCTTGCCAAATACGACTGTGCTTCTTCATAGCAAGACATGCATACACAATAAATAGAAATAGAAGGCATATCTTCCTATGCAATGCATGCTTAGGGTAGTTGAGCCTTTTCAAATTGGGTGTATCAAGTTATCAGCATTTTTTTCTCCCCCTAAAATTAGCATAACCCAACCCATGTCATCTTTCATATGGAACTTGAAAAATACGATTTTTGCATAGAATATTCTGTTCAAAACCTAAAAATAAAGTAAAATAAATTTTTTTTAGATGAAATACGCTGTAAACGAATTTTTGTTGTGGCCATGTATCTTTCTGACTGCTTGTTGCCATCTACTTGGTGTGTTCTTTTTTGGTTAGTCTTGGTGTGTGTTATCACTTGAAAGAAGGTAATAAAAGGGCTTAATCGTTAAGTTATGTTTCAATTTTGGATAGCAAAGGGAAAGAGAAAAGATAGGTAAAGAAAATGAAGTGAAAAAAATTGTTTTTTTATTTTTTATTTATATTTGGTCGGGTTGAGAAAACAATACAAAAAATAAATAAGTATTTGTCAAAAAAAAAATCAATTTTTTGTTTAGTTACTCATGAAAAAGTGAATGTGCATAAGAAATTTTATTTTTTATTTTTTAAGAAAAATTCAAGATCTAAACATATGATAAGGAATTTGCATTCAGTGATTTGAGCTTTGCTGGAAAATGTCAAGGTCACTCTATTGTTATTTTTACACATACTAAGATCGATGTTATAATCATAGCTTTGTTCATAAGTTAACATTATGAAAGCAATAGGTTGAAAGACAAATCAAGTAGCTTTCATCATTTTGTTGAGATGACGAAGCAACAACCTCATCAGAAGCTTAATTGGGAAGTTTTTGCATAGTCAAAGCATGAAATTTTATAGTCAAAATGTTATGTCTTCTTCAATACCATTGACATTCTTTTTTTTGGCTAAATTGAAATCTCCAATGTGCCACTTCTTTTTCCTTGAGAAAAATAAGCTCATTTGAATTAAGTTATTTTACCAGTTGAGTTGTAACATTGAGCTAGTAAAATAATGTCAAAGTTAAAAGTGTTTTTTCTACAATTCATTTAATGGGCTTTTATTTTAAAGGATAAAGGTCAAGACATAGTAGAAGCAACAAATACTTTTATGGTGCCACCCAAAAAAAAAAAAAAAATCTCATGTTAATGTTCTTTGTATACAACTAGACATTGCAACTTTGTGAGTGAGTAGCGTAGTCATGTTACCCTTTGTGTGTAAGATTGACCGAAGGGCATAAGGTTGACTTACGTGGACCCTTCTAGACAATAGAGTGTAGAGCGGGCCACGGCGGACCCCTCTGAGAATTATAGCGAGCGCTATAATGGCGAAGGCCACTAGAGGTGGCGGAGAGAGAGAGCCGAGGTAGTCCTAGTAGAGAGAGAGATTGGTAGTGGAGAGCTTTGGATCTTGATGAGGGAGGATCCTTATGGTTGAGGCATCCTCTTCTTCTTCTTCTTTTGGTTGTGTGTATGGAGGTGAAGACCTCCTATTTATAGGAGGGCCAAACCTTGGAGGGAGAGCCCACTCATGAGAGGGACATGTGGCTCATCCTCCTTGGTCCGCCAGTTTGATGTGACCTCTGCAACGCCAAACTTGTCAAAGTGGGTGGCTCAAGGCTGCAAAGGTAAGTGAGCATCATTAATGTATTTTATCTTTTAGTGAAAGTCTCTCTCTCTCTAAGACCGGTCAAAGGGCAAGCCCCTCGAGGGAGGTAAGGTGAGCCGCTTTGACAAACTTTCAATTCTAGCCTCCAATTCACGAGTATCCTGATGGTCTTGCGCTAGGGTGATCCTAAAGGATCCCTAAATCCTGCTCCCAACCTATGTTGTATGAGTTTATCTTAAGTGTTCACGAGCGGAGCGTCATTTTGAGCGTGAGTCTAAAGGAGCAGAGTGTATGGAGGGAGAGCCTCTCTCAAGAAAGAGCCTAGTGAAGGGCGAGTCTCGCTGGAAGGGCCTTGCTGAGGGTGAGTCTCGCTCATGGAGTAAAGAGCCTGACTAAGGGGAGAGTCTTGCTCATAGAGTGAAAAGCCTCACTGAGGAGCAAGCCTCGCTGAAAGGTGAGTCTGAAGAGGGTGAACCTTGTCCAGTGCGAGCCTCGTTCATAGAGTGAAGAGCCTCACTGAGGGTTGAGCCTCGCTGGAAAATGAGCCTGGTGAGGGAAAGCCTCGCTGGAAGGTGAGCTTGATGAGGGTGAGCCTGATAAGGGTGAGCCTCACTAAGGGAGGAGCCCCAAGTGCACCCTTGTGAGACTCCATAGAGTGCCATGTGGAGGTGATATGACACACGGATCCATGTGCCACGTAGATGATACACGGGCACGTGGACCCAGGTACCTACACCCTTCATATGAGTGTTTGATTTTTATTTTTTTTTTGGTGCAAAAAATGGAGGTGCAAGTATGGGTACTCATCACTCCCGCCAAGGAGAATTGCGTTTCACACCACCCCCCACAACTATCGCTTCTCCCACTACACCTATGTCGAGTGTTGACTGTAATGTTAGTCTGTAAATGGTATCTTGAGGAATAACAATATTGGACTAGGATAATATTATCTTTTTATTTTAGCACAAAACATGAGTTCTAATAGACATTTACCTTGAAAATCATAATAAAAATAAATTATTTCAGACCAAAATACACAAATTTCAGATTTTTAAATACAATACGTGATAGTTTCGGCCGATACTTTGTCAAGTATGAAACTTGCAATTATATACATTGTTTTTGGTCTACTAATATAGGAACTGGCTAGTACTGTACAAAATTGATAATTATAATATACATTAAATTTTACTTAATGCTGCGCTTAAAATTTAAATTTATTTAAAAAAATAAAAAAATAAAAAAATGAAAAAAAATAGAACAATAAATTCAAACACAGAGTAAATATCCCCTCACTTTTTCCCTCACATTTACTTAATGTTGTATTCTCTTTTTCCTCATTTTTTTTTCTTTTTTTTCTTATCATTGTTCCAAATACAGAGTAAATATTTCCCTTTTCTAAGAGAGGGTATGAAAAAATATGTGGAAAAATTTTAAACAACAAATTCGTATAAAGAAATATTTTGAATTAGAAAATGTAGTAGAAAACAGGAGCATTGGACATCGGACACAAGTGTCGCAAACAACGGTCGCCTTTTTCCTCGGATGGAGATCTTAAAACCGAACCGAAGCTTCCTCTGATCATTCCCAACGCAGCCCCACGAAGCTCACTCTCTCTAAGCAGGAGACTGAGAGACTCCACCACGAACGTTGAGATCGAAACGCCTCGTTAGGGTTTTCAACTGTGTTCTCTCCCTAGGTAATTCCCCAAGTTCTATACTCTAATCGTGTTCAATTTTTGTGTTTTTTGGCCACTTAAATCACGGGTAATTTCTTCAGTTGTTCCGTGTGTTTTATTCTGGCCACAGCCTCGATCTTTGGGACTTTGAAGTTTTTGTGAGGGTTCCGGTTCGGGTAAATGCAGAGTTCTACGGACCAGCAAGACCCAGATCAAGGTCAGAGGTGATTATAGTGTTATGTTTTGGTTTTCTTCACAAATTATTGTTATTTTTCCTGTGCATACTGTAAAATGACACTTCACTAAGGACAAGATGATATCTAGGAATGTTGTGAGACTGGGTTTATTAAGACGTCACTGCAATTCTTGTTGGGAATTGGATTTTCTTCTGTTTGGTTGCTGGGTAAACGAACGAAAGAAGGGATGAAGATATTGGATCTGCTTAGTTCTCTTAGGCTCCTTTTATGGAGGATTCGGCTTTATCTTTCATTTTCCTGCATTTTGTAATCCACTAGATTGTTTGTAGTGCTACTTTCAAGTTGGTGAATTGGGTTTTTCTTATACTTTCACTGCAAATATTGAATGATTTTTCGTGATAGTGAAGGAATTGAAAGGGATCAGTAATGCTTTGATTCGGCCATCTAGTACTTAGTACATTTAGGCTTTTTTTGGCTTTCACTAAATAAAAAAAGGGAGTGATAAGAAAAGAAAATGCTAAAGTTTGAAAATTGATTCCTTTCTGTAAGAAATTTATTCCCATTCGTCTCTTCATTTACAAACAAAATAGAGGGTTATCATTTTGGGTCTATCTAAAGTTAAATTTGAATTGGCTCTTCTTAACTTTTGGTCAGCTTCCTCAAAACTATCAAATTAAGATTTGGGGTTTTCTTTTTTCTTATTCTTTTTCTTTGAGTCCTGAATTACTGGGCTTTTGTTAAACAGGAACAATAGTAGCATGAAAGATTCCACTGGAATGACAATTGAGTTCCTTAGGGCACAGTTGCTGTCTGAAAGATCTGTCACCAGAACTGCAAGACAGAGAGCTGATGAACTGGCCAAGAGGGTTAGTTTTATTATTTGTTTCAACTTTTGACTGCATAAGGATAGTTTATGGTTTGAACCGCTGTGGGAGAACTCTTAAACTCTCTCTGCCTTTCTCCCTTCTTTCTCTCTCAGTGCTTGTGTGGGTGTTTGTTTATGTGCATGTGTCAATCCTCCTTTTGTACTTTTTCATTGCTAGTTATGCATGCATTATAGGTAGTGGAGCTGGAGGAACAGCTTAAGATTGTCTCTCTCCAGAGAAAGAAGGCTGAAAGGGCAACATCAGATGTTCTTTCCATTTTGGTGAACCATGGGATAAGTGATGTCTCTGAGGAATTTGACTCAAGCTCTGAGCAGGAAATAACCCATGGTGAATCTAAAGTTGGTAATAATTTCCCAAAGGAGGAAAGCTCATTTGGTTTGAAGATGAGGAGAAATGATATGAATGAGGTCTCTGGTTCTGAGCTTGAATCTTCTCCTTTGTCTTGTAGAAGTTTGTCTTGGAAAAGTGGCAAGGATTCTACACATTCCCATGAAAAGAAGCATGTGGATTCTTCCACTAGAAGGCAACGCACTTTTGCATCCGCTACATCGGCCTCACTGAAACGCCGTGTTGGTAAATCCTGTCGCCGGATACAACGGAGAGATACAAGGTGAGTTTTTCTTTTTAGAACCTAAACACTATCTGTTGGTCTTTCTTTATAGTTATGACACACCCGTGTTCAAGTTGCAAGATTTTTTTGTGTTACTTCAGTTTTGTTTTGGACAAATGCATGCATTAATATTACATTTCAGTTGTGCAAAGAAATGGGCCCAACCTTGATCTTCCCGCTTGGAGACCATTTGAACGTTGACCAGTTCTTGCTCGTTGCAATTTTACATAACCTCAGTTTGTGAAATTTGTTTTGAAAACAATAGTGCCAGCCAAAAGAAAGGGGAGGGAGGAGGGGTTGCCTTGTTCTCTGAATGAAACTTTTTCGCTTTTCTTGTTTATTTATTTTTTGCTTGATCTCATTGGGTCATTGTTTCACTTTTGTAGATCACCTAGGTGCTTGTCAACTCATTGCAACAATGGATTTTCTCATTCTGTATACACTCTTGTTTCTGCACAGAGATAAGTATTATGTTTTAGTGTTTGGGTTGCCAGGTCAACAGTCGAGGAGTCACAAATTGACAGTAGCATGCTAGTTCATCAAGACAATGGAGTTGCTACCTGTTCAGAAGGTTCTTCTACTTTCTCTGATATTGGGCCCAAGAACTTGAGAGAAAGTTCTGAAATGAAGGATGCAGAAATCGAACCTGAAGCTCCAATTTCAGGGGATTTTGAAAATCAAAGATCAGTAACTAATGCTAGCAATTATTTGAATAGTCATGGAAGTGACAAAGACATGGAAAGAGCACTGGAACATCAAGCACAACTCATAGGACAGTATGAAGAGGAGGAAAAAGCTCAAAGAGAATGGGAAGAGAAGTTCAGAGAGAATAACAATAGAACACAGGTATGTCTTGTTGCCTCTCTGTCTCATTAACCATCCATATGCTTTTGCTCTTCCATAATATCATAAGAACATTGTTTGAATGTTGGAAAGAAGCCCTTCTAGACCATAGAGGAATTTTTCCTTCTGTAAGATTTGGGCATTATCATACAAAAATTCTTCATTCTTTTGCTAAGAACCTCATTGCGAGAATTTTGGTTGATTTAGGCATCTCTAGTTCCATGTCCGTTCAATTTGACATAAATTCGTTTCTCATTGGCTTTAGAACAATTTAGGACGTCTTTTGTGCTTCTTGTTGTCTTCTTTAAACATGCATTTGTATCAATATTTTTATATTTTTTCCTGTTGTCTTGGTATTGTAACTTTCTACATACATGGATCATGTTGTGTGATACTGATGGCTTGAAATGATTGATGCTGATTTGGGGAACATTCTCATAAACGCGCTTTCGGTACGGGTACGAAACTCGTTTGAAAATTTTGGGAAGATGTTTCGAAAATGCGTAGGAAACGTTTCTGAAACTCTTGGGAAACATTTCGAAAACTATTGGGATACTTGATAGAAACTCTTGAAAAATTTAGGAGAAACGATTGAGAAATTTGAAATATTAATTTTTAAACATTTTTTTCTCTTAAGTTCTGTCTATCTATCTATGAAATTATTCATGTAGGTTTCCATTAAGTTTCTCAAAGGTCTTCACTAAATTTCTTAAAGGTCTCTTTTGAGTTTCGCGAAAGCTTCTTAATAAGATTTCTGCGTAGATTGACTGAACGCAGAAAACCTTCCAATAACTATGGTCTGGAGTCATGTGTGAGATGTGTTATATAGACTTATTTTTTTAGAGCCACTTGTGAGGTAAAATTGTCGTAATGACTGAATGTTTGTTGGGTGGTCTTACCTTCTTGGTTACCTTCATTCAAACTATCTGATTGTCATTATTTTTCTAGGTTTTTTTCCAACATATTTGTAGGATTCCACTTTCTTGCCTTTTTGCCTTTTTTGTTATAATTATTATTATTTTCTGTTGTGTGGGTGTGTGTGTGCGTGCGTGCGTGCGTGTTTGGGCAGGAGGTTGCCAACCTGTTTGAATCAAGACAAATCACTGAGGATGGCTCTTGGTTACTAAGCCATCACCTCGGCCAACTTACCTATCAATGCAAGTTTTTAGGTTCCCTCTTGGCATCATATGGTTAAAAGAAAAATCATATGGTTTAAAAGTGCCTAGTGTAAGGTAAAATGTAGGAATCTCCTATTGCTCAAGCATAAGCCTCGAGTCTCAAGGGTTGAGCAATCCTCCTGATTGCTTGTTGAATATGAATTAATTGATAACAAAGAACTTTTGGAAGTATAGGTATTGCATGTATTCTTCTTGAGTATTGTATATATAAACATTTGCTTGAAAAGCAGCTAAAAGACAATACGGAAGAAAAGCTGCATTTTGCTGTTGATTTAAATTTCAAAAACTTACTGCAAAGAACTATCCAAAATGGTCTTAAGGTTTTTAACACCTTGGAATTTATCGCCAAAACTAGAAAAAAAACTTTTGACATCAGCGAAAGAACATCCTCAACGTGAGATAAGCTTTGGAAGAAGTTTTGGGAACCACAACTTGTGTTGAACAAGATCAACAAGATGTGATAGTTTTCCAAGTCTTATTCTACTTTTTTTTTTTTTTTTAACAAAAGCAAATTTTAGAGAGTCTTGAATCCTTATTTTTATGGGTAAGGCTTATTTTTGGTTGTTGTATGAGGCATTTTCCTTTGAAGGAATATTTTGAACAAAATGCTTGAAATGTAACTTTGATCAAATTTGCTTCTATCTTCAGAAGTTCTCTTCAAATCCTGCCCAATATGTGCTGGCATGAACCTTACTTTTTGGATCATTGATTGGTGCAGGGATTTTGTGCACCACAAATCCCCCCCCCCCTCTCCTCTTCTCTTCTTTTTTGTTTTTTCTTGTTTATGTGTGCCATTGACTTTATCCTTGGGCTTTGTTACATGAACTTGGGTAGGGTGTCTGTTGCAGATACATGTCTAGCCATGTCTAGATTTTATATTCTAAATACTTATTTTATTTCTCCAAGGTAAAATAGTATTGACAAATTAAAGTATAGTGTTTTATGCATAAAATAAAAGTTTTATGTGTAGTTCTATAGAAAACTCAATTACTTATACGTACTTGTTCGATGTATGTTGAAATTGCCAAATTGGACACATATTCCACACTCTTATCTGAGTGTCTAAGTATCACGGGTGTTTCTCAAATTTAGAAGAACATAGATCCTGACTTTTTGTAGATTGACTTTGTACTTGAATTTGTTTCACTCCTTTTGGTTTTTTTTTTTGTCTTTTTGTTTTGGGAATATATAATTGTAACATATCTGGTATCTTGATCATGAACCATTTAGGATTTGTGTGATCCTGGAAATCGCTCAGATGTGACGGAAGAAAGAAATGAGGCTAATAAGGCACATGCTCCTCCGTATCCTGTTGCGACTATGGCCTCCAAAGACCAAGACGCAAAGTTGGTGGTTGAAGATGTTTGCATCGCTAAAGTATCATCCAAAAGTCAATCTGATGGCTTTCAGTCACCTCCTCGTGTTGATATCGGATTCTTACAAGATAAAAAATCCAACGGCATGCTTGCTTATGAATCCCCAGCTTCGGATTTCGTATTCCCCGTGGCTACAGAGAAGCAAGATAGACAGCATTCAGGAGACTATGGTGTTCTGCCTTTGCATAGCTATCACCCTCCTTTATATTCGGAGGGTCCCGCTGGGAATCAGTCAGCACGTGCAGGCAGTAGTTTACGTAAAGAAGATACTCCGGGGAGCAAAAACGAACATTATGCGTTGATAACACGTGAAACACCCGATAACTTAGGTTCAGTGCTGGAGGCACTTCATCATGCTAAGTTATCGCTGAAACAGAAACTCAATGCCTTGCCATCAATAGATGGTGGGTCTGTTGGGAAAGCTCTTGAATACTCTGTTGGGGAGAGACAAGGGGTTCCAGTTGGATGTGCTGGGCTTTTTAGAGTGCCGTCTGATTATCACATAGAAGCAACTGGTAAAGTCAATGTGCTGGGTTCGAATTCTCGATTGAGTTTTACAAATTCCTATCCTGAAGCAGGAAGTGCACTAACTGCTGGCGATCGATTTATCAACCGTCCTTACACAACGACCTCGTCGAGTGTTTCTACCGGTGATAGGCATCTCATCAACCCGACGAGTGTCCACATGGAGAGCAGGTCAAATATTCCAAATTGGGAGCCAATGCGGACTTGGCCACGATTTTCTTCTCACAAGCAATTCTTTGGGCCTAGCTTGGAAACAGTTCTACCTTTTCCGAGTAGATTTACCTATAGTGATCCAACCTTGGATATGGGTCTAGCCTCGTCTAGGACATACTATTCTCCTACCTCTCCCTTCTATGCAGACGTGATGCCACGGATAGCCTCTACTGAAGGACTGCGACCCTTTTTAAATGGCGGAACTGGAGTGCCTCCGGCAAGTCAGTTCTCCTTTGATGATAATCATCTCCGACCGAATATGTATAGATTGTAAGTTCAGTTATTGCAGATTAACAATGAAATTTTTGGGGTTGGGATTTTGTAGGGTTTTCTGCATGCAATACTACATGTATGTTTATATATATATATATATATATATCCACAATCAAATTTCTAGTCTTGGGTAGGGCTATGTACCTGTGTGAGATATAATATTTGTCTAAACGAGTATGGCTGTATTTCCGTCTACTGTTGCCTTGAAGTTGATGAAGATGACAGATATAAGACAGCAAGGGTCATAGATTGTGAAGTTAGTGCTGTGCTTATGTATTTTTTTTTTTTTTTGGATTAATTACACTAAGGGCCCTTAACTATTTCACTTTTTCACTTTACTTCATTTATCTATAAAATCTTACAATTACACTTTTTATTTTTACGATTAATTCTCATCTTATCTTTCTGTTTGTCTTCTGTTAGATAAAATAGATAAAATTTTAATTTATATCTAAAATATCCTTCTATTTATCTAAAATAGCATTTGATTACAGAAAAAATTAATTTAATTACCAAAATAATAATTGTCACTGCTAAAGAGACGAATCTAAATATGTTTGAATTCACCAAAATCACAGATTAACTCTTTAAAATAGCAAATTTAACACAGATTTAATCCAATTAAAATTTCAAAAAGCAGAAAATGCTTAAAATACATTTTACTTAGAAAATATGGTGAAGGTGTGCGGTGAAGAGAGGAGGATATAGTGGCGGTGGTAGTGAGAAATAAAGTTTCAGTGGAGCTTTGGAGATGGTGGCAATATATGGTAGAACCCTATTTCTCGTTGTCAATGCCATTATCTCCTCCTCTTCTACTGCACACCCCTACCATGTTTGCTAAGTAAAATATATTTTAAGTATTTTGTGATTTTTAAGATTTTAATTGAGTTGGATTTATGTTAAATTTGCGATTTTAAAGAGTTAGTTTGTGATATTGGTGAATTCAAACCTATTTGGATTCCTCCCTTTATCAGTGACATTTACTATTTTGGTCATTGAATTGATTTTTTCTGTAATAGAAGGATATTTTAGGTAAATAGAAGGTATTTTAGATATAAATTAAAATTTCGTCTATTATTTCTAACAAAAGACAAACGGAAGGATAAGATGGAAATTAATTAAAAAAATAAGGGGTGTAATTGTAACATTTTATAGATGAAGGGGGTGAAATAAAAAAGTACAACAATTAATGGGGTCTTAGTGTAATTAAATTTTTTTTTTTTTTTTTGATATAAGAAAAGAAATCAGAAAGGGAAAATTGAATACTTGACCTCTTTAAGAGAAGTCAGGATCTTAACTAACATGGCTAATCCTAGTTTGTTACTGTATTTATGCTTCATTTGCAGTTGGCCATACACTTATTGGATCAAGCTAATCAAAACATGTTCCTTAATGGTTTTTTTTTTTTCTTTATAGCAATGCAAGAATAACTCGTAGAAGAATCCAATATCTGTGCAGATATTTCACTTCGAAATTTCAGGTCAAAGAAAGTGAGAAAACCGAGAAAGAAGGCTTACAAACCATCAAGGATATTATAAGTATATTATCTTGGCTGTATACAACACCAATTAGTATTATTTGGTTCATATCATTTGGTTAATAGTAACCAAACACGAGGCCTAACAAAAATGACTTGCGAGTGTGACACTATTTGACATTGACTGTAATCTTACACTCGAAAAACTCATCCTACCCAAAAAAACTATATCGAGAACACTTCCCATGCATAGAGCACTATCAACACCCATGTTTTGTTTTGCGCGCTGGGATAAGAAGGAATCTGGAGACATTAAATATGAGGATTACAAGGTCAGTAGATGGTAAAGTAAATATTCATACTATTTATGTGCAATATCTGTACCTATGCACAAATTAAAAAAATTTATGTTTTTATTTCAGATTTGAAACGTAATGAAAAATACATGTTTTTTTTAGTTGGACCATGTAATACACCTATTTAACGTTTTACGTATTATATTTTTTTTATAAAAAAAAATTATTAAAAATTAAATATAATTCTATATACTTTTAGCATAGTAGTAATTCTATACTCAATATATAATTATAATAGTAAAATTATTGATCATTAAACTTATTCGACTTTATCTATTACAGGAAAAAGTTGTATAACTTATGATTTGTGCATCTTTACTAATATGTTATATATTTTTAAAATATTTTTCTAATAGTTGATATATTTAAATCATTAAACATATTTTTGTTCTTATTACTGCTCAAAATATCAAGTAATAAAATAATAAAATAAAAAATATTTACCTACTACTTTAATTTTACTCTTTGTTAGTAATATATTTTAAAATTTTAATATATATGAGACAAAACTACTACATATTAACATATATAAAACAAATTACTTATACATGTTACCGTATTTTATGTTTTGACTTTTTAACTATTGCTCGTATAATGTTCGGATAATTATATATTCGTATTTTTTACATTCTTGTATTTTTACGTTGAATTTTATTGTGGTATTTTTTAAAAAAATTGTATTAAACCCGTATGTATTACGTATTGTTCTTTTGTCGTTTCATATTTTACTAACTATGATGGTAAGTTTGCAATGGAACCTCCAATGCTGAATCCTCAAATTGTCTAACCCCACCCTCCCTCGCAGGGGCGGACCCAAAATTTTCGCTCAGTGGGAGCAAACTTTATAAAGAATCATAATATGAATTTTTAACCATTCCTATACGTATCCTAATTTAATCTCTAAATTTAATGGTAACTAATACCTAACTTTTAACAAATGTAAATGTAATTCAACAAGATTGTGATTCTAACTCCTAACATAAATAAACTTTAGCAAATCTGCAACTCAATAATTGCACACGGTTCATAGTCACATGTTACGTTAAAAGTACAATTAAACACCAATTAAACCCAAACTTACCCATGAAATAAAATAAAATAAATAAATAATGAACTCAATTTAAATGTTCAATACTTACAAGAGATAGACAATAAAGGGAGAACACCAGTTTAATGCCTTGCTCAATTTAATCTATATTATTTCACTATTTAACTAGAGTACTGGAGTTTTGGAAATTCAAATGCAGGGCTTTATTTATTTGGCCAAATAATAGAGGATCAATGAGATTTAGTGACGGAGATATTGTACATTTACAACTTAGGGTTAAATAAATACAAATAATTAAAACTACAAAATAGTGTAATTTGAAACTTCAACGGGGCAACTGCCCCGCTTGTCCTTAACTCGATGCGTCCTTACTTGACTACAACTAGAATATGACAATCTATTAACATCCAGGTACAAGTGCGGCGAAATAGTAAATAAAATCCGGTAAGACTAGAGTCGATTCATAGGGAATGGATAACAAAATATGCAAAATTAGGTGTTAAAATTCACCCATGGTAAAATATTATATACCTACTAAGTCATATTAAATACCATAATATTGTAATGACTTCAGTTAGAATATAAGCTCACCGATTTGAATTTCACCTTGAAGAGTACCGATGAGAATAAGGTGAGTGCTACAGAAAATGATAGCCAAAATAAAATAGATGTTTTTGGGAGATTTGATGGTTGTTGTGAAACTAGACATTAGATAAAATTTGATAAAACGGTCTTGGATCCAATTGATCCGATTATCTGATTCACCAGAAATTTCAACAGAAGTTTTATAACTCAAATCATTAGCTTCATTTTGAGCATTTGATTTGGAAGATCTGGCTTTTAGAACAAAAATTCTATAATAATTAAACCTAGAATAATAAAATTAAAGCCATAAATTCATATCATCGATTTGTGCAATTATTATACCAAAATAAGATTTGTGCATAGAAATTATCAAACTTAATAAAGAATCTAAGTTTTTTCAAAGATCTAGAATTTAATTACTAATAATTAAAAATTTTTAAATATAAAAAATGAAAACTCAATTACCTCCATTGATATTTCAAGATTCTCAAATGACCTTCACAATTAACTCCAAGAATTAAACTAGCTACTCATAGTATTGAAAATGCTATGCGTGAAAAAAAATTAACTTCATAAATGAAAGGGTTTATTACAGCAAAATAATAAAAAAGAAAAAAATCAAAAAATTAACTGACTGAACAGCTACTAACAAACTAATTGACTGAATGAGAGAGAGAGCTTTTGGACAGCTCTCTAACTCTTTGCCTTCTCCTTGAATGGCTTCCCCCTGCCTTCTACTTTCCTTCTCTTTTTATAGTCGAGAGAAGAAGAGCATTTTTTTTAATCTTTTCTCTTTTCTCCTTTCCTCCTTTCTTCTTTCCTTTTCTTGTCTTTTTGTCTTCTTCCTACTTGACTTGTCTTCTTCTTACTTGACTTGTGGGCAGCCCATGTAATTCTTATTGGCATCCTCACTTGCACACCAATAATACATATATACATACATATAACCTGCACATAATACATACACACATATAAATATATATATATATATATATATATTGTGTTGTAATGTATATAATGTACATTATCTTACTTCATTGTACTTAGTTTTATCTTCAAATCTACTCAAGGCGTATAAAACATAAAAAAAAATACTAAATTTATATAAAAAATGATAAATAACACACGAATAATAACTAACATTAACCGGTAATTAGGGATTCTAATTGTACTCTTTTAGAGTGCAATCACACCCCCCAACTAAGTTTTTGTTGGTCCCTAGCAAAACAAATAAACATATTTAAAAAGATAAAAAGATATGTTTCACTTTCGTAAGAACCATGAGTGCATTTAACATATGCACTAAGTTTTTAAACCTCTAAGTTACTCCTAGTAGACGAGTAGTGTCTCATGAGGGTTCCAGTGATGGTACCCACAAACATCAAAATGTGGCGTACAAGTGAGGATAATGAGAAAAAATATTACATGTATCAAAGCACAAGCATATTCTGATATCGTACTCGTTAATACACAAGCAAGATAATGTCTTAGAATAATATATGAAAGGCTTTTCTATGTGTGTGATCATTACATGATAAAAAAAAAAAGTATTACAACATAAAACACAGATACATCCTTTAAGTTTTGATTTAACCTCACTAGATATTCTCTCAGAAAGAAAGAACATAAGTATCTCACATCGGTTATCCTTGTAAAAGAGTAAATGTAATGTATCATAAAAAAAAGACAACCATAGGAAAAATGACGTCAATATATAAAGTGAAAGACAACTTGGCATAGTTCCATGAAAGAATACTCAATATTAAAACTACACAAGCAATTGATATGTGAATTCTCTAAGCAGTTAACGAACAAGCCATGTACATATCAAATCCTTAAGAACTTTGTTCATGTTATAACTAAGCCATGAGGTTTAAGGTATAGAGAAATAAAAGATAAAGTGCTCAAAACATGTGTGATCAAGGCATGAATTAATCAATAAATACATACCTTCAATTTCTCTATGTTATTTGATTTTTTTTTTTCAATAGACAACCTTTTCTTCGTCACCTTTTTTTTTTTTTTTACTTCTCCTTTTCCTTTGTTTTTCTTTTCTTTCCTTCGTTGCTGATTTTTTTTCATATTACAAATAAATCACCCATTTTCTCGATTCAACTTGCACAAGTGAAGATACTTGTGTTTTCGTTTTCAGGGATGAAACTTTAGCAATGATATATGTAGTAAGAGAGAAAGAAATAGACTTAAAGATAGTTCCAAGAGAATTATGTCAACAAAGAAGTTTATGACTCGAAAAATCAAAGATAGCATCAATTCATTTTTTAAAGTACACAATAGCTCAAGGTTATAAGACTTCAACATATTCAATTACCTAAGCAATTCAAACAATGGAGTCAAATATAAGTATAATGAAGCTATTGAAAGAGTGATGTGAAAGAAATCCATCAAGAGTAAATGTAAACATTTTGAAAGGCGTGATGGACTTTAAAGCTCACTTGGTAAAAAAATCTCTACTTTTGTAAAGATGATTGTACAATATATAAAAATACTAAACTTATTATGATATGATAATGAGTGATGTAATATAGCCTCTGTCTATATGTAAGATAAAATCTTGCAATTGTATTAAAAAGAAATGATAAAACAAAAATTATGCTAAAGTGAACGAAAACATATTTCAACAAATTCTCAAAATCTACATTTGCATTCCACATAAAATTGTACAAAATTACAAAACACCATTTTTTCCATTTGTTTTTAAAAAAATAACTTTAAAACTGCAAAAATAAACAGAAGCAATCTGCAAAACATATGTATAGACAAATAAAACAAGAAATTATTAAAAGAAGTACACAAACATACTATGCAATGGTATCCAAGTCAAAGTAGTCTACAGTTTTGGTGAAACCCAGGTATCTCAATGCCTCAGCATTTACTCTACACTTAAGAATGTCTAAGTAAATCATCTGATTCCCTGACATTAATCGGTTGCTCTCTTTGTAATTTTTATCTACATACGTATGTTTAGCAAAACGGTGACACCTATTTAGTTTATATACTCTTCTCTTACAGGTTAGAGTACTGCAACTAGTAAGAGGTTAAGGTTGTTACTCTTGGAGCTCAACTCTCCTCACCACTCTTGCACGAAAAATTATTTCGCCACTGACATCTCGTGAAAGTCTCAGATCAACACAACATGCACATGCAAGTACTTTACTATCTATATGAGGAGTCATAACACTATTCAGTTATTTAACATCTGCTGATCACAAAGACAAAAATAAATATAAAAAAAGCACAGACAACAGAAAATGACAAACTAAATAAAAAAAAAAAAAAAAAAAAGAACGTGTCCCCCCCCCCCCCCCCCCCCAACACACACACACACACACACACAAAACTAGAAAATAGTCGCAACCGCGAAGCAAAAAGAAAGGAAAAGGGCGGGAAAGACAGACACGAGCGGGAAAGTTCCCTCTCACCAACTAAAAACAAACTAGCTACCAAACCAAACAAATAGACTAACCTAATTGTACAAACTGACTTGGTGTTGATTCTACTTATGCAATGGTGGATCCATGAGATTTACACTTTCGATCAAACTTACAAAATGCTCAAGGTAAGGCTTCAGACAATGCCCATTGACATTGAAGATATTGCCATTGCTAGGATTCTCAATTTATATAGCCCTGTGCGGTGACACATCTCTTTCTAGATAAGGACTAGACCATTTACTCTTCAATTTGCCCGGAAACAAGTGTAACCGGGAATTGTAAATCAATATTTTTTGACTGATATGAAAAGGCTTACGAAGGATGTATTGGTCATGGAATGTCTTCATCTTAGACTTAGAGATCTTTGCATTCTCATAGGCATCATTTCGGAGTTTCTCAAGTTCATTGAGTTGTAGCTTCCTAGTTAAGCCAACCTCATCTAGATTTTCATTGAATTGACGAATGGCCTAATAAGCTTTGTGCTCAATTTCCATCAGAAGGTGACATGCTTTTCCATACACAAGTCTATAAGGAGAAGCACCTAACACAATTTTGTAATCAGTTCTACAAACGTAGAGTGTATCCACTAATCTTAAGGATTAGTCCGTACGGTTAGGATTAACAGTTTTCTCAAAAATATGCTTAGTCTCTCAGTTAGCTAACTAAACTTGGCTACTAGTTTTGGGATGATAAGGTGTATTGACCTTATGAATGACCTTGTACTTTCGCATTAACAGTCCAACATGTTTATTACAAAAGTGAGTACCACCATCATTAATGACAGAAGGAGACATACCAAAGCGAGAAAAGATATTCTCCTTTAAGAACTTGACCATAACGCGGTGATCATTGGTACGAGAAGCAACAGCCTCCACCTATTTAGACACAGAGTCAATGTCCACAAGAATGTAAAGGAATCCAAATAAACTAGGAAACAGTCCCATGAAATCAATACTCCAACAATCAAATATCTCAAGAGTAAAAATGGAGTTGAGGGGCATCATGTTCCTTCTACTCAGACTTCTTAGTCATTGACAACTATCACAAGCACAAAACATGGTGGGCCAATATAATCCAGATTGTAAAATCTTTGCAACTGTCTTTTTTGAACTAAAGTGTCCACCACAACCATAGGAGTGATAAAACTCCATAACAGATTGAAACTCGGTATTGGGGATACACCAACGAATTATTTGATTGAAAAAGTAATTGAACAAGTATGGATCATTTCAGAAGAAATAACTCACATTTTTGAAGAATTTTTGTTTATCTAAGTAAGACCAGTGTGATGGTATCTTGCCAGTAGCTAAAAGTTGGCTATATCAACGAACCATGGAATAGTTGCCTAAGAAAGTACTTAGATTTGAAAAAGATGCTCATCCGAAAAGTATTCTTGATAGGGGGAGTATCTTTAGCTTCTTTATCAGTAGGGAGTCATGACAAATAGTCAGTAACTACATTCTCTACCCTTTTTTTATCTCGAATTTGTAACAAAAGAATTTAACGGATGAGGTGTGGTTTTGCATCAGGCTTGGTGAGCAAGTACTTTAGTGCTGAATGGTCAATGTATATGATGACTAATGACCCTAACAAGTACAACCAAAATTTATCTAATGCAACATGACAGCAAGGAGTTCCTTTTTAGTTGTGGTATAGTTCAATTGGGCTTCATTCAAGATTTTGCTTGTATAATAGATAACATAGGGTTTTTTGTCCACACTCTGCCCCAAAACTGCTTCTACAACATAATCACTAGCATCACACATCAACTCAAAAGGTGAATGATCAATCAGGTGACTGAATGATAGGTGCAGTTGTCAATAGCTCTTTAAGCTTGTCGAAAGCTTATTGGCATTCAGACGCCATTCAAATGAAATGTCTTTTGACAAAAGATGGCACATTGGATGGGAGATGGCACTAAACCCTGCTATAAATCGCCGCTAAAAACCAGCATGCCCAAGGAAAGATTGAATGTCTTTCACAGTTTTAGGAGTAGGTAGTTTCTAGATCAATTCAACTTTGGTTTTATCTACCTCAATCCCCTTTCTAGACACAATGTGTCCAAGCACTATACCTTGTGTCACCATAAAGTGGCACTTTTCCCAGTTTATGACAATGTTACTCTCTTCACATCTTTCTAACACCTTCTAGAGGTGTTCCAAACAACTCTCATAGGTATCTCCATTCACAAAAAAATTATCTATGAAAACCTCCAAAAATCTTTCCACCATATCACTAAAGATACTCATCATGCACCTTTGAAAGGTGGTCAATGCATTGCACAAACCAAAGGACATTCTTTGTAAACATAAGTACCAAAAGGACATGTGAATAATGTCTTATCTTGGTCTTATAAGGCAATTTCAATTTGGTTGTACCCAGAGTACCCATCTAGAAAATAGTAAAAGGCCCATCTTGCCACTTGGTCTAAGAATGGGAGTGGGAAATGGTCTTTTCTGGTAACAACATTAAGTTGATGGTAGTCAATACACATGCGCCACCCAATTTGAATCCTAGTGGCCACTAGTTCATTTTTTTCATTTTGAATTATCGCAACTCCAGATTCCTTAGGAACAACTTGGGTTGGAGTAACCCACTTTGAATCAGAGATGTGGTATATGATACCTACATCAAGAAGCTTCAGTACTTCTCTTCTTATAACTTCCTTCATGTTGGGATTTAGACGTCTTTGCATTTGACGCACTGATTTAGACTCTTCCTCAAGATATACACGATGTGTACATACAAGAGAAACAAATACCATGAAGGTCTGCAATGGTCTAACTTAAGGCTTTTCTATGATTCTTTAATACTTTCACAAGACTCTTCTCTTAGCCTTCAGACAGACTAGAGGATATAACAACAGGATAAGATTCACCTTCACCAAGGAATAAATACTTCAATGTAGATGGTAAATGTTTTCTTTCTAGAGTGGGTGGCTTTTGTTCAGAAGGGATAGGCTTTATGACACTAGGAATTAGAGGCTCAAATGATGGGGTCCAGAGACCCACTTGTATACATTGTTCTCTCTCTATCCTTCCAGGAATTGTATCCATAGACTTGACATGGTAACAATCTAACCGGTCATGTGACTTGCTCGAAACAAGTGCTTTTTTACTCTCGAAGTACTTTTGCACAATAGACGCAATGCAATTTACTTCTCTTATGTCCTTATACTCTCTCGATTATTTTTTAACTGAAAAGATATTCATCTTAACAGTCATATTTTCAAATAACAACTTTAACAGTCCATTCTTACAATGGATTACGACATTACACATGGCTCGGAATGGTCGTCCTAAGATCACATGAATTTGAAAATGTGCACTAGTGCTCTCATAATGAAATCCACTAGATAGTAGAACTTATCTATCTGAATGAGAACATCCTTTACAATACCCCTAGGAACTTTAATAGATCTATCAACTAGTTGCAAGGTTACACATGTAGGGCGCAACTCACCTAATCGGAGTTGTTAATAAACTGAAGAAAGTAGATTGACACTTGCTTCTAGATCAAGAAGGGCTCGATCTATCTTATTTTCCCTATTGTTCACTTATAAATAATGTGATTGAAATCCGTTAGTGTGTGTTGTGATGCAGTAATAACTAGGTAAATCTAGATCGAATCCACAAGAAACGGTTAACAAAACATACAAAGTTGGAGCTGAAAATTCACCCACAGTAAAAGATAAATTCATCCACAGTAAAAGATAAATTCACCTACGGTAAAAGATAAGATACCCATTGAGTCATGCTAAACACCATAGTGTTGCATTGACTTCAGTCGAAATCTAAGCTCACTGGTTTGAATTTCACCTAGATGGGTACCGATGAGAATTGGACAATTAGAGCAAAAAATAGTACCCAAAATAAAATTGATGCTTTTGGGAGATTGATGGTTATTAACTTGATTTTAAAGTAAACTGAATAAAATGGTATTGGACCCAATTGATCTGATCACTCAATTCACTCGAAATTCCTACAGAGGTTTTATAAATAATAATTAAATCTAGATTAATAAAATTAAAGTCATAGATTCATACCATTGATTTATACAATAACTATACTAAACCAAGATTTGTGAATAGAAATTACCAAACATAGTAAAAAATCTATGTTTTTGGAAATATCTAAAATATAATTACCAAGAATCAAATATTCAAAAGATATATAATAAAAATCCAATTACATCTGTTGAAATTCCAAGCTTCTCAGATGATCTTCATAATTGGTTCAAAGAAGAAAACTAGATACTCATACTATTAAAAAGACTTGACTTGAAAAATAATTTCATTACTAATCAAAACAAAATACAAGACTAAAAATAAAAACAAACTAATCACTAAGGAAATTTTCTACACTAATCTCTCTCTCTCTCTAAAACTTCTGCCTTTGTGTACAACCCATCCTCCTCTTGATAGCTCTCTTTGTAACCTATTTATAGGCTTCAAAGAGCCTTACATTATTTTTTTTTATATTTGTTTAATCCCTTACCAACAATGTTATTGCATCATGACAAAAACACTTCAATCCATTTTTTTTTCTTTGCTTGTCCTGGTCAGCTATTTGCTCATTTGTATCCATTTGCTCCACTTACTCTAATATTCACTTGCGCGCGCACACACACACACACACACACATATATATATATATAACCTACATAATACATACATACATATATATATATATATATATATATATTCATAATAAGATATAATATAATATATAAAAAGTAAAAGATATTTTATACTATATACACCAACTCATATAGATAATATATATCACATTTCTTCATTTTGCTTGATTTTATCTTCAAATCTGCTCAAGGTGTGTAAAACATAAAAAATATTAAATTTATATAAAAATGATAAATAACACATAAATAATAGCTAAAATTAGCCTGTAATTAGAGACTCTAATTTGTACTTTTTAGAGTATAATCACACCTCCCAACTAAGCATTTTATAATCTCTAGCAAAACAATAAACATACTTGAAAAGAAATGCTCCACTTTCGCAGACATCACGAGTGTATTTAGCATATACACCAAGCCGTTAAACTTCTAGGTTTTTCCTAGTGGATGAGTGGTGTCTCGTGAGGGTTTCCATTGTTGATACCCACAAACATCAAAATGTAGTTTACAAGTGAGACTAATGAAGAAAAAATATCATATGTATCACAACACAAGCATATTCTGTATATCCTACTCGTTAATACACAAGTACGATATTGTCCTAGAACAACATATGAAAGGCTTGTGTGTGTAATCATTACATAATTAGATAAGTATTACAATATTAAAACACAGAGACATCCGTTAAGCTTTGATTCAACCTCACTAGATATTCTCTCAGAAGTAAGAAAAAACATAAGCAACTCATACTAGTTTTGCTTGCAAAAGAGTAAATGTAATGTAAAATCAAAAGAGACAACCATAAAGAAATGACGTGAATATAGAAAGTGAGAGACGACTTAGCATAACTCCATGAAAGAATACTTAATGTTAAAACCACAAAAGCAATTGATATGTGAATTCTTTCATGAGTGAATGAACAAGCAATATACACTTTAAATCATCGAGTGCTTTGTTTTGGTTATAACTTGGGGTCATGAGGTATAAGGTAAAGAGAAAGAAATGATAAAAGACTTAAAACATGTGTGATCAAGACATGAATTAATCAATGAATACATACTTTCAATTTTCCTATTTCATTTTATGTGATTTGATATTTTTTTCAACAGCCAACCTCTTATTTATTTATTTTTTTTCATACTTCCCTTTTTTCCTTTTTTTTTCTTTCTTTTTCTTTCCTTCGTTGCTAAAATTTTATATTGTAAATAGATCACCCCCTTTCTCAATTCAATTTGCACAAGTGAAGATACTTGTGTTTTCGTATTTAGGGACAAAATTTTAGCAATGATATATGTAACAAGAGATAAAGAAATAGGCTTAAAGATGATTCTAAGAAAATTATTTCAACGAAGAAATCTGTGACTCAAAAGATCAAAGATGGTCTCGATTCATTTTTAAAAGTGCACACCAGCTCAAAGTTCTAAGAATTCAACATATTCAATTACCATAGTAATTAAAATAATTAAGTCAAATACAAGAATAATGGAGCTATTGAATTGGTGATGTAGAAGAAATTTATCAAGAGTAAATATAAAAACTCTGAAAGGCGTGATTGGCTCTAAAACTTACTTGGTAAAAAATCTCCACTTGTGTAAGGATGAAACTGTACAATATATAAAAATACTAAACTTATCATGATATGATAATAAGTGATGTAAAATAGCCTCTTTCTATGCGTTAAGATAAAATCTTGCAATTGTATTAAAAAGAAAGGATAAAACAAAAATTATGCTAAAGTGAATGAAAACATGCTTCAACAAATCTTCAAAATCTACATTTACATTCTGCATAAAACTGTACAAAATTATAAAAGATTCGCAAACTTCTTTTGTAGATCTCAAGTGCATTCAACTTGTACAATTTTCGGCCTTGCGCATGTTTTTGTTTTTGTTTTTTGTTTTTTGTTTTCTTTTTAAATACAAAACATCTATAGAATAAATGTTAGTCATATTTATAAATAAAGATAAACACGCAAATAAAACACTTAAACATAACACACCCTAGAAAAAATAATCATTACAAAGGCGAGCTAGACTTTTGACATCAAAATCAAGATAGTTTACCGTTTTGGTAATTCCAAGGCGTCTCAATACCTCAACATTTACTCGCCCTTTAATAATATCTAGGTAAACCATTTAATTCCCTAACATTAGTCGGTTACTTCCTTTGCAATTTTTATTTACACACGTGTGTCTGGCACAACGATGACAACAATTTAGTACCTTTGCTCTTCTCTTACAAGCTAGAGTACTACGGCTAGTAAAAAGTTGAGGTTGTTCCTCTTGGAGCTGAACTCTGCTTACCATCTTTGCATGACGAACTATCTCGCCCCGGATTCTAAATGAAAATATCCGATAAACGCAACATGCAAATGTAAGCACTCAACCATCTATATGAGAAGACATGACACTATCCGGTTCTTCAATATCTGCTGGTTACAAAGACAAAACAAGAAAAATAATAGCACCAATATAAAAAAAACGAACGTGTCCCCCCCAACTAGAGAACAATCACAATTGCGAGACAAAAAGGAAAAGAAAGGGTGGGAAACAAACTAGGGTGGGAAGAAAGGTTCCATTCCTTCATCTAAAAATAAAATAGCTACCAAACAAAATAAATAGACTAAACTATCTGTACAAACTGATTGGGTGTTTCTTCTACTCAAACAATGGTGGATCCATAAGATCCACACTTTTAATCAAACTTACAAAGTTATCTGTACATTCCCATTGCTAAAATTCTCAATTTCAACTACTCAGTGCGATGGCACATCTCTTACCTGATAAGGTCCATACCACTTACTTTTCAATTTGCTCAGAAACAAGTGTAACCGGGAATTGTAAAGCAATATTTTTTATGACATAAAAAGACTTACGAAGGATGTGCTGGTTATGGAATGTTTTCATCTTGGCCTTAGAGATCTTTGCATTCTCATAGGCATCATTTCGAAGTTTCTCAAGTTCATTGAGTTGTAGCTTCCTAGTCAAGCCAGCCTCATCTAGATTTTCATTAAATTTGCGAATAACCCAATAAGCTTTGTGCTCAATTTCCACTAGAAGGTGACATTATTTTTCATACACAAGCCTGTAAGGAGAAGCACCTAACATAGTTTTGTAAGTAGTTTTATAAGCCCACAGTGTATCCACTAACCTTAAGGACCAGTCCTTGCGATTATGATTAACAGTTTTCTTAAGAATGTGCTTAATCTCCTAGTTAGCTAACTCAACTTGGCCACTAGTTTGGGGATGATAAGGTGTACTAACCTTGTGAATGACCCCATACTTTCGATTAACATTCCAACGGGTTTATTACAAAAATGAGTGCCACCATCACTAATGACAACACAAGGCATACCAAAACGAGAAAAGATATTCTTTTTTCAGAACTTAACCATAATGCGGTGATCATTGATACGAGAAGCAACGGCCTCCACCCATTTAGACATATAATCAATATCCACAAGAATGTAAAGGAAGCCAAATGAACTAGGGAACGGTCCTATGAAATCAATACCCCAACAGTCAAATATCTCAAGAGTAAGAATGGGGTTGAGGGGCATCATGTGCCTTCTAGTCGGATTTCCTAGTCGTTGACACCTATCACAGGATGTGAAAAAAGTGTGAACATTACAAAACATGGTGGGCCAATATGGGCCAGATTGCAAAATGAAACTCATTGTCAGGGATACACCGACGAATTATCTAATCAGAACAATACTTGAATAAGTATGGATCATCCCAGAAGAAATACCTCACATTTTTAAAGAATTTTAGTTTATCTAAATAAGACCAGTGTAACGGTATTGTACCAGTAGCTAAAAAGTTGGCTATATCAGCGAACCATGGAATAGTTGCTTGAGAAAGTGCTTGGATTTGGAAAAAGGTGCTCATCCAAAAAATACTCATTGATAGGGAGAGTATCTTGTTGGCCTAAAAGGCAACCCAAGAGGGGGGTGTGAATTGAGTTTTTCAAAGATTAATAGCAATTAAGATTAATTAAAATTAATTTAACCAATGTAACCGTGATCAATCTATATGTAAAGCAACATATTCAGAAGAATGAAAGAAAACAGAGCATAAGAAATAACACACAGATTTACCGAGGTTCAACCAAAAACCGTGGTCTACGTCCTTATCCCAATACCTCCTTGAAGTCTTCTTCCACTATGTAACCTCCAATTACAAATGGGATGCTGATTGACAAAGTGCTCAGTTCACTATACACAAGAACTCCTCACCGAGTTCTTCAATCTCCAAGTGGTTTTGTCCAAGCTCCACTCAAACTTACAAGAGTTTTTCTTTCTCAAGAAAACTCTCAAACTCTTCCTTGCAAGTGTATAAGAATATACAAGTAACTAGCAAACTCTCTAACAAGAGTAGATTTTACAATCAAAGCTCACAAATGAAGACAAGAAGAATATCAGAGTATATCAGTGAATCAGTCAGTTGAATTTGGTTTTTTTTTTCCAATCTCTGTATAAATGCAACTGGAAGCTTGTATATAAACCCCTGTATTGATTACGTCCATTAGAGGTTGTTGGGTTTCATTAATGCACGTCCAGTCCGTTATAACGTTAGGAAACTAGCCATTATATTCAGGGAGTCGGCTCCAAGTTTGTGGAGTTGACACTTTCTGCTTCTGCATTTACCAGATGTTATTCACTAACTTCATGAGTCCACTCTTCATATCAATGAAGTGACTCCTTATTCATTCTGTCTTCACATTTTTAGCTTCTACTGTCATGAGGCGACTCTTCATCTTTAGGAGTCCGCTCTTTGTTCATTCGATCTTCAGCCTTTTACTTCTGTTGTCATGAGGCTACTGTTTATCTTCATGAGTCCGCTCATTGATCATGTCACCTTTAAGCCTTTGCGTCTGTTTCCATGAGGCGACTCTTCATTTCAATGAGTCCACTCATTGTCTACTTGGTCTCCAGGCTTTTTGCTTCTGTGATCAAGAGGCGACTCTTCATTTTTCATGAGTCCACTCATTGTTCATTTGGTTTTTAAGTCTTTTGTTTCTGTAACCATGAGGCGACTCCTTATTTCCATGAGTTTGCTCATTGTTCATTTGGTCTTTAAGCCTTTTGCTTCTGTAACCGTGAGGCAACTCCTCATTTCCATGAGTCCGCTCATTATCCAAAAATCTGTATTCTGTCTTCCAATGATCCAGCTCATCTCAGTAGCAGTATAAGATCTTCAAGGAGTATTTCTTTGGGGTATGATGACCAATCAAATCTCTTTAACTCATCAGAGTTAACTTCTATTCAATTTGGATTGAATCAATCATTGGATATTGATCTTCTCTTGACTTTCAAATTGTCAAAGCTTTATTAGATCAATGTTCATCTTATGTTCTTCATTTGCGAAGCTTCTTCTATCATTGTAGAACACTCTCTTTCAATGTCAAGCTTTCTCAAATATGTAAAGCTTCACAATGCTTCATTTCTGATTTCTTCTCTTTGCTTGCAATTCTTCTTTCTTCTTTAAAATCATTTCAATGAGACTTTTGCAAGCTTGATGAAATCTCTTCATACATCTAGTCTTTATTGATTCTTTACATTGTAAAAGAATTCTTCACTTGGATTCCAGGTAGAGATCAAACAATCATTGTGAACCTTCTTCTCAGGCAACTTCAATCACATAATCAGAAATTGATATTTGTATGCTTGATGAAGTCTTCTCTTGAGCATTATCAACCTCTTCAACAACCAAATTATCTTCAACTGATCATTGCCTATTCTGATGAAGTCTTCTTCTTTCTTGAGTGCAAATCAATCTTCATTGAGTCTATGCATACTTGATAGAAGTTTCATTTGAACACCTTCAATCTCTTCGAATGTAGAACATTTATTTGAAGTAGAGATAGGCATCACTCCTCTATTTGGTTCATTGCATAGCTTTTGAATTTGTTGTGCATTCTTTTTTACATGTATCAGATTTAAAATTGAACTTTAAGTCTAAATTATGAACTTTGTTAATTTGCACACTAAGTAGATTCATTAGTAAAATAACACAAGGTTTAGTTATCATTAAAATCAACATAGGGTCAACCTTGAGTCAATATATCTTTGGCTTCCCCATCAGTAGTGAGCCGTGACAAGTGGTTGGCATCTACATTCTTTACCCCTTTCTTGTCTCGAATTTCAATGTGAAACCTTGTAACAAAAGAATCCAAATGATGAGGCGTGGTTTTGTATCGGGCTTGGTGAGCAAGTACTTTAGTGCAGATACTCAGTGTATATGATAACTAATAACCCTACCAAGTACAATCGAAATTTATCTAATGCAAACACAACAACAAGGAGTTTTTTTTCGGTTGTGGTATAGTTCATTTAGGCTTTATTCAAGGTTTTTCTTGTATAATAGATAACATAAGGTTTCTTGTCTACTCTCTACCCCAAAACTGCTCCTACAACATAATCACTAGCATCACACATTAACTTGAAAAGTAAAGACCAATTAGGTGACTGGATGATAGGTGCAGTTGTCAACAACCCTTTAAGCTTATCGAAAGCTTTTTGGCATTCAAATGTCCATTCAAATGAAACGTCTTTTGACAATAAATGGCACATTGGATGAGAGATGGTAGTAAATCCTGTTATGAATCGCCGGTAGAAACCAGCATACCCAAAGAAAGATCGAATGTCTTTCACAGTTCTTGGGCTAGGTAGTTTTTGGATCAGTTCAACTTTGGCTTTATCTACCTCATTCCCCTTGTTAGACACGATGTGTCCGAGCACTATACCTTGTGTCACCATGAAGTGGCACTTTTTCCAGTTTAGGATAAGGTTACTCTCATCACATCTTTCTAACACCTTCTCGAGGTGTTCCAAAAAACTCTCATAGGTATCTCTGTACACAAAAAAATTATCCATAAAAACCTCTAAAAATCTCTCCACCATACCATTAAAGATACTCATCATGCACATTTGAAAGGTGGCCAGTGCATTGCACAAGCCGAAAGACATTCTTTTGTAAGCATAAATACCAAAAGGACATGTGAAAGTCGTTTTATCTTGGTCTTCTAAGGTAATTTCAATTTGGTTGTACCTAGAGTACCCATCGAGAAAACAGTAAAAGGCCCATTCTACCACTCGTTCTAAGACTTTGTCCAAGAATGAAAGTGAGAAGTGGTATTTTCTAGTAATAGCATTTAGTCAACGGTAATCAATACACATGCGCCACCTAGTTTGAATCCTAGTGGGCACTAGTTCATTTTTCTCATTTTGAATTACCTTAACTCCAGATTTCTTAGGAACAACTTGGGTTGGACTAACCCACTTTGAATAAGACATGGGGTATATGATACCCGCATCAAGAAGCTTCAGTACTTCTCCTCTCGCAATTTCTTTCATGTTAGGATTTAGACGTCTTTGCATTTGACGCACCAGTTTAGACTATTCCTTAAAATATATACGATGTATACATACAAGAGAACTAATACCGTGAAGGTCTGCAATGGTCCAACCTAAGGCTTTTCTATGATTCTTAAGCACTTGCACAAGACTCTTCTCTTGGCCTTCAGACAGGTTAGAGGATATAACAACAGGATAAGACTCACCTTCACCAAGGAATGCATACTTCAATGTAGATGATAAAGGTTTTCTTTCCGGAATGGGTGCTTTTTGTTCAGAAGGGACTGGCTTTATGACACTAGGAATTAAAGGCTCAAATGATGGGATCCAGTGACCCACTTGCGTACATTGTTCTCTTTCTATCCGTCCAAGAATTATGTCCCTAGACTTGACACAATCACAATCTAACCGGTCATATGGCTTGCTCGAGACAAGAGTTTTTTCAATAGGATCCTCAAAAAATTCATTCTCAAAGTACTCTTACACAATAAACTCAATGCAGTTTACTTCTCTAATGTCCATATACTCTTTCGATTGTTTTCCAACCGAAAAGATATTCATCTCGACAGTCATATTTCCAAATGTCAACTTTAACAGCCCATTCCTATAATGGATTACGGCATTACACGTGGCTAGGAATTGTCGTCCTATGATAACACGAATTTGGGAATGAGCACTAATGCTATCAATCGGTTGTGTATCTAACACAATAAAATCCACTGGATAGTAGAACTTATCTATCTGAATGAGAATATCCTCCACAATACCCCTAGGAACCTTAATAGATCTGTCAGCTAGTTGTAAGGTGACACGTGTAAGGCGCAACTCACCTAATTCGAGTTGTTGATAAACCAAAAAAAGGAGTAGATTGACACTTGCTCCTAAATCAAGAAGGGCTCGATCTATTTTGTTTTCTCTTATTGTACACGTAATAGTAGGATAGTCGGGGTCCTTATACTTTGGTGGGGACTTACATTGCAACATTGCACTTTGGCTCTTATTCATGAAGGCAGTTTCCTTGACATGCAACCTCTTTTTCACAGTACACAAGTCCTTCAAGAACTTCGCATAAGAGAAAATTTGCTTGATGGCATCTAAGATTGGAATATTAACCTTGACCTGTTTAAACACTTCATAAATTTCAGAATTCAGAAGCTCATGTTTTGGTTTGGTTAATCTATGAGGAAACGGGGCATATTTCACAGCATCAATGCCCCCATCTTCAGATATTTTGGTTGGCTTTAAGATTGGCTCAACTTGTTCTTTTTCTTTCCCACTCTCATCTTTTTCTCTTTTTGGTTTTCTCACATCTTCCTTCCCTTCATCACTAACCTTAAGAGTTTACTTTCTAGGGTGAATGGTTTTATCAATAATTTTTTCACTCCTCAAGGTTGTGATGGATTGGACTTGTTCATGATTGAATTGAGGATCAGTCCTCGTTTCAGTCATGTTCACTTGCTTATTGGGATTTGAATTTGGTTGGGGTTGAGATGGAAATCTTCTCGACACTAGGTGGGTCAAAGCTTGTGTCAAAGTAAACATTTGCTTTGCTATGTCCTCCAACATCTTAGTGTGTTGGTGTAACACCTCGTCCTGCCTATCCACTCTATTATTGACTCCTTTCATATCATTTGTCAATTGATGAACATTATCTTCTAATGGTTTCCTATGAGGGGGTTGGTATGCATTAGGTTGGGGTTGGAAAGGCATGGATTGTTAAGCTTGAACAGAATGGGATTGAAAAGGTTGTGGGTTTTGAGGCCTTCCTTGGAATGCTTGAGGGTTCGAAGGACCCTCATTTCTCCACCCAAAGTTTGGGTGATTTCTTCATCCTGGGTTATATGTGTTCGAGAAAGAGTTTCTCCCAACTCGTTGGTCACTATATGTACCCTGATATTGGTCAACCACATTAGCTTGGCCATGCAAAATCTCCTTGAATCCTAGTATAATTGGACATGCAGCAGTGTCATATTCCACTGTACCACACATTAAACAACTCTCTTCTTTGGGAGACTAAGTATTCACAACATTGGTCTTACTTATCTATATGGTTTCTATCCTTCAGACAAGTGCAGCAACTTTAGCATTTAGATCATCCACTTGATTAAGTTGAAATGTTACACTAGGCTTAGACTTAGGATTTTGGGTCCCAATTGTGGCCTAATCTCTAGTCAAATTTGCTAAGTAATCAAACAAATCATACGCTTTAGATGGGTCTTAGTCATACGAAGTCCCAGCACACATAGACTCAATAAATTGCTTCAGTTGTGGAGTTAATGATGAATAGAACGTATTTATGATATGCTAATTGGTAAAACCATGATATGGACAAGTACTCAACAAATCTTTGAATCTCTCCCAACATTGGAAGAACGATTCAATAGACATAGGGGCAAATTGAGAGATTTAGCGATGAATCGCCTCAGTTTTATGCTCAGGGAAGAATTTTTTCAAGAATTCTGTCTGAAGATCTTACCAACAATGAATAGACCTAGGCCTTAATGAATTGAACCATGCCTTGGCCTTGTCTTTAAGAGAAAATAGGAATAGTTCCAAAAGTACAACTTTCCTTAGGTAAGAATTATCGAAGAACATAGAGCATACATCCTCGAAGTCTTTTATGTATTGATATGGTTTTTCAAAATCCAAAACATGGAATGGATTTATCAATTAGATCATTCCCGGCTTTAAAGTCCGTGCATGATGCGCAGGAAGAACAATACAAGAGGTAAGTGCTTGCCTAGCGGGATTTAGATAATCCCTAAGAGACCTATAGGGAAGATCACCATGTACACTCCCACCTTCAGGTACATTATTTGGATTTGGTTGGTTGGGATTCATAGGTGATTATGGATCAAATTCTACAGCCATTGGGATAGAATTAGGGACTTGGTTAACTAGCTGAATGTTTGGAACAGGTGTCCTTAATGGAAAAAGCATATGGAAGATGGGAGAAAGATCACTAGAAGAGTCAACGCTCACCAATTGTCCATGCACATCCCTAATGAAATATTTCATAAAAGTGTACGTACCCTATGCAGACATAAATTAACCATTCTCGAACCATTAATACAAACCTCACAAGTCAGAATGCCGAGCTAAAAACCTAAGTGGGTCGCCGACAAAATAGAGATGAGAAGAGAAACAGTATTAACGGCTCTCAGAGTTGAGGAAATGGAAGGTCACCTACCTAAAGGGATGCGGGCAGAGCAACGATTGGACCAAGGCAGTTTTGGAGTAGGCTAACGATAAAATACTAATAATAATAAAAATAAAAGCAATAATTACAAAAATATACTAAAATACCTACACACAAAAATAACAAATGAAAATAATGATAGACAGATTAGTAATAAAGTTAAGGTAACCTTAGTAAGTGGCGCCGACCTAAATAGGCGATGAATCAACTCAAAAGGTAAACCACTAAGAAAAAGAAAAAGATCTGAAATAAAATGTTAGAATGGTAACTAATGTTAGTTATCCACTAAATAAAAAGTTAGATGAGTTAGATGTATTAGATGAAAAATAAAAACAGAAAATATAGTAACCAACTTGACTGGCTTTGTCCAACAGTAGGAGAGTATGTCAATCAAAGAGGTTAACCACAAGAAAAATAAAACTAAATGTATAAGACTAAAATTAAAGTGCGAAAAGTAAAATATTAGCAATGGTAACCCTAGGAGTTATCCGCTCAGAGTTATCCACTTAAAGAAAAAAAATACATATATATACAATCCAACTCCTTCGTTAAGATAAAGCAACAATCAATTGTCCTGAAATTCCAGCAAAAGTATTATTAATTTTTTTTAATTTTTGAATTTTTTATACTTTTTATTTATTTTTTAAATTTAATTTTTGAATTTTTTTTTTTGCATTATTTTTTTTAAAAACGCTCCCCGGCAACGGCGCCAAAATCTATTCACTTATAAATAATATGATTGAATTCCGCTAGTGTGCGGTTGTGATGCAGTAATAACTAGGTAAATTAAGATTGAATCCATTGAGAACGGTTAACAAAACATGTAAAATTGGAGCTGAAAATTTACCCACGGTAAAAGATAAATTCATCCACAGTAAAAGATAAATTCATCTACAGTAAAATATTTTTTTTTCTTTGCTTGTACTTGTTGACCATTTGCTCATTTGTATCCATTTGCTCCATTATTCACTTGCACACATACACACACACACACACACATATAACCTACATAATACATACATACATATATATATATATATATTAATAATAAGATATAATATAATATATAAAAAGTAAAAGATATTTTATAATATATACACCCACTCATATAAATAATATACGTTACATTTCTTCATTTTGCTTAATTTTATCTTTTAATCTACTCAAGGAGTGTAAAATATAAAAAATATTAAATTTATATAAAAATGATAAATAACACATAAATAATAGCTAAAATTAGCTTGTAATTAGGGCTCTAATTTATACTTTTTAGAGTATAATCACCTATTGTACATGAAATAGTATGAGAGTCGGGATCCTTATACTTCGATGGGGACTTGCATTACAAAATCGCACTTTGGTTCTCATTCATGAAGACAGTTTCTTTGACATGTAACCTTCTTTTTACAGTACACAAGTCCTTCAAAAACTTGGCATAGAAGGGAATTTGCTTAATGGCATCTAAAATTGGAATGTTAACCTTGATCTGCTTAAACGCTTCATAAATTTCAGAATTCAAAAGCTTATTTGTTGGTTTGGTCAATCTATGAGGAAACGGGGTACATTTCACAACATCAATGCTTTCATCTTCAAATACTTTAGTTGGCTCTAAGATTGGTTCAACTAATTATTTTTCTTTCCCACTCTCATCTCTTTCTCTTTCTTGTTCTCTCACATCTTTATTCCCTTCATCATTAACCTTAAGAGTTTTCTTTTTAGGTGGAATGGTTTTATCAATCATTTTTCTGCTCCTCAAGGTTGAAATGGATTGGACTTGTTTATGACTGGATTGAGGATCAGTCATCGCTTCAATCATGTTTGCTTACTTTGGAGGATTTGGATTTGGTTGCGGTTAAAATGGAAATCTCCCTGACACTTGTTGAGTCAAAACTTGTGTTAAATTAGACATTTGTTTTACTATATCCTCTTCCATCCTAGTGTGTTAGTCTAATACCTTGTCCTGCCTATTCACTTTATTATTAACTCCTCTCATATCATTTGTCAATTGATGAACATTATTTTGTAAAGGTCTCCTATGAGGGGGCTGATATGTATTAGGTTGGAGTTGGAAATGTATGGATTATTTAGTTTGAACAAGTTCATATTGGAAATGTTGAGGGTTTTGAGGCCCTCATTGGAATGCTTGAAGATTCGAAGGACCCTCATTTTTCCACCTAAAGTTTAGATGATTTTGCCATCCAGGGTTATATGTATTCGAGAAAGGATTCCCCCAACTTGTTGGTCACTATATGTACCTCGATATTGGCCAACCATATTGGCTTAGCCATGCAAGGCCTCCTTGAAATCTGATATAATTGGACATGCAACAGTTTCATATTTCATTGTACCACACATTAAACAACTTTCTTCCGTGGGAGACTCACTATTCACAACATTGCCCTTACTTATCTCTATAGCTTTTAACTTTTAGGTAAGTACAGCTATTCTAGCATTCAGATCATTCACTTGATTAAGCTGAAATGTTACCCTGTGCTTAGACTCATGATTTTGAGTCCCATTTGTGACCCAATCTCTAGCTAAATTCGTCAAGTAATCAAAGAAATTATATGCTTCGGATGGGTCTTTGTCATACAAAGTCCCTGCATATATAGACTCAACGAATTGATTCAGTTGTGGAGCCAATGATGAATAGAAAATATTTATGATATGCCAATTGGTGAAACCATGATGTGAACAAGCATTCAACAAATCTTTGAATCTCTCCCAACATTGAAAGAGCGATTTACTAAACACATGGGCATATTGAGATATTTGGCGACAAATTGCCTCAATTTTATGCTAAGAGAAGAATTTTTTTCAAGAATTCTGTCTGAAGATCTTGTTAAGAATGAATATTTTTGGGTCTCAATGAATTGAACCATGTCTTGGCCTTGTCTTTGAGAGAAAATGGAAAGAGTTTTAAAAGTACAACTTCTTTTGAGTAAGAATTATCAAAGAACATAGAACAAATGTCCTTAAAACCTTTTATGTGCTGATATAGTTTTTCAGAATAAAAAACATGGAATGGATTCAACAGTTGGATCATTCCTGGTTTCAAAGTCATTGCGGTCTGATGCATAAGAAGAACGATACAAGAGGTAGGCACTTGCCTAGCAAGATTTAGATAATCCCTAAGAGACCTATAGGGAGGATCGTCATGTACAGTCCCACCTTTAGGTACATTATTTAGATTTGACAAGTTCGGATTCCTAGGTAATTGAGGATCAAATTCTTTCACCAATGGGATAAAACTAGGATCTTGGTTAATTAACTGAATGCTTGGATCATGAGTTCTAAATGAGGAAAGAATACAAAAGATGAGAGAAAAATAATAATAAAATGAAGAAAAAAAATTGCAACAATATACTAAAATACCTGCACATAAAAATAACAAACGAAAATAATGTTAGACAGGTTAGTAATAACGTTATGGTAACCTTAGTGAGCGGCACTGACCTAAATAGGCGATGAATCAGCTTAAAATAAGGTTTATCCCCAATATATATATATATATATATATATATATATAAAGCTATATGATCACTATATTGAGTGTTGCCGACCTAAATAGGCGATAAATCAAATCGAAAGGTAATTAAAAAAAAAAAAGAGCTAAAATAAAGTGTAGAAAATAAGATGTTAGAATAGTAACCAATGTTGGTTATCCACTAAATAAAAGAAAGTGTTACATATTTAGTAAGTTAGATAAATTAGGTGGGTTAGATGAAAAATAAAAATAGAAAATATAGTAACTAACTTGATTGGTTTCGTCTAGCAATAGACAAGTATGTCAACCAAAGAAGTTAATGAAAAAATAATAATAATAAAAAGAACTAAATATACACAAATATACAAGTTAACAATGGAACGAAGTAATAAGTGTGCATAGGCCACTAACAAATTGGTAACACCTTCCAATTCTTTTGTCAAGGTAGGGAAGTAATAAATTATTTTTAAATTCGCAAAAGAATTATTTTTATTATTTTAATTTTTGAATTTTTTTATTATAATTTTTGAATTATTTTTTATTTTTTATCTTTTTTTGCATGATTTTATTAAAGCTATTCCCTGGCAACGACACCAAAATAATTGACTACGCCCAAAATATGACAATCTATTAACACTCAAGTACAGGTACGACAAAATAGTAATTAAAATCCGATGAGACTAGAGTTGATCCACAGGGAACGGATATCAAAATATGTAAAATTAGGTGCTAAAATTCACTCACGGTAAAATATTAAATATCCACTAAGTTACGCTAAATACTGTAGTATTGCAATAACTTCAATTGGAATCTAAGCCGACAGATTTGAATTTCACCTTGAAGAGTACCGATGAAAATAGGATAAGTGCTACAGAAAATGATAACCAAAATAAAATAGATGTTTTTAGGAGATTTGATGGTTGTTGTGAAACTGGACTTTAAATAAAACTTAATAAAATAGTTTTAGATCTAATTGATCCGATGACCTGATTCACCCAAAATTTTAACGAAAGTTTTATAACTCAAATTATTGGCTTCGTTTTGAACCTTTGATTTGCAAGATTTGGCTTTTAGAACAGAAATTGTATAATAATTAAACCTAGAATAATAAAATTAAAATAATAAATTCATATTATCAATTTGTGCAATAATTATACCAAAGTAAAATTTGTGCATAGAAATTACCAAACTTAGTCAAGGATCTAAGTTTTCTCAAAGTTCTAGAATTTAATTACCAAGAATTGAAATATTTTAAATATAAACAATGAAAATTCAATTATCTTTATTAATATTTCAAGATCCTCAGATGACCTTTACAATTGACTTTAAGAATTAAACTAGTTACTTATAGTATTAAAAATACTCTACGTGAAAAAAAAAAATTAACTTCATAAATAACAAAGTTTATTACTACAGAATAACAAAAAAAAATATTGAAAAATCAACTAAGTATACGATTATTAACAAACTAATTGACTAAATGAAAGAGAGCTTTTGGTTAGCACTCTAACTCTCTGTCTTCTCCCTAAATGAATTCTTTCTGCCTTTTGCTCTCCTTTTTTTTTGTAGTGGAGAGAAGGAGAGCATTTTTTTAATCCTTTCTCTTCCTCCTTTCATCCTTCTTTCTTCTTTCTTTTTCTTGTCTTTTTGTCTTCTTCGTACTTGACTTGTCTTCTTCTTACTTGACTACCGTCCATGTTATTTTTATTGGCATCCTCACTTGCACACCAATAATACACACATACATATATATATAAAACCTACACACAATACATAAATATATTATAATAATAAGATATAATATATATATATATATATTATTTTGTAATATATATATAATATACATTACCTTATTTCATTTCACTTAGTTTTATTTTCAAATCTATTCAAGGCGTGTAAAACATGAAAAATATAAAATTTATGTAATAAATAATAAATAACACATAAATAATAATTAATATTAACCAACAATTAAAAACTTCAATTGTACTATTCCCTCGGATTGCTTATCATAACAACTCATTTGCATTACCATATGCAAGATAAGACCTTAAGACAAGATTATTAATTTGTCTTATTTTGCAAAATAAACGTGCATGGTTTTGCGTAGATTGGTGGTTCTGTATGGATTGTTTTGCAATAGAGAGGGACACAATAAGTGCATATCATTTAATAATTTAAGTTTGTAATAATTTTAATCAATTAAATGCGGATGTCGCAAACTTGATTTGTAAAATTTGGAAGTGAAGTGCTGGCATTGTTTCTTTTTTCTTTTCTTTTCTTTTCTTTTCTCGAACAACCAATTCTTACAAATTGACTTTGTCACATTTTTTAGATAAAACTTTTTTTTTTCAATCTAGTGATTGACCATTTTAAAATTTTTCCATTGCCGACTTGAGTTTTGGGTCAACAATTTCCCAACACGTCATTTTTTTTTTTTAGGACATAGAAGGGCCACAGTGCTGAAAAGGAAAAATTAAGTCGAACCTATGACCGAAGATATAAGTAGGGGCGCCACTTATCATTAAGCTAACCCCACTGCTTCTAACAGGTCATTTGCATGCGGAGTTCACAATTTGCAAATTTTTCCGAATAGCAAAGTGCATAGGAAGGATCATACTTTTCAATGTTGCACCATCCGTAATCTTTACAATGGTACGTAATGATGTTGATTCATTTCCGGATTATATTTCAACTGTATCGCCATAAATATTATGTTTAATTATGAAAAAAAATGTATATGTACTCATAAATTTTCATATACATATATAGATATACTATAACATTATCTATCTTAAGTATAGATTGAAAAAATAAATTATTTTAATATAACATAAACATATTATCCAACACAAGTATATGATCATAAACATATTAAAAAATGCATATCCATTCTCTAAGTATACATCTACCACAAGTTTTAATAGACATCTATTATAAAAGTAGGAAAGAAGCAAACCAACAAGTTTGACATAGCTGGTAAAAATCTAGCGCAATCCAAAAATACCAAAATGTTTCAATTTGCCTGAAATAGTCCTAAAATATATGCAAAACAAAATAAACTTCGTTTGTACCATTTTTTTTGACCAAAATGAAACGAGATTCACTATGAGAAGGAAACAAAGGATTACACTCAATACTTGACATAAAAAAAATACAAAAACAAAAAACGAAAAAAACGTGTCCCATGATTTTTTTTTTTTTTTTTTTTTGAGGTCTTAGGAAAGGACGTGTTTCGTAAATCACTTGTCCAATTTTTTAGGATTAGGAAAGTGTCTTGAAAAGGATTCATCTAAGTAGAGAAGAGGAGGAAGAGGTAAAAATAATGTGGTATTTGATGAGAGACAAGTCGTAAACTCAGACATTTAAAACTTGAAATTTGACAACTCTTTGAAGTCAAGCAGCAAAAGATTCATCTATTATAAATTTGTTAAACTTGGTGTAGATGGTTTGCCTTTAACCAGATCAAAGAGAATTAGTCGAGTTATGCCTAAGGTAGCCTAACACCTCTAGCCTAATAACTCAAAAAAAAAAAAAAAAAGAAAAATTCCTTACGAAGTTCATGTGCACATAGCCGTACAAGTAATTGTCCCAAAGTTGAGAAAAACCTAGAAGAAAGTGACCAAACAGCTAGGCTAGGGCTGCACAAATGAACCATAATCCCCAACGTAACAATTAAAAATTGTTGACCATTATTTTGGGTAAAAATTCAATGGTCCTGATTTGGCCCTCATACGTCCGCATACAAATCAAATGGATAAGATCAACTAATCTAGAAAAACTTGAGAATGAATCAGCAACTCGTTGCTCACTCTCAACTCTAACATGATATCTGATGGGAGCATCAAGATGTTTGGGTAGTATGGTTCAAAATCACGGCTGCCGTTGAGATGGTCAAGTCATCTCAGTTGTAGCAACGACTGATTCGATATCATGACATGATATCATTTATCGCGCTATATGTGCCGCGTGTCTGTATTTGGCCTGTAACAAGTCATTTCGGCCGAAGTACAAACACTAGCCCGTGTTGACACTCAACACTCCTCAGACACTTTCAATGTGAGAATTTGTCCAAACGCCTTCAATTATTTTAAAATAATTTATATTAAAAAATTCTACGCACACTTGTATTTATTTTTTAAATACACATAAAATATATTATAAATTTAAAGAACGTAAATTTGACTTCGATTGACGTTTAAGCTATGAAATATGTGTTTTTAATTTTAGTTAATATTATCTTATAAATTTTTTATTATCTTTAAATATATGTATATATATTTTTGTATAATGTATAATAAAAAAGTATACAAATTATATATATTTACCCTATCAGTGTCCACATGGGTACTTGTTATTACAGTATTGGCGATATCCCCAAGAAAATTATGAAAATTTTAGGGTTTTGCCTGGAATCCAAATTTTTGATAAAAAAAAAATGTAAAGAAAAATTGAACAAAAATTATTTTGTTCACTTTTTCTTTACATTTTTTTTCTTTAATCTTTTTACCAAAAATTTGAGCTTTAAACTAAGCGTAGAAGTTGAATTCTTCTAGAGGAAGTCATTTTAATTGGAAAGAACTGGTCCACACAAACTGAGAATTGAGACTTGTGATTTTGTCAAAGATTTTAGTCAACGTTGATGAATGGGAAGGCCCTCACGCACTACACTAGTGCAAGTAATTGACCCATATTATCCAATAAATACCCAAAAAAAAAAAACAAAAAATGCTTGGAGGACCTGATCAAATAGCTAGGTTAAAGGCCAGCCACATGATTAATTCTAAGGTGCCCTACCCAACTCGTGAGAATCCTGAATAGTTCACGGATTTTATTTTCTTTCAGTCAAAATTGATAAACTTGGTTGTTTGTTATATGAGAAAATTCCAGTAGAAAATGGAGAATTACCCAGAAATAACATCACCGACGTGTGTACTTAGATTAGTCTAAAGACCGAGTCCTTGAGAACTACATAGGCAATTCCTTAGGATTTTGATTATTCAGCAAGTTTCAGCAATATATATATACCCAAACGAGGCCTAATAATCACTAAGCACCCAACACAATTACTCAAATCTCAAATCCTCTCAAGCTTTCTATACAAAACATGTCCAAGGAAGTCCTCCACAGTGCAGCAAACGCCAGCAGTTCTTCGTCTCCCACCTCCGAAAACAATGACTTTGCCAAACAAGAAAGTGGTTTCCAAGAAGGAAATTCACCCGACACGGACAAGTTCAATCTGATCCGATGGAAGTCAGGAAAATCAGTCGATCCAAGGCTGTTCACTCTCTTAGAATTTTTCCAGGAACTTTATGTTGAGAGAAGAGAATTTTTCAAGAAAATTTTCCCTGGACTTTACGAGGAATTCGTTGAGCTGTTTAAGAAAATTGGCGCAGTGTTATCACCATGGGAGGGTACAAAAGCTCAAACCATGCAAAGGAGTTTGAGCTTTGGGTCGAGTAATGTTGCGCGTAAACAAGGCGAAGAATCGACATTACGGCTTGAATGGTTTAAAGTAAAGACGCCGGTTTTGAGAGAGGTTCAAGAGGGTGGCCATGGCGGCCAAGGCAGCCAAGGCAGCCAGGGTGATACTGGTACCAAGCCCATTGATTCCAAATGAAGCATTGAAGAAGCAAGGATAGAAAAACATACGTTACTATATATGGAGAAAAAAGTAATTTATTTAATTGTTTCATTCTTTTATTATTGTGATTTTAACATTTTTGGATTCAATGGAGTCCACAAATAGATGTTAAGATTTCAGTGGTGCCTATGTAACTTACAAGTCATGTCCTAGACATTTCATTGTAGAAAATGAATATGATAGGGAGAGACAATGCAATGATTGCTTATTAATAACCAAACAAATGATTTTTTTTTTTTTATATATACCTATTCATTTTGTTTCCCTTTTTTTGATCTCAACCAAAAGTAGAAATAAATCTATATATCTTCTTTTACTTCATTTTTTTTGTTTTGTTTCATATACAAATTCAATATCCAAAGGAGTAATGCTATACAAACAAAAATTCATATTGAATTTATCACCAGAATAATATTATTGTATAAGAGCTATTCACTTTAGAATAAAAAAACTCATCTTGATAACTCTTAATTATAATAATGTCACTGTCACATAATTCTAATAGGTTCTCTATACCAATTTTCTATAAGAATAGCATTTTTTTTAATCCAAATATAGCGTTACCATCATAATCAGTAGCGCACCCTCTTTTACGCTTACATTAATTTTTGGACTATCATTTTCTGGAGGGTTTATTACATTGTCATATCTATGCTTTGCTTGTACCTTCAATCCAAATTTGCAACTACAATTCTTCTAGTTAACTTCGTTAAACGAATTTAGTTATTTAAAGGATTATGTCAGGATAATTTTTTGTTATAATTAAGATTTCCATTGTTCAATCGGTTTGGCAAGAGACTTTAACTCCATTCCGGGAATTGAAGAGGCAATGAGAAGAGATGGGGTTTAGTGCATCAGTACCAAGCCATTAGGCGGTTCTCTAGCATAGAGGATAAAAAAAACCATGATCAATGATGAAAAGGATTGGCTATACAACTGGTTTTTTGTAGTCCATGAATGGTCATATAGAGAATTCAACTTATCGTTTGCAGTCCATGAATGATCATATAGAGAATTCAACTCATCGAGAAAGGTTTGGTTGAATGTAAAAGGTATGCCTTTGAATGCTTGGAATGAACATAATTTTAGAAAAATTGGCGATCACTGGGGCTCAACAATTGCTGTCGATGGTTGCACCTCCAATAGGTCGGAGCTTGAATTTGGAAGAGTCCTGATTGAAACCTCATTTGATACTATTATGTATGATTATTGCACCTTACAAGTGGGAAGATTCTTGTATAAAATTAGAGTTTCAGAGGGGAATTTTTAGCAGCTTCAAGTTTGGGACAGAAGCAATAGAGGAGGTCATCAAATGGAATCATCTGCATCAAAGGATTCAGCCTATTCTGAAAGCAGTGACATTGAACTAAGAAGTAATCACTTTCAGCCATGGAAAGTTAATCAATCTATGCAAGAGAAGATGAAGGAGATGGAGAAAACCTCCAATGTCCACAGAAGAAGGATGATGATTTGGCATTACTAAGCCAAGTGGAGGAGTTTGATAAGACAATTTCAAACGTCGTATCAGGCAGTCTCCAAGGCAGTTCAAATTTAAATTCAAATTCAAATTCAAATTCAAATTCAAATTTGTTCATTAATGAAAGTAGTTAGGCCAATGAGTCTCATGGGATTATTAATGATACAAATAATGTTATTTCTGAGTGTGAGCTTCCAGGCGTAGAGATCAATGTTGATAACCCATCTCCCTAGCAGAATAGAATCTCCTCCCATCCAATAATAGAAGACACTATTATTGTTACCACTTCAACTAATCCAAACGAAGTTACGAAGGGATCATCTCTAAATTGTAATTGTACCACGCTTGATATCCAACATCATCAGTCCACCTCATCAATTCCAATCAGAAAAGAAGATGAGGTTATCAGCAATAGAACTCTGGTGAATTGTAAAAGGAACACAAAAGCAAAGACTTTCTCTAAACTAGGACATAAGAAATCTGGAGTCTGCTTCAATACAAAGTCAAGGGTTGCAAAAAGAAATGAAGCTATCGCCACCTCTTTGTCATTGTTACCAACTCAGAATATAATCAATAGGAACTTTATCATTTTGCATCGGCTTGAGGAAAACTTTCTGAGTGAAGCTGAAAACACTATACATTTAGGTAAGTCTCTAGGTTTAAATTTTGATGGTAATGATGATATCGCTCTAAAGTCTCTGATTAAAGCTGACTAGATTGATTTGAAAATTTTCAAAAAAGAAAAGAAAAAAGGGATTGGTGGAATTAAAATTTGAGAATTCTTTTCTTTTTGTCTCATGGAATGTAAGGGGTCTTGGAAGACTTGAACAAAAGGGAATGGTAAAAGTATTAGTGAATGAGAGGCAAAATTATATGTTATTTGGGCAAGAAACAAAATGGAAATATTGCTGCATCAATATGATCAAGACAGTTTGGGCCCAGAGATTTTGATTGGCTAGCTAGCAGCAAAATCTAATGGCAATTCTCTTGAATCATTTCAAATTGAATAGAACTTTATCATGCTAAAAGGAGACTATTGAATGGCTTTGACTGCATATTGGTAAATTGCTATGGCTCTACAGATGAAGGGCAAAAGGATATAATCTGGGATCAACTGCACCAATTAATGAAGAACTACCCATTACCATGGTGCCTAGGGGGAGATTTTAATGAGGTTCTTAGGATAAGAGAAAGGAAAGGCTCTGCTAAATGCACGAAAGGAATTAAAAACTTCAAACAGTTTGTTAATAATGTTAAGCTGTCTGATCTACATACGGATGGTAGGAATTTCGTTTGGACCAATGTGCAAGGTAATGAGAAATGGAGCAGGTTATACAAATTCCTTCTATGCAATTTTTGGCTTAATAAATGGAATTGTTCACAATGGGGGTTACAAAAAAGGCTCTCAGATCATTGTCCTGTGCTCTTATCTGATAAAGAAAAAAACCGGGGCCCAAAACCTTTTGAAGTGTTTGACGCTTGGCTAAATCAAAAGAGTTTTGAAGTAATGGTTAAATCATCTTGAGAAATGCAAACGGAGAAGGGATAGGTAGGTTTTATATTGTTAAAAAAGTTTCAAGCCTTAAAGAAAAACATCAGTTTGTGGAGAACCAATAATTTTGGTGATCTAAAAGTGAAGATAAATTGCCTTGTTAACTCAATTCATAAGCTTGATTTGCAGAGTGAGCTGTCCCCACTAAATGAGGATTATATCTTAAAGAGAAGCCAATTTAAACATGAATTATGGAAAGCAAGCAGAATCTATGATCAGACAGAAGTCCAAGGTTCTTTGGCTGAAAAAGGGAGACAAAACCACATTTTTCTTTCATAACTCTATGAAAAGGAGATTTTGAAAGAATTACATAGGACAACTGTACTCAGAAGGAAAAATCATTAGTGAGCCTCTACAAGTAAACACTGAAGCAGCCAGTTTCTTCTCAGAGTTTTTCTCTGAAAAATGAAATGTCAGGCCAAGACTGGAAGGAACTTTCCCATTAAAACTGAAGCTTGAAAGCAGCAAATGGCTTGAATCTGGTTTCTCTGAGGAGCAGATCTGGCAAGCTATCAAGAATTACAATGGTTCTAAAGCTCCTGGTCCTAATGGATTCAATTTCAACTTCATCAAAAAGTTCTGGCCAATTCTGAAGGGAGATATCATGAAGTTTATGAGTTGTCACTTTAATGGGAAGCTAGTAAGAAGTATCAATTCTTCATTCTTGGCTTTGGTTCCTAAAACTGAATTCCCTGATAACTTTTTGGATTATAGACCTATTAGCTTGATATCCTCAATGCATAAGATTTTAGCCAAAACTTTAGCTTGGAGATTAAAGACAATCATACATGAGATTAACAGTGAATCTCAAACAGCTTTTACCAAGGGAAGGTAGATTCTTGATAGAGTTTTTATTGCAAATAAGATCATTGACTACTGGAAAAGGTGTGGGAAGTCAGAAATTGTTCTAAAATTGGATTTTGAAAAAGCTTTTGACTCAGGTCATACTTTGATATGATGGCTGGAATGGGTTTTGGTCTTATTTGGTGCAAATGAATAATGGAGTGTTTATCCACTAGCTATATCTCAATACTTATAAATGGCTTTGCATCAAAGGAATTCAAAGCATCAAGGGGTCTTAGGCAAGGTGATTCCATTTCACCTTTTTTATTCAACATTGTAGTAGAAGGCCTTAATATCCTGATCCAAAGAGCAAAAGAGCAAGGAATTACTAGAGGAATTGATATTGGATCAAATGCATTTACTACTCTTTCAGTTTCCTATCTTCAGTTTGCAGACGATACCATATTATTTTGCAATGCTGACTTGAAGGAACTTATCACTTAGAAAGAATTTTGAGATGCTTTGAAATGTTATCAAGGCTTAAGATAAACTTCAGTAAAAGTTTAGTAAGTGGAGTTGGAGTGGAGGACTCTTATCTGAATGAAGTTGCAAATTTAGTTAAATGTAAGTTTGTTCATCTTCCCATGAAATATTTGGGTCTTCAGTTGGGTGTCAATCCAAGATTAGCAAAATCATGGGTTGGAGTGCTAGAAATATTCAAGAAAAGACTATCTATTTGGAACAGGAAGCAATTTTTTATGGGAGAAAGAATTACTTTGATTAAAGCAACTTTAGCAAATCTTCCATTATACTACCTATCCCTCTTCAAGATGCCTAAAATGTTTGTTCGGAACTAGAAAAGCTCCAGAGAAAATTCCTTTGGAGGGATAATAATGTAAAGAAGAAAATTAGGTGTGTTCATTGGAGTCAAGTAACAGAAAGCTTGAATTAGGTGGATTGGGCATTCCATCTTTGAAGGTCAGAAATCACTCTCATCTTGCAAAATGGTGGTGGAGATTTGGTCGTAAGAAACAAGCACTATGGAGGAAGCTTGTTTCTGCAAAGTATGGCATGAATCCAATGGATTGGTCATCTAAGGTAATTCCTCAAAACAAATGCTCAAGGATTTGGTCTGACATTCTATTACAACAAAGTAATCAAGATGCTCTTTGCTCCATCTAAAATTGGCGAATCAATTAGATTTTGGCATGATTTGTGGCTGGGAAATATCCCTTTGAAACTCTCATTCCAAAGGTTATTTTCCCTATCCACTCAGAAAGATGATTGCATTACTTTTGTTTTCAATCCTAAAGGAAATTCGTAGAGTCTGTTATTTAGGCAAAATTTCTTCTTGTGGGAATCTGAAAGCTTATCAACTTTAAATTCATCTCTTCTTACTGCCATTCCTGATCCTTTAATT
>CM065396.1:22720983-22948483 GCA_033060915.1 Euryodendron excelsum
TTTCCTTTCAAAAGGGTTATATATCCTAACCTCCACCGGACAACCCCAAACACGAAGATAGTTAAGGCTAGGCTTTCTACCAGTCCACAACTCAAAAGGTGTTTTAGAAACAAACTTGCTAGGAACCCTATCGAGAATGTACAAGGCTGACTTAATGGCATCACCCCAAAGGTATGTAAGCAAACTACTCCTACTCATCATACTCCTCATCATGTCTTTAAGGGTGCGATTACGCTTTTCAGCCACACCATTCTGTTCAGGACTACCAAGCATGGTATATTGGGCAACAATCCCACATTCTTGCAAGTATTTAGCAAACGGTCCCATATGCTGTCCAGTGACATCATGTCTACCATAATACTCACCCCCACGGTCAAACCTAACAACTTTAATCCTTTTGGTCAATTGATTCTCAATCTCTGTTTTAAAAATTTTAAACTTTTCAAGTGCATCAGATTTCTCTTTAATTAGGTAAATATAACCATAACGAGAGAAATTATCAATAAAGGTCAGAAAATATTTATTTCCACAAAAAGTAAAGGAATAAGGTCCACTAATATCAGTGTGTATGACTACTAAAAGGCCACCACTCCGTATTGCACTTTTCTTCTTAGTCTTGGTCAATTTTCCACGAATACAATCAATACAAGTGTCTAAGTCTCCAAAATCAAAAGGTGTAAGAATGTCATCTTTAATTAACCTTTGACTTCTTTCTTTAGAAATGTGACCTAGATGCTTATGCCATAACATGAAAGATTGGTCTTTAATTCTAGGTCTTTTGAACACACTATTTTCAACATGGAAGGAGGCATACTCATTGTTCTGCTCCAATTTCAACCTGTATAATCCATCAGATAAAAAATCATGGCCAACAATTTTGGAATTATAAAATACATCAACAATACCATTTTAAAATTGAAAACCAAATCCAAATTTGTCCAAAGAAGAAATAGAAATTAAATTCCGTCTAAAAGACAGTACATAAGCAGTGTTTTCCAAAATAAGTTGAAAACCAGTTTCTAAATTTAAAATGACATCTCCTATGAACTCGACCTTAACTATGCTATCATCTCCAACTCTAAGCTTGGCCTCACTCTCACTTGGCCTTTGCTTGCTTCTAAATCCCTGCAAAGACATGGCAACATGAACAGTTGCACCACTGTCAAACCACCAAGAATTTGATGGGAGACTAACGAAATTAGATTCAAAGCAAGTTAAGGCAAGTGAGTTACCTCCTTCTTGTTTCTTCTTCTTTTCTAACCAGGACTTGTGCCTGTGACAATCTTTCTTTATGTGGCCCTCTTTTCTACAAAAAAAACACTTGATGGCCCTCTTAATTACAACATTAGGACCTAAAGGATTGTGGGTCTGACCGTGACCATTACCATACCCTTTATTATCCCGACCTTTATGAAAGGTGTTGGCACTAGATCTCTTATGGTTTTTTCGGTTCCCATAACCCTGCCCAGGTGTGATTTTCGTATAAGAAACAAGTAAGGCGGACTCAGTTTTTTCTCTCTTAAGTTTATCCTCTTCTAAGACACACTTGGCAATGAGGTCATTTACTGTCCAAGACTCATTTTAGGTGTTATAGGCAGTCTTTATCTGGCTGAACTCTGGTGGAAGAGTATTAAGAGCATGATGGATAACAAAATCATCAGAGAGAGTTACATTCAGACCTCTAAGTTTGGATTGGAGAAAAACAAGTTTCAAAACATATTCCCTTACCTCACTCTGGCTATCATACCTTAAACTTGTGAGTTCATTCATCAGGGATCCAGTCTTAGCCTTACTAGATACTTGATATCTCTGTCCTATAGCCTCAAATTGCACTTTCGCATTATTGGTCTCAGACAAGCCCGTCAATAGATGCTTAGGGATGGATCTCTTAATAGCTATGAGACTGAGTCGGTTAGATCTATCCCACTATGCATATAACTCATTCTCATAAGCAGTACTAGTATCAGTGAGTGCAGCGGATTCAAGTTCTCTCAAGGCTAAATCCAAATCAACAATACCCAAAGCAAACTCTATATCCTGCTTCCACTTCTTAAAATTTGAACCATTCAACAGCACAACAGTTGTGTTATTGTTGTTAACTGCAAAGAAAACTGTCATGGAAACAACCAAAATAAGGCAATATATTAGTAAGATAAGGGCAACAATTTTACCAAGCATAAATAATAGGGATACCTCGGTGCATCATTGCTGTCTCCCCTTTGGGCAGAGAGTGCAACATGCTATGAGACTCCTTTCAGATAACCACCATATGAGATCGCCCAAGTATTTGAAAATTGGTTCCCTTTGGACAGACAAATTTTCAAAACTAGGCACTCTCGGATTAGTTACTGAATCACATCCTTGTCATTAAAGCACACAATAACCCCCTTTGGGCAAGCGATTGTATGCAATAATACAATGTACACAGTCATATACCATATGCGAGAAAATTAGATCTAATGAATGTACCCCTTTGAGCAGTAGCACCCATTTCAATCCAAAATTCTTATCATGACATCACTTTATGTAAAATTACCCTATATACATCTAGTATACCAATATGCCTGCAATCACATCCTTATGGGCACATAACCAAATACACTATGTGATCTCATATACATCGCCTAAACCATGTATTATTAATGTAATGCCAAGCCACGTGATCACATCATGATCCATGCACCGCAGCGCAAGCACTCATAACAAATAATAATTATATTGTTTAATCTATTCGGCTGTCATTATTAATGTTTGGCAAAGAGACATCTCCGTCACGTGAATAAATATGACAACCAGAAGATTGTGGGTTCCACGACAGGGCATTATCTCCTACATGACTAGGGCTTCAGAGGATGCATTGATCTTTTTCCACGTGTGATTGGTTTTCACAAACTAACTGTTCGTTTGCTTATAAAAAAAACTTGATTTTCTGGTGGCTTTTAATGTAGTAAAAAATCTGTTTGCAACAATAAACCATCATATATCAAAAGAAAAATTGAATGAGAGAAAACAAATGACCTTTGATTATTTTTCGAAACAACGCAAGAATAAACATATTGAACAATTCAAAAGTTGGGTTAAAAACCCTACATATGAATTTCAATCACAAAGATAATACTATATGAGTCCTAAATTCACATATATAGGCTCTAATACCGCATGTAAGCATAAAAATTGATCATAAAACATGATCATGAATTATACGTGAATATAGAACATCAACATGCTTCAAGATTCAAGAAGGATGCAAAACTTACTTGTTTGCTCCATGATTATTTAATCCAATGACGCAGCGGTTGTAATCCTGAAGAACATGCGTTAGTGGCAAGTCTTCCTCTCTGTACCCACTCTATGTATAACGGAATTTTATGAAAAAACTATCTGATGGTGGGAAGAGAGGGGACTTAGCCTCTATATATATTAAAACCCTAGTCACATTGGGCCCCTCCATAAAAGGCTCAATTAACTAACCAAGTCCACACTAAATACCGTCAAACCATATTAATTCAATAGGTGCACATTAGCCCAATACATGATAGATCACAACCTTATTGGGCTTACCATGTTTGTTTCATCCAAACTTGAGTCCAATTCGTGTTTAGCAAAATAATTTTTAATTAATGTTAGCTCAATTTTAAATAATCTAACATGGTGATCCTTGTTATATTCTCATCTGATGAATACCCGTACGGGTCCATGGCCGGTTGATGAGATTCAGATGGCTTTAATTCACCATAAAGGTCGTCCATGGCAGGTTTTCTATGCAACCTTGGGACGTTGAGAGGAGAATTCGCAACAAAGGATATCAAAGTGGATATATGTATATGTATATATGTTTGAAGGAATGATGGGAAGATTGATTGAAAGGTGTTTTAGGACATTAAGGAGGTCTTGTTTGGGTACAAATATATATAGGGATTGGAAAAACTTGTTGAAACTATCAAAACATAAGAAATTTTCTATATAGTTTAAGGACTTTGATCATTCAATGACTAAGCAACGCGTGTGCTGACCCATTTAGAATATTGAAGATAATTCCCATTTCCAAGTGGATAATTCTCAAATTTTGAAGATCTTAATTTTCACAATCAAATGGGAAATGCAGTTTCATCCTGCGGCCATAATCATCAGTTAATCCCAGGAAATTTACATGGTTTTGATAAAACTGGGCCACAACATTTGACTTCTGTGCATACACATATACATATATATGATTTATCCTCCTTCCTGGATGCTTAAGAAAGCTTTAGCTCCCACGTCCGAGTTCTTAGTTTTATGGACCGCCTTTCCTTGGTGAAATAACAACTTGATACCAACGCCGGCTCAAGGGTAAAGCCAGCAAAATACTTGCTTTAGCCTTTCATTTTTTTAAGACTCTTAATTTTTTTAAATTCTGTATATTATAGTTAAAGCCCTTATAATTTTAATATATTTTTGAAACAAAAGCCCAATTTGTATGAGGAAAAAGGCCCACAAGACAAAAAGAAAAAGTCATCAATCTAAATAAGAAAAAGGCCCACAAGACAAAAAGAAAAAGTCATCAATCTAAATAAGAAAAAGGCTCACAAAAAAAAAAAAAAAAACAAAAAGCCCTCCGTCTAAATTAGAAAAAAGTCCCATAGAAAAAAAGATCACAGTCAAAATGAAAAAAACCATAGGAATAAAATAAAAAAAAAAAAGGGGCAAGATCAATTACACTAGTTATTTTTAAAAAAAATAATTTCACAAAATATAATTACATATACTTTATCAATACAAAGAAGGTTAAAAGTTTAACTATACAACTCTCTATACTATATACAAAAAGATTAGATTATTTTCTAAATGCATGTATTACTTATAGAATATTATTGATAATATGTAACTTCAGCAAAAGGTAGCTTCTGCAGAATTTTTTTTTTTTAATATTGAAATTGACAAAATCTTATAGAAGATCAACTATATCATAAAAAAAGACCAAGTGGATTAGATATATATTATGGATTGAAAAAGAATTTGTTAGTTAAACTTGAATATAAAAATTTGATTAATAATTTTGCATCTCAAAAAGCAATAAAATATATATTTTGAAATTATATTTTACGATAATATTAAAAATATAAAAAGCCTCAAATTATTTTAATAAAAGCCTCGTTAAAAATTATCGCTTAAGGCTTTCAATTATCTTGAGTCGGCCCTGCTCGGGACTAGCTCTCTCCAGTGCAAGTCACCTTAATTAAAAAAAAAAAAAACTTCTACAATCTTCACACTTTGTCATTTTAAAATCTACAAATTCTTCTTATTTGTTAAACAATCCACACCTTTGAAACTTGGAACATGAATTACAAGAAATTTTAATATGTTGAATTATAAAAATATTACTTGAAATTTTAAAAGGAGAGTAATTGTATGTAGAATGGTTGGTTTTTACTTTCTAACGAAATTGAGTTCTTGAAAACAGAAAAGCTCTTTATACTAGTTTCTTGAAAAATATATGTTTTTTAAGAGAACTTTTTTAAGTAGTTTTTGGTAACGTGTTATATTTGTAGCTTCAAGCTTATAGTGTTTCTAATTTTCAATCAATTATGCAAAACAATTCCTTCTTTATTTTTCAACAGTTTGGAGGTAAAAGGATAAGGCATCTTGCCCTGCGAGAAAAGTAGTTCGAGGAGAATTGAACCCACGATCTTTCTTTTTAAATAAAGCAAATTCTACTCTACAATCAATACTATATATTATAGCAATTGATTAGGAGGTCTTTAAGCTTTAAAATCTTGATACATTTTTCTCAATTTTTTGAATTTAAAAAATATGAAAACACAAATGTCATAAAGCCATTGGTTCTTTAATTAATATAGTAATATTTTTTGAATTGTCACCCTATCAATATGGAAACTTTAAAAATCATTAAAGATGAAAAATAATCAATATAGTAACTAAATCTAACAATTTATTCAAAATCCTATAAATAATGCTCTTTTCAAAGCAATTGAGTAATATTTTTTGAATTGTCACCCTATCAATATGGAAACTTTAAAAATCATTAAAGATAAAATATAATCAATATAGTAACTAAATCTATCAATCTATTCAAATTTCTATAAATAATTCTCTTTTCAAAACGATTTTTTTTGTGGGTTAATTTACTCATACCTAATAAAGATGACATTGAAAATGTTAATAAGCTTATAAAATAATAATTAATGTAGAAGATAAATAACTTTTAAACTATCTATTAAGGTTTTCGATCTGTACTATATAGTATAGCAAAATATTGTTAGGTCATTGAGCTTGAAAGTTTTGATTCCTTTTTTCTCAAGTTTTTGAATTTAAAAAATAAAAAAAATACACATGTATGAACTCATTGGTCATTTAATTAACATGGTAATATTTTTTAACATATCATTTCTTCAATATAGAAACTTTGAACATTCAAGATAATATTCAAAATTTACATAGGTGTGTTATTATTGATTTTTTTCAAAATAAATATGGTAACTAAATCTAATAGTCTTTTCAAATTTGTAAAATATGATGTCTTTCCAAAATATTATAGCTTCCTTACAATTTAGTATTTAGCTGAAAATATATTTATGTACATCTTAATTTTTTAATAGATTATATTTATTCAAATCTATATTACATATTATAGTAATACGTTGTTGGGTTTTTAAAATTGAAAAATTCAATCCAATTTTTTAATTTTTTTAATTTTTAAGTATTAATATTACACGTGTTATAATAGTATTGGTCTAATTAGAAACTTTTATCTTTTATTTATGATTAGTAAACTTTTACCAAAACTCAATTAAATCTCATGCTATTTTACAATTTTTTTTACATAAATTTAAAAAATACTAGAATTCTATTTTAAATTTTCTGAAAATTCTTCATTTATAATTTTAGAAATAACTTCCTTAAATTAAGAAATGGAAATTTTGTACACAAATCCATTTTTTTTTTAAATTTTTTAGAAGGACAAAAGCAATATTTTATATTTAGTAGGGGGTCTTTGAATTGAAAGTTTCAATCCATTTTTCTTGAATTTTTAATTTTTAAAAATATAAAATACATGTGTCATACTATTATTAATTCCATCTAAATTTTTGTTTATTTCTTCTGAATTTTTTAAAAACAATCAATCAATTGATATAGTAGGATTGTCAAATTTCTTTTAATTATGAACCTTTCTTTAAAAATATTTCCTTAAAATTTTAAAATAGAAATGACACATGTTGTTAAATTTTTTTGAATAATATAAAATGAATAGGCCTATAATGAAATTATTTATTCTTTTATTCTTACTTTTTTTTCAAATAAAATATACAAATATACATGACAATATACTAAGTGAGCCACGCGTTAAAACTTACATATTTATATGTGTATTTTAAAGTTATGTATAATTTTTGTTTCTTCCTTTATATCAACTCTTTATACATAGATAATTTCAGAAATCGTTACGTGCCTAGACAATAAGAAATTCTTATTATACGATTTAAAAGAAAGTTTTGAACATAATATTTTTAAAATATGTATATAAAACTGAATTATATGTAATAATATGATTAAAACCTATTCATTTATAATTGGATCATGTATAACACTAATTTAAATGTGGCACGTATACCCCAGTTAATTGTTTTCTATAATGTCTAATGTTTTAGGCCATCCATTTAATTAACATTTATTTATTTTTGATTTGGTCAAAATGAATTGATCTATTATAGATTTTATAGCAAATATATTAAAATTCAATCTATTCAAATATTTCTATTTGCTATCACCTCAATTTATGTACATTACGAATAGTTTTTTTTTGGTATTACTTTAATTAAAAGTGACAAGTGCTTTAAATTTTAGAAGGAAAAAGCCTATTTTTATGATTTTGTTCTAATATTATACCCTTGATCATAAATTTTTAATTTGGTAGAACTATAGGTAACACATATTTATGTAAAAATGCCCATTCAAAATACTAGATGTACTATGAGACTAACACATTCAATCTTATTAAATTATTTATTATATTCGTAAATTTTACACACCATTAAATTCCAACATAGTTTAAGTAAAATTATTTTTTTCTTTCTTATTTTCATGTATAGCACAAATTCACTGCTAATAGCTTTATAAGCCAATTAACACTATGGTCTCTCAGGCTTCGTATCTAGCCTAGATCGCCTTCTTGTTTCGCTGCCTTAACAAAATGTTTATGTCCTACAAGCAGCATCCCGCATTCTTGTAAAATTCAAGCATTTTGGAATTATATGGGTAATTATAAATACATTTTTGAACTATGACTCAGTATCATTATATTTTTAAACTCTAAAATGTATTAAGTTGACCTCTTGAACTATCAATTCGTATCAATTAATCCCTCATGTTAGCAATTTTAGAAAAATGAACGAAATTTTTTTATTCAACTTGTACATGTTTACAAAAGTCTACTTTTATATCTAAATTAATCTTTTCTTGTTATAATAATTACTTAATGACTGTCTTTTAAAATAATATATAAATATAGAGCAATATAAAGGGTTTTTTTTGGTTATTAGACAATTATTACTAATAGATAATATAATTTAGGTATAAAATAAATTTTTGTGAACATGTCCAAATTACATGATAATTTTTCATCTATTCTTCTAAAAAATTGCTAATATATTGCTAATAAAAAAGGTTGCTTGATACAAATTGATAATTGTGAAGTCAGCTTGTTACGTTTTAGAATTTATGAGGCATAGTGATACTAAATTATAGTTCAAGGGATGTACTTGTAATTAACACAAATTATATTGCAGGAAACTCACGACCAAAATAAGTATAATGAAAAAGGGTTTAACTACAAGCATATTCTGTAAATTATGACTTAGTATCACTATGCCTCCTCAAAATCTAAAACGTAACAAATTGATCTCTTAAACTACCAATTTATATTAATCAACTCAATCCGTTAGCAATATACTAGCAATCAGTTAGGAGAGTAGATGAAAAATTATCATGTAACTTATACATGTTCACAAAAGTTCGTTTTATACCTAAATTATTTTCTTTTTTCGTAATGATTGTTTAATGACTCAAATACCCCTTATTTTGTCCATTTATTTACTAGTCATTTTAAAAGACATTTCAGTCTTTAGGCAATTGTTATAACAAGAGAAGATGTATTTAGGTATAAAACTATACTTTTATTAACATGTATAAATCCAATAACAATTTTTCATCAATTTTTCTAACGGATTACTAATATGAAAGGTTGATTGATACAAATTAATAGTTTAGGGGATCAACTTGTTATATTTTAAAATCTAAAAGGTATAGTGATACCGAGTCATAGTTTACGAGATGTATTTATAATTACCCCAAGAAAAAATTATCAAGTTTCTTACTATTCTAAATTTTTTTATGATTTTCTGCACTACTTTCATGGCGTGAAAGATAACATCTTCCTTGATTATCTCTTAACAATTTCTTGAAGAGAATAAGCAAGTTACAAGTATTCAATCACAGTTAAGAAATAGTTGTACTATTCATCTATAATATGCCTAGGAACATATAAATGAAAAAATATTACTTTTTGTATTCATTTGAAACATAACAGAAAATAATCATTTTCAATTAAACCGTATAATACATGTAATAAATGTTTCTTGTATCATACTTTATACAAAATCTTATTCAAATCAAAAGATGATATAGTCTAATATAATCTCAAAAAATAATGGATTCTATAAATAATATGTAACTGTAATGATACTAGTAACCATAGATTGAATTATAAAAATAAATAAACAAAACTTATATAGCTTATGACTTGTAAGTTAAAAAAGTTAGTTTTTCTTAAGCTGCACCAAACAACTAATTCTAAGAGTTGATTTAGATATAACTTCTTTATCGTCGTTGGCCATGAAGTTAATCAAAATGAATTGTTAAGAACATATTGTTGTAATGCACTCGAGCTAACTCAAATTATAATCCATAAAAAAGAAAAAAGAAATAAGAAAGTATGAGAATTCGATAAAGAGTACAAATCTGTTGGGAAGAGAAAGAGGGGCGAGGCCCTTTTTTGATGTCGGATTTGGGCTACTTGGGCCTTGTTTGACAACGCAATAACGCAAAACCACTTCACACATAAGTACGAAAATTAACTGAAAATGGGCCCAATTCAAAGTGGGCCTCTACAGGAATTAAGTTCTGAGCTTGAAGTCAGCCCGGCCTATTCAACATTTCTGGCAATTATATGTGTTTACCAGTTCATCTTTTTGTTGTGGCTTCATTATCACTAGAGGAAATGGTTACAGGAAGTTTCTCCAAAATGGAAGTATATAATTGGTTTATTTATTTTTTTTGGTAAAAAAAATATAAAAAAATTGACAATATTTCAAAATCGGAGAACACTAACACTAAACTGGTGTGCTGTTTATTTGTATTATAGTATAGATGAGTCCATAACCGTGCGTTTGTCAGTTGAGGAAGGAATATGATGGATAAGAAATTTGATTAGATAGTGATTTGACTCGGAATTTAAATAATGTGATTAGTGGAAACAAAGCACGCCCACACTGCAACTAAAGTATCAAAGGCTTAAATAATGTCCAAATAATTAATGATAATTTTGTTACATTTAGCAGAAAGTCTTCGTGGTTTTCGCATAAGCCTGTTGGTCAAAAAATTGCATTAGCGTGCTAATCTTTTTGAATTTTCTAAGGCAGTTCTCACCTCTTCATTTTTTAAAATGCTGCCCACTCACATTTGGAATGAATTCAAGCTTGTCATCCCCATCTCAATACTGGGCTTGGGAATTGGTATAAAGTCTAACCAAATTTTTAAAAAAAAAAAAACATAATGGAATCAACCCAATTTTTAATGAAAAATTCAATTCTTTTAGAAACATTTTTGTACTAAATATTGTACCAAAATGATATAGTAGTGGCAGTGACAGTGAAAGTTTTATAAATTAAGGGCCCACGTCTCAGTCACAATATTTTTTGAACTTTTTCTATATGTATATCATTACGTATTTTTAATTATATTAAAAAAAGATAAGTTGCATCTTGAGACAGGGTATGTGTGTAGTACTACTTTGCCTGCGTATAGGATTTCATAGAAAGCCTTCTAGGACATCTTATCAACTAAAGAATATTGATAAATGAAGCCTTTGAAAGTCTCTAAAATCTTATTTACTTATTCCTTTACTTAATTCTTAGTTGAAAGGTAAAAGGTGTCTAGGTGTACTCATACACCTTCCTAACCTTAGATGATGGAATTGGATTCCTAATGTAGCTATTAAGACATTTTACCAACCATTTAAATTTTTGATAATTGAGTCTGAATTCTTCATGGTGCTTCTAACTATTGAAATACGCGATTCTATATATATCAAAGGTCTCGGCCGGCTGCGAGTCAATGGATTTTGGTACCAATGTGGGTAAAACTTAGTGTTCAAAGGTGATGTTATGGGCAGGAAAGGATGACCATCCATAGTGTAGATCATAACAAACAATATGGTAATGCTATATAAATAGAAAAAGTATACAGAATAACGTGGTTGATATCATAGTTATCAATCTCGTACTAGCTAAGGTACCGTTTTTACTATTGGTATGGTACGTATCGGTACCGGTGCAATATCAAGTATCATCTTAGATTTATTGCTATAAATATTATATACTATAAAAAAATATATATATTTAAAATGCCAAGAATTTTAATATAATGTAAACATGTTATCAAACCCAAATATATATTTAAAAATACTTAAAAGATATATTATTGTCTAGTATATGCCTAAATAAATTTTAATTGACAATTATAATAAAAAGAGAATAAAATTAAATTATTTTAAAGTAAATTACATAAAACCGGTACCGTTCAGTAAATCCGGTACCGCCGGTATTGACCGATACATTAACCGATACGGTACCACCATTCATTAGTATCGTACCGTACCGGCCGGTATTTTCGGTACCGGTACAAAATTAATAAATATAATTGATACATACTAAATAACTTTTAATTATAAAAATATCAATGTTCTATTGTTGTGGTTAAGAATTCTGTAAAGGAACAAGAAGAAGAAATATAGCATTACGAGTTCAACACTATATCACCAATATTGAATGCATGTTATCCTATGGTAAAAAAATTGTTTCCAAGTTGTAATAACATTTCTTATAAAGCTGATTACATCAATGTTTTTTTACTACTTCCATTACATCACTTTATGTGTGATCTTTAAAATCAAATGGCACAAGCAAATAAGAAATAGCTTCACTAAGTTTAAAACACCGATCCAAATATATATATATATATATATATGTGAATGCTAACGATGCTTTTGTGTGTGTGTGTGTGTGTGTGACAACTTCATACTTTGAGATATTTATAGATAGACTCCATATAATAGGTGCAAGTTGCCCCTGCTCTCATTTTTTCTATACCAAAATGTTAATGATAAATCAACGTCATTAGCCATACTATAATGATCGATACGTCAACTTCGCTTGTGCCGTGCTTTAGTAGTTTATTTTTTATATAAAGTTGCAAGCGTGAAGAAAGAAGGTTGTGGTAAGTTCACAGTAACCTAAAACTCAACACGTTTATTAACTTGGGATTTTAAGAATTCTTTAGTTGGGCATTTCTTTATTTATGACTTTCTGCAGCGGAGCCTACGTATTGTGAGAAATAGGCAATTTTTATGTAGGGCATTCCATCAACCCCCAAGTAATGTGCCACGTCAACGTCCTATTGTGCTAAAGAAGTGGGTAAGGGTTCCCGCATGTTAATAGACCAATACGGATAAAAAAAAAAGGTTAGTCCAATAAGAGTATGTATGATACGCATAGTAAAGTAGAACATAGGAATATTAACAGGTAAATAGATTGAATTAGTAGATACTATGATTACCAAATGGATTAATATAATCTGACACTAAGAAACTATATGGGTTCGGAAAAATTTAGGATAATTGACAAAACAAGATATTAACCTTGGCATATAAGAAAATGAAAAATATAGGAATGATAAAAATCTAGCTTACAAGTATAATCTTGGGCCCAAGCCTTGCCCCCTAAAGGTCAAACCAATACACAAACATTTTTTTTCCTTGCACTAATACATTAGTTACCTAAAGAAATACTTTCTGTTTTATGTTCCTTAACAAATATGTCATTAGGGTGAAATTATCTTATGAGTTTGGAATACTACATCAACATAATAACGTGGCGTGCCCGACTTATTAAAATTAAACACGTGTACCTATTTAAGTTAATTAACTTAATTTTTAGCGTGAGTATTAGTGGTACTCCTCGGTTGTTATCGATATCGATTTTATACCTGCCGTTTTCTACCTTGTTTGGAGTGATTTCTAAGGGCCAGGTTGCGTAATCCATCTTGTTTGGGTCTTCATTTCTCCATACATTACAATGAATTTTCATTCTTGCTTTAGAAGTTGTTTTTGCCAAGTGATCCGGCTCTTCAGGATGCAACCTGCCCTCTACCTTTCTTTTTGATCAAATTTTTAGGATAATGTAAATAACAACTTTCTTAACATGCTAATATTTATTACTAAGATAATTGAGTTGACAAAAAAATGCTTGATGTGTTTACTTCTCCTAAGTCGAGCACACCACACCATCAGGCTAGTATAGACCAAAGTGATTAACGGTAGTATAGACCAAAGTGAAAATATTAATTTACGCTATACATTACTGTGTTTTTTGCTCACATATTTATTTTAGGCAAGAAATGATGATTTATTAACAGAAGTACGTCCACCCACAGGAAAGATGTGCATCATTGATGACAGACTATTGCATAACTTGTACAACTTTTAGAAGATCTGGGTTTTTTTATTGTGTTGCTTTTTCAAAAGTTCCAAGGAATAAAGCTAAGGCTTCTTGTCTCTTTTCATGCTGCCAAGTCTTATCAACCAACTTCCATGCTCTCTAAATTCAAGCAACAATTTGAGCTCACCTTACCCCTCATGTCATCCAACAAATGCCATATTTTTGACTTAGGTACTAATAATAATAGTACTAACGACAGCATATGATAACAACAAAGCAACAACATGAACAACATTTTTGTATATAACTGTTGCTAGTATCAGGATCACAGATATTTTAGGCTGAAAATAATTTACTAATGAAATTATTAAAAAAAAGTTCATCAAGAATAGCTAGTGCAACAATGATATCTGATTGTTCCTTGTTGTACAAATCATGATTCATATCAGCTTGCTCATATATTTTGTGTGCATCGCCTGGCTCCATGTTTGATAAGGTTTATCTAATATGATATGTTTGGTTGTATGAATGAAATTATTTCATTTCCAATTAACTAATTCAAAAAAATTTCAATTTGCAATGCGCTCATTCAATTGTCTAAGGTTATAGAATTCCGAAACTTATTTGGGGATTCGAATACAATTCATATACAAGATTGCAATTTTTTCTCCAATTGATGAGAAATAATTATATCATAAAAAATATACTAGTGTGGATACTCATTTACGTTATAAAGTCTAACAATAACAACAACAACCTACCAATTACATATAAACCATAATATAAATCCACTACTAGAGGCAGTTGAACTCAACAAGTGAGGTACTAGAGTATCTTACCAAATGTTATTTAAACACGTGGATATTGACTACATATTTCAACTATCTTTTTTGATTGAAGGTAAAAAGAGCTCAACCCAAAGATTGAGTTCATCTATAAAATTATCTAGAGAAAAAGAGGATTCCTAAAATTTTCATTTTATGTCAAAAATGAAATATGTGCTCTAGACATCCTTTTGTTGGACTGATGCACAATAAAAATCCCCCATTGACTCTTAATTTATTGAGTTAGGATCTACAGAAAAAATACGTAAGATCCACAATCTACTGCACAAAAAAATTAATATTTTATGAGGTTAAAGCCTTGAGAAGTGTTTTAAGTTGTGGGGAGTGTTGATGAAATAAATTTTGGTTAGAATATTATGTATAATACTATATAGGAGAATTACACAGAAGGTGGGAATGTCATGACACCCTTCACGCATACACAGTTTTGACTCAGCCTCAAACGACGTGCCACATCTGCGTCCTGATGTGCTGAGAAGTAGGTAAGGTTTTCCACACTTTAATGGGTGAATGCAGGTAAAAAAGTTAGTCCAGGAGAGTAGGATACAGTCAGGAACTTGGAACACAAGAATAGTAACATGTAAAGGGATGGAATTAGTAGGTACTATGATTACCAGAAGAACTAATGTAATTTGATAATAAGAAACTATATGGGTTGGAGAAAATTTTTGGACAATCGACCAAACATTATATAGATTTTGATATAAATAAAAGAAAAAGAGAAGTATAAGAATAGAGTCGGGATAATTATCGATAAAATTCTAATGAAGTAGCAAAGGTTAAAGACAATGAGATTGTATAATATTAGGGAAATTAATTTGAGGAGAAAATACAGTAAATATAACTAGAGCCTATGCGTACCCTCTTAATAGAATTAGATGAATCTATTAAACAACAATTTTGTAAGGAGTTGGATGGATAAGTACAAACCATACCAAGTGGACTGAGTTTTTATAGGTGGTCTTAGATTCTTAACGAGCACATAGGAGAGATAGTGGGGGATATGAGAGTAGATGAGGTTTTTGTATTTGGAGAGAGAAATGATGAAGGTAGTGCTATAGTGGAGTTTACAATGGCATTGACTTTGTAATATCAAATGCACACTTTAAAAAGAGAGATAAACACTTAATAACATTTAAAATCAAACAACAATTCGTGGAAGCAATGCATACTAACAAAGACTATTTTGCAAAAAAAAAAAAAAAAAAAAAATTACAACAAAAACTCAGTTCTAATGTGACTTGGGCGGCTGCATGTGGACGATAACGAGATACCTAAGCAAATTACGATAGTGTCAGACTTCCTCCTAAACTAAGTGTTGTAATCCCACATCGCTTAAGGAAGCACAAAGAAAGTGTCATAGATGTTATCACCTTAGAACAATGCGTTTTAAAGCCATACAAGCCAAGACTCAAAGTAAATATATTGTACCTCGTGAATTGTGATGATATATATAGCTATATTTTAGGAAATATTTGATTTATTCACATTAGTAGGTCCACCAACAATAAAGGTGTGCATCATTGGTGACAGGCTATTGCATTACTCATACCACTTCAGAATTTTTGGGTTTTATATTGTGGTGCTTTTTCAAAGGTCCCAAAGGAATAAAAGCTAAGGCCTGTTGTCCCTTTCATGCCCCCTCTTGGCCTCGAGAATCAACAAACTTCCACACCATCTAAATTCTAAGCAACAATTGGAGCTCACCGTACCCTCAATGATGTCATCCAGCAAATGTCGTACTTTAATTTAGGAACTAATAATAATAGTAGTGGAGACAATATATGAAAACGACAGGAACCAAGGAGCAACAGTTTCATATTCAACTGTTGCTAGTATCAGCATCACAGATATTTTTGGCCGAAAATTTATTTACTAACGGAATTATTCAAGTAATAATACAAGGAGGTTGAGCCTATAGATATAGCCTGCTGAGCAGTAAGGAGTAACACCTGGTACAACCTTGTTTTAAAATAGGCAAATGTTTTGGGAGTCAGGACCAAGGTTATTTAGGACAGTCAAACTGATCATAGGTGGCCAAACCCATGACTACCTTGCTTTCTGACTACCTATTCCTAATAAGGAAGAGATAAATTGCTTTCACTGTGTTTAAATTAAAGATTTTGTGAGAAAAAAAAAAGAAAAATAATATAAAATAATATTTTATATTTAATTGTTAGAGAAAATATAGTTAAAAGAACATAAAAAAAAAAGAAGTAAGAATTTGGAATATCTTATTTCTTTTTTTTCCTTTATTTTTTTTTTCTTATTCCTTGATAAATTACTAACATAACTTTAATGAATATGAAATCTTAAGCCTTTATATTTATTTATTTTTCTTTGGTGGGGAAGAGGGGCTACAAATCTTATCAGGATTGTGGTTACTAATACTGGGCAATCCACCCACAATGAAAATATGCACCACTAATGGCAATCTATATATTTTGACAAGTTCTAGCACTTTTAAGCTTTCAAATGTAAGGACTTTCTTTATATTAGAAGGGATAAAGAAGGGATTATGATCCAATCCTTTCAGTATCCTATGATTTTGTTTCTTCAAATTGAAAGTTAGTGCACTTTTCTAGCCTTCAAGCCTCCTTTTGGAAACTAAGGCCTGGATTATCCCATGCCACACTCATGGACTTTTTTTTGGATGCATGGATCAGACGACTTTAGAAAGAAAAGAGTAAGTCGAATTCATAATTCAATATGCATGCGTGAAAGTGTAACTATCATTGAGCTAATCCCGCCTCGGACTGTGGCATTAACTAACTTCTATCCTATCAAAACATTGTACATCAACAAGCCTAGACCAAAAAGTTAATGGTGTCATTTCCAAAAAAAAAAAAAAAAATCATCCTATTTTAACTTTGCGTAATAACAACAGAAGATTATTTTAAGAATTGTCCATCATTATCTTTACCTTTCATGACTGAGACAATTTACCGTTGATTGCAAAGATTCAACTTAGTTTGCATAGTGTCAATGTCATTCACTGAACATAGTAATACATCCCTAACCCTTTTATTTACAATATTCAACTAAATATATGGTGGGACTGACATTTAGTGTATATATAGTACTGTTACAAAATTACCCAACTTGTTGGGGGCACTGCAGGACAAATTCAGGTGCAGACAGAGAAATGTTTGACTATATAATAATACCTTTACTTGATGAGGTTGGTAGTGGCATTGTCTAAAGTTACAGGAAAAATTGGTCAACTTACTGAGACTTGCAAAAGATGGTTTTAAACAAAGATTGAAACCAAGAGAGTGGGAATTGGAATTTGAACTAAATAAATTTTGTTGCTAGTCCATTACTATTTAAGATTGATGACATGGCAAAGGAAGTATAATAGTTTCCTCTTTCCCTTAATGCTCTGTTTGGATTGAGGGTTTGGAAAGCAAGTGAAGGATTATAAAGAGAAAAATTAGTGACATTTTTTATAGATAATTTTTTTACGAGCAAAAGGAAAATAGATGAAGGGGTGAGAGAGCCCACCTTTTGAACATTTTTCTTCATCTCCTTTCCCTCCAAAATTGAGAGAAAACGGAGGGAAAAAAATGATTGTTATTTTTGTATTTTAAATATCAGTTATATTTATCAATTTATGACAAAAGGCTAGGGTTTTATACATAAAATGTAAATGATAGTACAATTATATTATATACTTTCTTCCCTCCTAGTAACGAGGGTAAGAGAAGGAAGTGACGTCCAAATTGTAATAACGCAACTTTACTATTCTAGTTCACCTCCTTAATTTGGCAAATCTGTCTGTATAGTATTAATGTAATTATTAGCACAACCATCTCCATCATTCATGGATATGACAATTTTTCCATTGTTTTCCAAGGTTCAACTTAATAAATATAAAGTGCATTTGGCATCTAGTGTTTATAGCATCTTTCATCACTAGGGTAAACCATGCTTATTTACTATTGTCCTTTTTAATACAAGACTTGATCATTATTGGTGTATTAATATCTAGTATCTATTGTAACAAAATTGCTTGGCTTGTTGGTGTATTGTAAGACAATTTTAGATGAAAATAGCTTACATGTAATTTTCATATTTTGTCATGCATATGTTATCTTTATTATTTGATGAGATAGGTTATAGTAATATTGTTTTACATTGAAGAAGACATACAATAATATTTTGAAAGGTATAGAAGATATTTTTGCCACCAGTAACATTTAGGTTATAAGTTTAAGAAAGATTTGAAGATTGAACTTAAGAATATTTAGTTGAAAAAAATTCTTGTTACTATGTCCTGATTATTTACAATCATATGCTTAAGGAAGAATTATGGTGGCTCTAATTTCATCCTTGGATTAAATTCCTATACACTCTGCCATCCATGAGCTAATGTTTTTGAGAGGAAAAATATGTCCAGTAAGTGAACTGGGTATACAAAGTATATTAATTAGCGCACAGCTAGAGATACGACTTTTACATGAAAATCAAAACTAGAAAAAATCACAGACGTCATAGGTTAGACTCAATCAAGCACTATAAAAACGAACAATCACAAGAACTACTCACAAGCGCACACTCAAAGATTCTTCTCAGCTAGCATATAGCTTTCTCTCTAATCTCTGAGATGTTTGCAATGTCTACATACCCCAAAACAATGTCTAGCACTCTTATTTTAGAGGGAGTCTCCATAAGGTCTTAAGTCTAAATTGATACTAGTACAGATTCTAAAACATGACAGGAAAGCAAAATTTTGAAATCCATTGTATTGTAGTGTTTTCAAATTTCCCAACAGCCTTTAGAATGCTCATACACACAGGCACTTAGATATCAAAAATTTAAATAAAACTGATATATTGTGATTCCCGAATCAGCTTTTGAGATATATGATCTTTTAAAATTTTCACTTTATATGTCTCAGCAGCTTGTATTCCAAATACCAATGACATCTTTTAGATTAAATATAATTCGAAACTTGAATTATAACAAAAATATTTTTATCCACAAAATTTCTCACACACTAAAAATCCTAACAATAAATTGATGAAGAAATGCGTAGTTGATAATCAATGCCAGTTAATCATAAGTCAGGTTCAATTTTTTAGTATGCATGAGCAGCTAAATAGGACAACCACAATAATATAGATTTTCTTTTCCTTTTAATTTAAGCATGGATATGATTGCAAGTTGTTACCTAGCTTGCACTTGACCTGTAATAATTAATATCCTTAATAGATTAAAAAATTACTAATTAATAGAATCATGAAACATTAATAAAATTGCTCTATATGATTTTTATTAATGAAAAATTTTCATTTTCAACATATAAATTGGACATGCGTAAGAATAAGACTCTAAGGGTGATGTACTTTTCTGAAAACAATATAATATATGTATATATATATATATACATATATACATGTCTATTTGTATCTATTCCGACGTAGTTTTAATTATATGAAAGCTTCTAATACTCTTTATAATTCATTAAATTTGTTTTTAATATTATATATGATGGATACGTAATATGTATTCTTCGTTTCTAATGACTAATATCATAAAGAGATTTATTTATAAATTTACCAATTATTAATAATAAAATTAGTGATTATTCACAACGGAATGAAATTGGTTTTCAATAGATGTGTTTTATTAATAGACATTAGTTATTTATAATATAATAGTTATTAGAGGATCAACTGTAATTAGCGAAATTTCTTGAAGTGATATTAGAGATTTGAATTTGAATTTAAATTTTAGCTTCTCTTTTCAGTGGTGGAGATTATGTCATTACGAAAAAGGAAGGACCATTGAATTACTCATCACCATCGAACCAAAAAACAAAAACAAAAACAAAAAGTACAAACATTGATATGATTGGATATTCCTAGTAATTGAAATACTTTAGGGTTTTCCTCCCGTACCCGACTAGTGGTTTTAGTTATGATACCTCATAAAATATTAGCCTTGGAATAAAAAAAAGAAAGAAAAAAAAAACTGAACATTTGATGATTCTAATTGTTTTGCAAAATCTCATTTGACATAGTTTTGGTAAAAAAAATAGTTATCAAAATAGGAACAGCTGTTACTGAAAAAGAGGCTATAGTTACCATAAATGTGACACCATAATAAATATCTTAATTAATGACCAATTCAAAGATTGAGAGTAGTTTGAATGCCAATCTAAAAGATGAGAGTGGCTGAGGTATCAGTATCCAAAACTACTATTGAACACCACAGCCATTCCCACTACTTTCAATGTTTTGTACTAGTCAATCAGAAGTCGGGACCAATTTTTTAGTATACATGAGCACCTAATTAATAGGACAAGCACAATAATTTAGATTTTCTTTTCCTTTTAATTTAAAACAGATATGATTGCAAGTTGTCAGCTGGTTACACTTGACCTGTAATAATTAGATTTTCTTTTCCTTTTAATTTAAAAAAAGGATATAATTGCAAGCTGTCAGCTAGGTTACACTTGACCTGTAATAATCAGTAACCTTGATCCATTAAAAAATTACTCATGAATAGAAGCATGAAACATTAAAATTTCTCTATATGATTTTTATTATGGAAAAACTTTCATTTTCAATATGCAAATTGGACATGAGTACATATAAGGGTAATGTACGTGTCTGTCTGTGTCTATTCGGATGTAGTTCTAATTAGATGAAAGCTCCTAATACTCTTTATAATTTATAAAATGCGTAATTAATATTATATATGACAAATATGTAATATGTATTTTTCTTTACTAATAACTAACATCATAAAATGATTTCTTTATAAATTAGCAATTAATAATAAAATTAATTAGTGATCATTCACATGGAATGAAATTGGTTTTCTAAAGTTTTTTGGTTATAGACGTTATTTATTTATAATATATTAGTTAATTTTTTGTTTGGTACATCTTAAATCTAGCATTTTTCATTTTTTGTGGCTTATGAACAAAAAAATTAAATTTTTAAATTTTTTTTTATTTTTATAAGCTAAAATAAGTAAAATAATAATAAATAAATAAATAAATAAATTGAGAAAATTAAGTTTTTTATTTATAGATCAAAAAAGTCAAACTTTGAAAAAAGTTATACCAAACAGGAAGAACCCATCACAATTGAACCCAAAAAAAAGAAAGTACAAAAATTGATATGATTGGATATGCCTAGTAATTGAAACACTTCAGGATGTTTCTTTCGTACGCAACCTGTGGTTTGCCCTTGCATCCAAAAAAAATAAAAAAGGACGAAGAAGAAAAAATCTGACCATTTGACGATTTTATTGGTCTTGCAAAATCTCATTCGAAATGGTTTTGGTGAAAACTCGATTTCCAAAATATGAGCCGCAGTTATTAAAAATTAGAGTACAATTACTATAAATGTGACTCCAAAAATAAATTTTTTAAAGATCAATCTAAGGGTTGAAAGTAACTTGAATGTCAATCCAAGAGCTGAGAGTGACTAATGTATCAATACCCAAAACTATTATTGAGTAATTCCTGGTACTTTCACTGCCACATCAAAGCAGCATTGTTCTGTGTAATTATGTCAAGGCGGGGAGATAAAAATAACAAGTTTTGTACTTGCACGAGAGACACTGTTAGCTTTCTCCGGGGCTTAGTCAATCTATTTTATATGATTTTAGGTTGAAAATGGATAACAAATACACAGCTCTGTTGTTCATAGATTTGAGATCATTCAGGTTCAATCCAACTTAAAATCTTCAATGAATTATGTTTCTGTGTCTACATTTATAAACAAAGCGAGGTAACTCAATATTTGTTCATCAAATAAGAAGCTCGACTCGTGTTTATTCATCCAACAAACAAACCAAGCACAAGCTCAATTTTTATGCTAGTGAACAAGTTAAGCATGAGCAGTGTTAAGCTCAACTCAACTCCACTTAGCTCATTTGCAACCTTACTCTTCTTGAGCGGTCACTATGAGTAGTTCACTTATGAAACAAAAAATTTCACACATTGTCACCATCTTCCTTTTATTTTATAGTCTCATTAATCAACAATTCGAATAAACACACTCAAAATTAAGACTGTATATGCTGATTAAATAGATCGATTGAATATGACTAAATTAGGTCAAAGCATAGAGTAATAATGAATGTGCGATATTGGTTTTTTTACGATTTTAAATAGAAATATTGACAATACAAGTGATCGCTTCCAGAAAGTGCGATATGATCCGCAATTGCACGGCCGCGATGTAGTAATACTCGGAGGAGTCCGAGGTCGATCCACAGGGAAGACGGTTGGTGTCCAAAGGAAACTCCCTTTAAACAAACAAAAACTCAAATAATAACCTCAAAAATAAGAAATAAGAATGATTTGGTTTGAAGAGATTGTTTATCTAATGATTGAATAAAAATAAGGGTTTTACTAAATAAAAGAAGATCTTGGCTAAGAACGATTCAATTGCCCGGTAGAATGAAAATTTCCCAAGGTATTTATTCGTAACTCAATTCAACAACAACAACTTATGTCATTGAATTGGAAGATTTCGCGGTTAAAACCAATTTAGAATCTATCTCAACTTTATTCAGTATTTTTAGAAAATAGATTCGAAGTGTTCATATCAGGGATCTAAGCAACACCCATACGAGATCAACGTCACGCATGAACACTCAAAGATTTGATCATAAACCCTTGATTTCGAAGAGAAAGGAATGAAGAAGAGAAAGATTCAATGTTTAAAAGATGGAACAACAAAGCCCATTGAAATACCTTGTTAAACAATCAATTTCCAAACAATCTTCACGTTCCTTGCCAAGAAAAATGATTAGCTACTCATGAACATAATGAAATCTAAGACTTGTATTGAAAGCAATAGAATCAAAGACAGAAATATTATTAATCTAATGAAAGAAGACAATATGAAAGCTCTCTAATATTCTCTCTAGCTCTAAAGATGACCTCTAAAACTCAGCACCCCGAATTAGGGTTTACAAGGAAGTATTTATAGGTTTAAAGTTATACAGAAAATTGGGTCTCCGTAGGGTGTCCAGACATGTGTCCAGACACTGTATCAATTCCCAGGGTGTCCAGACACACGTCCGGACTCTCTGTTCAAGGTTCCGAATAAGCTTGCAGAAGTTGTGCAGGGTGTCCGGACATCTGTCCGGACACTGTTACATTCCCAAAGGTGTCCGGACACGTGTCCGAACTTCCTAATTTTGTTCTTGAATTGGGCCTCTGAAGTTTCTCAGGTGTCCGGACACATGTCCAGACATGCTTGCATCACTTGGGGTGTCCCAACATGTGTCCGGACATCCTTATCAAGTTTTGGCCAATTTTGCTCCTTTGTCCCGATTTCTCTTCCGAATGCTCCCAAACACTCCCGGATGCTCCAATTCAGTCCAAAACCCTACAAAACATCCAAATAAACTTTATTAGACTAAAAACATAAATATAACATTATTCTAAGGTTAAAAAAGTACAAATTGAAGCGAATGAATTACACTTTAATAGTGTAATCAACAAGCATATATATAATTAGATGGTATAGTGACTGGCAGGCTGGTTGACTGTTTTACTTTGTGTGCATGACTACATAAAAAATAAAAAGACATGAATGGTTGGACTTTGTTAGATACTTCTCCTTTAGAAACTTGTGAAATCGACATAACCTAAATAAAAAGTTTCTTCACCTTCTCAAGCAACAAGTATGATTGAATGTACTCATAGACTTTTTACCGACCTTATAATTGTTTTCTTTTATTAAATTCTAGTTTTGATTTTCTTTAAAAAAAAAAGTAAAAAAAATCTAAACAAAAAATCTATAAAAAGGATAAAAATTTATATTTTGATTGAAAAAACTAATACACACACACACACACACACACACATATATGTATGGGTCAAAATAATAAATCTCAAAATTATTGTACTGAGCCCGCCTAGAAACACACTCTCGACCTATGCTATGAGAGCCCCAAATCCACCAATGCCCAGATGAAGGTCCAACTTATGCAAAATCTAGCCCGAAGCCAATAAATACTAAGTCAATGGAGCATATGTAAGTCCATTCCTAAAAGGACTAAAACACTAGACAATTATCCAAAAAAGGTAAACTCCTAGGAGGAGATAGAATACAATTCCCTATGGAAGTAAGGCATTCTGAGCACTATAAATACTATATACCATTAAGGTGTAAGGTACGTTCACTTGAGTTCTATCTCTCATATATTTTATTCAAGTCATTGTGGTTAAGCTTACTAACTTAATCATCGGAGGGCCTTCACCCTAAAGAGAATCAGGACATTCTCATCATCTTTTTTTCTTGCAGATTGTTCATGCTCATCAATTCGGTTTTGAGAGTTTAACCAGGTCTTCCTAAAAATTCCACCTACAATTAGCGTCGTCTATGGGAATGTCTACATAACGATGAGTACCAGCTATATTAGAGGAGGAGTTAATCCCATTGACAGAGAACCAGATGATAGTCATGACGTCCGTAGTCATAACGGCATACACTAATCAAATCGGCATGATCATGATTCGCCACGAACTCCCAGAGGACACTTCATTAGGTCAGAGATACAATTCATTGGAGGCAGCCAGCCAAAAAGATAAGAGGGTCTAGCATGGGCTCCACAGTATGCCTGAAATCCAAACCGCCAAAGGAATTATTGAAGGAACTTAAATTCGTCACCATCTAGTGGCCAAGTCCCTAGTAACTTGTCGCTCCAAACAACTGAGCGGGAGATTCGACAGCGGGATGAAGAGATTGACCACCTCAGGGAGACAATTGAAGCAATGAGGGAGGTGATTGCTAGACGGGAAGATCAACAACCTTGGAAGAATCGGTCACTAGCAAGAGACCTAGTAAGGGTCGAGCTGGAGCAACAGGATTAGGACAAGTGGCTAGAAGATCGGCTCGACAACCGGGATAAGCACCGAAAAGGGCGGACAGCATTGAATATGGCCAGGAGAGCCCTAGACCAGATTGCATCCACCCCCTTCACAGAAAAGATTGATGCACGCCGATCTCCCAAGAAATTTGCCCCACCAAAGTTTACACCTTATGATGGAAAGTCAGATTCCATTACCCATGTTCAGCACTATAAGCAGATAATGGCGCTATGGAGCAATGATGATTTACTCATGTGCCGAGTTTTCCCTTCAAGCTTGGGAGAGGTAGCTCTACAATAGTTCAATAAGCTACAGTTCAGATCAGTGTCATGCTGGAGACAACTTGTTAAGTTGTTTATAAATCGTTTCATAGCAAATAGCAAACAGCCTAAGGAGGTGGACTACTTGCTAACTTTGCAGAAGAAAGATGACGAGGGATTGCATGCATATGCAAGGAGATACTGGGAGGCTTATAATGAGATAGAGGACTGCAACGAGCAGTTAGCTGTTGTATAGTTCAAGATTGACCTTTTTAGAGAGCACCGTTTGAGGCAATCCCTCATGAAGAAACTAGTTACCTGCATACAGGACTTGATGGTTAGGATTGAACAGTACGCGCAGATGGAAGAAGCTTTAGTACAGTTGACAAAAGAGAAGCTCAGAGAGAAGACCAAGAAGATGGATAGGCGGGAAAGCAAGAAACCTAGACATAAGGAGAACAATAACAATATTCAAGGCTAAAAAGCAACAGAAGGGGTCAACATAGTCTTTAAGGACCCAATATACAAAATTTTTCCCCAAATATGAGACAAGCTTTTCTTCAAGTGGCCCCCGAAATTGAGAAGAGACCCTACCGCTTGAGACCAGAGGCAGTTCTGTTCCTATCATAGGAAAAAGGGGCATCAAATGGAGAATTGCTGAAATCTGAAAAACCACTTGGAAGAATTGACAAAGGCAGGACATCTCGATCAATACATTAACTGGAAAAAGACAAAACGGGAGGCAGGGTAGACGAAGCAGTAAGCCGCTCCCCAAAAGGAAGTTAAAACTAAACCAGCCCGAGTAATCAATGTCCTCCATGGATCGGCAGAATCAACAACCGTAGATCCACACAGATATTGGGCAGAGATCCAGAAAATAGCCCACCTTAGGGAGGTAATGCAGTTGGAAGCCCTAAACAAAAAGGCGAAGGTCGACAGTAGTGTTGGGGCCATAACATTCACAGATAATGACTTGGTAGGGGTCCAACTACCACACAATGGCGCGTTGGTGGTAACTCTACGATTGGAGGACTGTGATGTAAAAAGGCTACTGATTAATCAAGGAAGCTCCCCCGAAGTCATGTTCTACGACCTGTTCAAGAAGCTAGGACTGAAAGACGCCGATCTCCACCAATCTTTGAACCCCCTGGTTGGATTCAGTTCAAATCTTGTTTGGCCATTGGGAAAAGTAGTTACCCCGGTTATTACAGGAGGGATCACTATTCAAACAGAGTTCCTAGTGGTCAATGTGCCTTTACCCCATAATGCAATTATAGGTCGGATATAGTTGCACCTCATGAAAGCCATACATTCATCCTATGATTAACTGATCTTTTTTCGATTCCGGGAGGAGTAGGAGAGATAAGAGGGGACCAGGTAGCGGCTAAGCAGTGCTTCTTTACGGCATGCGCCATAAAGGAGATAATAGGTAAGGTATAGATGATGCAACTTCATGAAGACACGCTCACAATTAATGATATCGGGCTACTACAAAAAAATAAAGTCATTGAGGACTTGAAGAAGATCTACATAGATCGGCACAATGAAGATAAGTACTTCGTTCTTGGCACCTCTCTATCCAAATCTGAGAAGAAATTATTAATCAATCTATTGACAGAGTATATTGAAGTATTTGCCTGTACATTGTATGATATGCTAGGAATTGATCCACAAGACTTAGTATGGACCCACAATGCCGACCTATGGTCCAAAAGGGGAGAAGGGCAGCTACTCAACATGTGGATGTTGTAATTGAAGAGGTGGACAGGCTCCGTTAAGCGAGGGCAATATGGGAAGTCTACTACCCACGCTGGCTCTCAAACACGGTGGTGGTGAAGAAGAAGAATGGTAAGCGGAGGGTTTGTGTAGACTTCACCGACTTAAATAAGGCATGTCCCAAGAACCCTTTCCCTCTTTCAAAGATTGACCAGCTTGTAGATGTAACCACTAGATTTGAGAGAATGAGCTTCCTAGATGCCTGTCACAGGTACCACCAGATCCCGCTTGACGAGGAAGATTAAGAAAAAACTGCCTTCATCACCTCAAGAGGCATTTTCTGTTACAAGTAATACCCTTTGGTCTGAAGAATGCAAGCCCAACTTATCAGAGATTGGTCACCAAAATGTTCAGGTAACATATCAGCAGCATTATTGAAGTGTACATCGATGATATGGTGGTTAAAAGTAAGGTCGGCAGACAACACATGACCGATCTAAGGGAAGTGTTCGACATCCTCAAAAGCTATAAAATGAGGCTCAACGCCTCTAAATGTGTGTTCGGGGTAAGCTCTAGAAAGTTTCTAGGATTTTTGGTTACTCACCGATGGATTGAAGCAGATCCGAATCAAATAAGTGCAATCCAGAATATCCAGACCCCAAAGAACATCAAGGAAGTCCAGAAGTTAACCGGAATGACAGCGGCTCTCAATCGGTTTATCAGTCGATCCTCAGACAAATGTCGAGCATTCTTTCGACTTCTGAAAAAACGGGAGCAGTTTAACTAGAGCCCTGACTATGATCAGGCCCTTGCCGACCTAAAAAATACTTGGCCCAGCCACCACTACTTTCTACGCCGTTGAAACATGAAGAACTCTATCTTTATTTGGCAGTATCAGATCATGCGGTAAGTGTCGTTCTACTGTGATAGCAAGACAGGCAGTAAAAGCCAGTCTACTACGTCAACAAAACTTTTCTGGGAGCAAAGAGCAGATATCTTCCACTGTAGAAACTAGCCCTTGCATTGGTGATGGGATCACGGAAACTGGTGCACTACTTTAGGGCCCATACAATTAATGTCCTCACAGACCATCAGCTTAAGCCACTCCTCAGAAGAGCCGACTTTTCGGGAAGACTAGCAAAATGGACAGTAGAGTTGGGAGAGTTCGACATCAAGTTCTTCAGTAATGAAAGTCAGGTAATTCCAGACTTCATTGCCAAATTTTCTATTGAACTGCCCTAGGAATCCATTCAAACACGTAATGCCGATCAAGCAAATGGCGAACCTCCTTTAGGACTATAGGAGATGAATGATCATTGGAAGCTCTTTGTTGATGGAGCATCCAACAACAGGGAGGCAGGATCAGGCATAATACTCATCACACCGGATGGTATAGCATTAGAGCAAGCAATAAAATTGGAGTTTGCCGTGTTAAACAACAAGTCAAAATACGAGGCTTTGCTTGCGCGGACTGCACTGAGCTATAGAGCTCAAAATTGCTGAGATAGCTATATATTCAAATTCTCAATTGGTGGTTAACCAAATTATAGGGGAGTATGGGGCAAAAAATGACAGAATGGCATAGTACTTAGCAAAAGCAAAAGACCTCCTCGGCAAATTTAACAAATACAAACTTCATCAAATTAGTCGCGACAGCAACGCTCATGCCGATGCCTTAGGAACTCTGGCGGTGGCCCTAAAGTCAGGATCAAGAAGGAGAGGATTTATCTAGAACTTGTTTCCTCAAGGCCGCTTTCCAACCTTCTTGAAATAGTTGCTCACAAATCTGCTTCACTTGAGCTTCGTAAATGTCTCCGACATCCTCGTAGCCCTTTATATATTGGGCTTGAGATTCTGCCTTTGACTTTTCCAGATCCATTATTTCTTCAGCCAGGCTTGCCTTTGGCTCAGATTCTGACTTCTCAGCTTCAGCAACTTGAGCCTTCAAAGCTTTATTCTATACCTTCAACGCCTGGAAGTCCTCTTTCTTCTGTTTAAAGTTGGCCTGGGTTTTGGCAAGGGTAGCTCTAGTACTTTGCAATGACATCTTTGTATTTCGAGCGTCTCGATTCATGACATGAAAGTAATTTTTTAACTCGTCATATTTCTGTAGCAGACTCTTATGCCGATCACGTAAGCTACAGTAGTGCTACATGGCTTCCAAGTCCTAGATGGCACCCTGGTCAGAAACAAGGCAATCCACCGCATCAGCAAAAAGTTGAACAAAAAACCAAATAAAAAGCAAAATGAGAAAATGACTTACCATTATGGAGGCATGAGCTATCCTTTTAAAGATATCTTCGGTAGATGTGTCACTCAATTCCTTGATATCTCCAAGCGGCACAACGGCTTGAAGACCCTAATAGCAACATCGGCGTTAAAAAGAATCAAGTATTCAGAAGTCATGGCACGATCCCCAACTCGTGGCCAAACCACGAACTCCTCAGCCTCCAGTTCCTTACCCTTGCCCCTGTCTTTTTCCTCAAGGCATGCCAACCTCTTTGAATCTTCATCAGCCTCAACAGCCTTCACCAGCCTTCTCATTTTCTTTGCTTCTGGAGGCACCAATGGCTCCGTTAGATCTATCACCGGGGGCACTACCAGGGCCATGATGGTTGGGGGTGGCGTGGACGTGGAAGTAGCAACAGCAACGGCACCAGCATCCATTGATGCACTTGCTTCATTCCCCTTCCTTTTCTTGGTTGTATTCTTCTTAAGGAGGGCCGCCAGATTACGGGGCTGTGGACGCTCTATACCACTTTCAGCGACAGGTAGTTGAAGTAGGACAGATGGAAAATCTCCGAGCTGGTATAAGCCTCCTTCCACCTTCTGAATGACAATCACGTCTTTTGAAACTTCGTAAACAACTGAGAAAGACTGGTACCGAATTGGGTATCCCAGCAGTATGTGTGCAGCCCGACCAATTCCTCTCAAATCGCCCTCGCCCTTGTACGCCCAGACTTGGTCGAGAGCAACAATGTCCACACCAACTTGTTCAAGCTCCTTGTCTTTAAAGCCGAAGTCAGCTGCAAAGGCAAAAACACAGTGTTAAGATCAATAGAGATAGATGAAAGCAGATATAGAACGAAAACCTGTTAGAGAATGTGGGGATCCACCTATTTTTTGCGGAACCATGGGGCATCTCATTATTGGGAGAACCTCCTTTAGGATGTTCACGAAATCCCATGGCCTTGTTACTCTTACAATCACATCATCAATCCCCTTCCCTAAATTAGGGAGAAACTAGACCAATTCCCTTGACGCACCCATAACACGAAAGTGGTACCTCCTTTAGTCCGAGTTAGCCCCACTTAATTCTACATCCATGTAGCAGTAATCAAACTTGTAAAGGCCCAGATTTTGGTTCAGACGCTTATTCAGTTCGGCTATCCCCATAACTATCCTATAGCCGTTAGACTAAAGTTGGATGGGGGCGATTCCATAGTGGTTCAAGATAGCTGTAAGAAAAGGACGAACCGGGAACCTAAGTCCACCCTCAACAATGGCGATTAAGGGAAAATGAGTCCCTTCTTCATTTTCGAACCAGCCATCATCCTTAGGCCTGATTAGCTTAATGTTTACCCCTTCCGGGAAATAATATCTACGCTTAAAGGCCACAATGACAGTGGGTCAGTCAACCATACTCCTAAGCCTATTTGCCATGAAAGATAACCTAAAATACATAGAATACACAGGATATCCTAGGGTTTTCAAGTTGAAAAACAAAGAAAGAAGACGAATAAGAGGGACTTACAGAGTTTCTTTGTTGATAATCAAAGTCAAATTACACAGGGTATTGTCAATTTGGCATTTCGTTTAGATAAAAAGGCTCCTCACTTATAGAAAAATATGGAACGACAACAAAAGGATATCGGGTTTCCCCAATAGTGACATCTCATTAAATGGTAGTTGATGGCTGAACCGAGCGTGCACCGTCTATCACGTATCTACAGTTGTTAAGCACCAGTCCCAGTCCCCTTGCAAAAGGTACTAGGGCTGGAGGCAATTGTGGGTCAAAATAGTAAGGCCCAAAATTATTGTACCTGGCCTGCTTGAAAACATACTGTTGACCTGGATTATGAGAGGCCCAAATCCACCAGTGCCCAGATGAAGGTCCAAGTTGTGTAAAATTTAGCCGAAATCCAGCAAATACCAAGTCGGTGGAGCATATGCAAGTACATTCCTAAAATGACTAAGACACTAAACAATTATCTAAAAGAGGTCAAATCTTAGGAGGAGACAAAATATAATTTTCTATAGGAGTAAGGCATTCCGAGCACTATAAATACCTCATACCATTAAAGTGTATGATATATTCACTTGAGTTCTAATTCTCATATATTTTATTTAATTCATTGTGGTTAAGCTTGCTAACTTAATTATCGGAGTGCCTTCGGTCTAAAGATGATCAATACATTCTCATCGTCTTCTTCTCCTACATATTGTTCGTACTCATCAATTCAATTTTGAGAGTTTAATCAGACTTTTTTTAAATATTTTACCTACAATATATATATATATATATATATAAACTAGTTTAAAGAGCCAAAAAAATAAATAAAAAAACAACATCCAAAAAGAGAGGAGAGGCCTGCACTAGTGCACTTCCGTAGTGATCCGCACATACGAAAAAGCGAAATGTGGATTGGGCGGAATATAGAAAGATGTAGAAGCTGCCAAGTGAGATTAACTTTACATCTTTTTCCCACTATTATATTATTTTATATACAAAAAAGTGAGGACCCAATGTTAATTGCCTCTGCATTATTTAATTATTTAATGTATAATATAGTAAGGCCTCTAAATCTAGGAAATGAAAAAAAAGAAGAAGAGTATTAATAGAACCAACCTATCCCAAATAACAAATAAAAAAACTACCTCACGTCACTCGGCTAATTTTTAGATTTTTTTTATTAAAAATTCAATGTTTTATTTTTATTGTTTTATAAATTTTAGTTGATTCTTTTAATTTTAGGTCTTTATTTTTAGAGTAATTACAAAAACACTTCTAAATTGTGACCCAATTTACTAAATTCTCTTAAACTCTAAAATATGACAAATTGACCTTATAAATTATTAATTTGTATTAATCAACACATTTTATTAGCAATTTGTTATAAGAGTGAATAAAAAACTTATTATATGATTTGCACATGTCTAAATTAACTTTTTATTTTTGAAATAATTGTCTAATGACTGAAATAATTTTAAATTGTTTTAATATTTATATGTTATTTTAAGAGGTATTTTAATTATTAAATAATTATTATAATAAAATAAGGTTAGATTAGGTATAAAATTATAATTTTGTAAATATATGCAAGCTATATACAATTTTTTATTTATTCTTTTAATAAATTACTAAAAAAATGTATTAATTGATACACATTAATAGTATTATGGATCAATGAATTACCTTTTAGAGTTTAAAAAATTTAGTAATATTAAATGATAGTTTGTTTTTATAATTATATCTTTATTTAAAAAAAAATTAGAAGAGTTAGATCCAAACGGGCCTTCTTCCAATTAATAATGACAATGACTTGCGAATCTTACATCAGACTTCTCTGCGTCTCATTAAATCCCCTCATTTTAAAAATTCTCTCTCATTTACTCACTAATCAATCTCTCTCTGTCTGCCTCTCTCTCTCTCTCTCTCTCTCTCTCCCCATAATCTCAATCAATCTCTCTTCTCTCAGAGAGAGTCCACATGGGGTTCCTCAGTCTCTGGGCTTGCCCATTTCTATCATGGCTTTCTATAGACAGAATCCACACTCTCTTCCTGTTGCACACAATATAACACCAAAATTCTAGAGAGAAAAACAGAGGTATATGTATACAGAGATGAGAAAATAAAGCAAATTCCGAGAGAGAAAGTGTAGTAGAGATAGCAATGGCGATGAGTAGTTTCAGAGTGAAGTTCTGGGGTTTGGTGTATTGTTCTTGATTGAATTGATGCTTGATTGGTTGGTTGATCATGTGTTGCACAGTTGAGCGGTTATGATGGAACGAGATTGGAACTACATGTGGTAATCTCATTCTAGGTTTTGGAGATAGAAATAGCGAACAACAAGAATTGAACTGGACTTTGAGACCTCCCTCAAAGACAATGATATCGTCAGGAACAAATTTGGTGATGACCGTGATTGGATTCGCGGTGAGTACGATGTTCATCGTTTTCGTTTGCACGCGTCTCATTTGTGCTCGGATTCAATTGACTGCTTCGAGACGTTCCTTCCCAATATCTTCTAGATCTGATCTTAATATAGTAAGCTCTTGCTCATTCCTAATTCTCATCAGTAAATGATTATCTTTTCTGAATTACTTCAATGCATTTTTTTTTTCCCTCTTTACCTTTGCAATCTTTGGTAATGTGTGTTTGCTTAATTTACGTCTAATTGGAATTTTCGTTACTTTTGTATATGATATGTATTGTCTCTCACTCAGGCCTTGCTTAAAACCTTAGCTACTTGTAAGTTCAAGTTTGGATATGTTTAACATGGTTTTATTATTCTTTTCATTTTTTTCTCTCGACTTCCATTTATTTTATTGTTAAGGAGAAATTTTTTTTTCTTTATGGTAAAAAAATTCATTCATTTCAATTATTTCACAAAAAAACCGGGGTCCTGTTGAATTTCACTTTATATATAAAATTTTGATTAAGTAGACTAGTTTGTGTTAATATGGTGCCTGAAAATGTTCTAAGATTAGTAGTTTCCAAAAATTTTAATGGGGTTTTATTTGTCAGAGCAAAAGAAGGTGGGGTTTCCTCTGCCTCACTTTGTATCTGATATATCTCCCATTCTTGAACTATTTTTTCCACTTTATGTTTGTGGGTCTTTTGTTCTTCTCATTCCATGTGAAAAAATCCTAATTAAAATCATTTATTGTAGGCTTGTAGCTTTGCTGAAAATTGAAAAGTTCTCTTTTTTTGTTCCCCCTTTAAAATGGTTTCTTGTTATTTCTTATTTGTATGTGACATCAGTTCGTAGTACTAACACCAACTTCACTCTTTCCTCATCTTCTATATCATTTATTTGTCTTTCGTGGATCACTTATTGCTATCGTGGTCTAAGCGATCGTTCCCTTCTCTATGAATAGCTGGAACGGGGTTTACATGGCCTTGAGCCTCTTGTTGTAGCCAACTTTCCAACAAAGAAGTACAATGATGCATTTTTTTCCTCTTCAGAAGATGCTCAGTAAGTTGCTTTTTTGTACATGTTGGTTTCCTTTCTGTACTGCCTTCGCCTGGTTTGTGTTTCATGTAACTTTTGTTTTCACTCATTTGAGCCAGTGAAACCTTCTTGCAAAGGCATGAATGACTTCAAATTGGATTTTTGTGATATGCATGTAGACATGTTTGGTTGTTTTATTACAATTTACAATATATACCCTGATTGTTACTAGGTGAGGCAAGCATGGCGTGAGTGATGTTGTTATGAATAAATTATTCAATATTTGTTGCCTATATAATTTTAGACTTAAAGGTATCTGATTGTGGAGGACTAGGGTCAGATACCAATAGAAACATGCTAAAAATGCATGGGGTCATGGCTCTGATAATTTGAGTAGTTGGCTCTGAACAACTGAGGGCCCAATAGAATATTCTGCCTGGGAGTCTTGGTACTACATGGTAGTTGCAAGAAAATTGCATAACACAAATGACATATATGCGTTACTACTCAAAGAATTTCAAATAATTATTTGCTGTTGGTATCAACAACATGAAAATGCATTTGCTAATTTATCGTCGTGATCACAGATTAATATTTGAACAGAGGAATGAGGATGCTTATTAGTATTGAACTTCTTATTAAAGAAAAGTAAAATAAAAAGAGGATTGGTTGAATGTCAGCGTGTATGTTTAAATAGGAAGAAGGGACTACAATCAGTGTGGTGGATTATTCTGGATTCTGATTGTTTAATTTAAATTTTAATGATTTAGAGAAGAGTAATGGTCCAGAAAAAAATTCGGCATTTGAGTCTAGTTATTCATTATGTTCTTTATCAGAAGCTATGATGATCAGAACAACTGAGTCTAGCTCATTCAATTCTGGATTATAATAACATTGATGTTCCTGTTCTAGTAGCTATGGATATCAGTTATCATAACTGGTATCAATAAGCTTCATATAGAGGGTTATTCTCAGTTGATTGCTGTAAGCCTGTTGGGTACGCAAAACCTTCCATGAAAATTAAGGGTTTAATAGAAAATGTAAGGTTGTTAATGTTGAAACAACTGCAGTAGGATATTTCACATATGCTTAGAGAAAGGAATTAAGGAGTGACTTCTTGCCTAATTTGGGTATGATGACTGTAACAACTATCACTATTACTTGGGATAACTGATTGTCTGAGAGAGAGAGAGAGAGAGAGAGAGAGAGAGAGAGAGAGAGAGAGAGAGAGAGAAATTTTGCCTCAACGAGCCAATGATACTAAACAAAAATGTAGGGGGGTTATTATTTGTTATCGTGCACTGATTTTTGGAGCCAAATGAGGGGGAATTGTTGGAACTTGAGAGTCCAGTGATGTTGTGATTCCTAAGCATGTAGTCTTAGGAATGTTATCCCTAAGCAAAATTATATCCTGCAAGAAGGTTATTAATATGATGGTGGCAGTGGTTTAAGGGTGAAGTTTTGAGAATTGTTGGTTTTGTCATGTCCCTCCAGGTTGCTACTCTAACCTTCTAGGATTGGTTTAGATAGAGTGATGTTAGTGGCTAATGCTATCAGTATTAGTAAAGTGATTGTTCTCTTGACTCTTCTCAATTCCCTTGTAAATTGTTGGATACAGCGTTGGCGTATGAAAGTCTTTTGGCCATCCTTTACAGCGTTAATTTGGACCAACTACTGAAGAAAAGGGGACATGACCTTGTCAGGAGGATTTTCTCTTTTTGTTTCATTAGTCCAGGGAAGTTTATTTCCAATTAGTATCATTTGGAAGTTTTGGGTCCTTCAAAAGTTGCTTTCTCCTTTTACCTAGCATTATGGACAGTATTTCTCTTTACTCTATCTCATTGTAAGCCAATGGGAACACTATTGATGTGTTCTCTGCAAAGTTTACCTGAAAAGTTATTATGTGGAGTTATATAGTTAATAATATTCTGATTCACTGCCCTTCTCACCAGAAATTTGGGGCAGAGTGTTGGAGAGGTTCAGGCCAATCCATGGAAGTATTAAGGCTTTGTTCAGTTTGACTTGGGTTGATGATGGCTTTCCGAGTGAGATTTCATGGGTTATTCATTTTGCAAGGCTTATGGTTCACTGGGTTGAAATAACTGTGAAGCTTTGTTTTCTATTCCATCATAGAAGGAAGGACAATATGAGAATCTTGGGGTTTGAATTATCAGTTGATATCTCTTATAGCAGTGAGGGAACCCACCTTTTTTAGGAAGGACAATATGAGAATCTTGGGCTTTGTTTTCTATCCCATCAAAAGTAGAGTATTATGCAATCATTTTATTACCAAGTGTATCCAATTATGGGATAGTGAGGGAACCCACCTTTTTTAGTCCAATTGACGGGTTTTTTGAGCTTTTCCATGTACTAGAGGTTCCTTGGGGTGGGGAGAATAGGATGATACCAAAGCAAGGTAGCGGGCGATTCTCTGTTAAATCTTATCATTCCCTTCTCCATGGTGAGGAAGGGAATTCCTTGGAAGAATGTATTGAAGGCAGGGGTGTCTACTAAGGTGGCATTTTTTAACTGGACGCTGTTTTGGATTCTATTCTCTCCTTTGAAAATATGGTTAATAGGGTTTCTGGTTTCCTTATTGATGTTGCATATTTTGAAAAGCAGAGGAGTCACTAAATCACTTGTTTCTATATTGTGAGGTAGCTAGCGAGTTTTGTTGTGTGATTTTGGCCATTCTTGGACTTCATTGGGTTATGCCAGCTTCTGTTCTGCAGTTGCATGAGTCTTGGGAGAGTGGATGTCGATCTAAGAGGAAGAAAGCATGGTGGTGGCACTTTTGTGTTTAACGTGATGCTTCTGAAAGGAAAGGAATTTGTGTACTTTTGAAGAGAGAGAGATGTCATTGAACAAATTGAAAATGTCTTTATTGCATACTTTTCCTTTCTGGCGTAAAGCAAACTTTTGTGAATCCTCTTTTGCTCTTCTAGATTTTACAGGAGAGCTCAATTTTGGTGTTGAGCTTGTTTGACTCCATTTTGTTCCTTTGTTCAAAGATTATGCCTCTTTGGTGCCTTCTATAGATTGATTCATTTATCAAAAACGGTATCGCAACTGACATCAGTCCAAGGATCAAATTTTTGTTTCGATAGGTTGTTTCGGTAGGCTTGGAAATGGAAACGTTTCGGAAACTTTTCATAAGTTACAAATATAAATATAGTGGAATACAATCTTTTGTATTTATCTCAATAAAAATTTCGTGTTGATACAACTTACTGTTTTGGTATAGCGTTGTATTTTGGTGCATTTTTCTATGATCCAGTGCGTTTTGATGGAATCAATAGAATTTCATTATTTCATTGGTGTTTCATTTCAGTCTCTTTGAAAAAGGAAACATTTCGGCCATTTCGGTGGAAACAAATGAAAATTTTGTTCCTTGCATCAGTCTTGAGCTTTGGCAGTAGTTAGTTCTTATAGTGACTCTCAAGTCTATTGGGTGGACCAACAATTGAGAATTCACGATGTTCTTGTTTGTAACAACCAATAAAAGAAAAAGAGACGACTCCACCACTTAAATAGGTAATAGTTTTGCTGCTGCGGGTCATTTGAATAATGGTTGTAGTAGTAACCTAAAACTCATCAACTGTTTCAGTATCTAGAAAGGTGGACAAGACTGGGCTTGATGATAGTTGGAAAATCATGCCATTCATGCACATTAGTTATTAGTTGTAGATTTAATGATCATTTGGCATGTGCAAAACAGAACTTATAGCCTCCATAAACATATGGTGTCATGGTCTTTGGTAATGATGTCCATCACTGCATACCAATTCCACCCAAAGTTCCCATTGGCTTTTGTCCATCCTGATGCATGGCAGGATTGTAGTCTGAGGACTGCTTTGACAACTCTTTACTCATAGGGTTGTAGTTTTCTGATGCCAACAAAGTAGGGAGTAAGATTCCTAGACATCATAAACCATTGAAAGCCTGTGCGGGCTTTGAGGTCTAACTGGTAATTAAAAGAACTTGATGCAACTTGCTTTGTAAGATATGATGAACACTAGAATCAAGCCTCAATATGATCATTCACTTTGTCACAGCTTGAATATGAAATTCTAAAAACTCTTGTAGTTGGAAGAGTGAAATTGCACATTGAAGATAGGTTTAGAGGGAAAACCTTTTTCATTTGGGGCAAAAAATGATAAAATGAGAGGGAGTTATCATTGATGTTTCTTCGTTATGTTTAGTGAAGGTATTATCTACTAGAATGAAATTCTTAATATAGTAAATGTATGAAAGCTCCTACACCAATATTCAATATTAGCATTGCAAAAGTTTTGTATATAGAGCTAAAGGCGGGTGAAAGATATATAGATTGTTTGAATATGTGCCCTAGTCCTTATTACTTAAGGTTAACTACATAGTTTCATTTTTCTCTAGTTTTCTCTGTTAAAAGCCATATATCCTCCATTACAGATTAGGCATTCATTTTCTTTTTCACTGCCTTAACCCATGTGCTTCTTGGCCTACCCCTTTGTCTCTCAGCACCCTCAATTTGGATAGCCCTCCTCATAGGTCATTAGTTTGTTGGCCGTGCTGTCTCAATCTGCTCTCCCTCATTTTGTCTAAATTGGTGCCATTTCTAACTAGACATGAGTACATTCATTTCTTATTGTATCCTTCCTTCTATCCACACACTAAACATTTTGTCTTAGTCATACGCAACCTAAAACCTTTAAATTATAAACTCACTCTCCACACCTCTAATTTAGGGTTCACTCCTACTCTTGTTTTGTTGACTAAAACTGTAACATCCATAAAAAACATTAAAAAAGTGGATGTCCTCTTGGATGTTATTATTAAGTTCCTCCATAACTGAAGCAAAAAACTATGGACTTAATGTTAATCCTAGATTTAAGTCTATGTTTATAAGAAATTCACTTGTTTGTCCCTGCACTATTTCTACAGTAGTCACTGCTCAATCATGCATTTACTTAATTACATCAATATATGTAATTGGTACCCATTTATTCCTAAAACCTTCTACATTATTTCTCTGTGAACCCCGCCATATGCTTTTTCTAACACAATAAACACCATATGGAAGTCTTAATTCTTTTCTCTACAGTTTTCCATCAGTGGCCCATGCAGGGAAAAATAACTTCCATAGTAGATCTGCCATGCTTACGCTAAATTAAAATTTTAAAACCGTTGTCTCCTGTCTTGTCTCAATCTGTACTTAATTACTCTCTTGCATCACTCGTAAGTTTAATGCCATGATGGTAAATTTATGTTGAAAATTTAACTTATTGCTATTTAACAGAAATCATGGGAGTTCAAGCAGTTCAACAAGACATCTAATGGAAAAAACGATCAGTAAACTTTATAGGTTAATGGCTACCAAAATGTAGATTTTTTAAGAAAACCCACTATAGAAGTATATAATCAAAATACTATAAAGAAGTGAGTCCAAGACCACTGTCTTAATATGCTAATACAATCTGAAACTATCCAAACTATACTAACGCAAATGAATTTGCCAAAAAAAAAAAAAAAAACCAAGCAAGAACTGATCCCATTCTCACAGTTGTCTTAGCACTTTCCAGGATGTGCTTCCTAGGAGCAATAATGCACTCCATTTTTGTTTTTCTCATATTCTCACAACAATTCCCTCTAATAGAGGGACCAAATACCTCATTGAAGAGCGAAGAGCATGCTAGTATAGACCTTTAGGAAAGGGCTTCTACCGAGAAAACCCTTGAAATAGGATTTGCAAAACCCTCAACAATCTCCTTCTTTTCTCCTGTTACTGTTGGCATAAGGCGATGATATTCTGTCCTGTCTACTATAGCTATTCAAATGCTGGAATCTCTACAAAATTCAGCTCTCGTGTTTCCTGTAATAGCATTTTTGGACAGCTTAATCGGCATAACTTCAATTTTGTTTACTATGTCAAACCACTTGCTTACTCCAAAATCCTCCAAAGCAAAACCTCAAGAAGGGTCATTGCTGAATTAGCAAGGGCCCACTAAAAAAAGGTCATCTGAACAGTCACTACAGAGCCTGCTATGAGCTTCTAATAGAGCCAGACTACTCTTCCCCCAAGTTCCCTCCCCCTCCACGACTTTACTTTTGTTACTTGCAAATTTCATAGCCGATCCCCTATGATGGCGAACTAGACTAAATATTTCTTTAGAAACGGAATAACATATTAGTCATTCAGCTTTCACAAAGAGAAAAAAGAATAAAAAAAAAAGGAAATGCTACGCTAGAAGAAGGTTCAAAGAAAAGACTCAAGGTAAAGAAATTCCCTTCTTGTGTTGATTATGAACATTGTTCAAACCTCAGTTCTACTTTCTATGATAACATTTTCTTCCATCCTAGGGCCAAACCAGAATCTGATTGAACATTCTAAGCATGCCAAAAAGTATGCTTCAAATAAAGCCACTAAGAAGCACTATGCTAACAGGGACCTCTTTTTGTTCTTTTTTCGCTTTCATAAATTATTTAATTTTCTACTAGGTAGTCTAGCAAGAAACTCAACAACTTGTAGTTTCAAGAATGTTAGATGTTATATTTTGATCTACTGATCACAATTCTAACTAGTATATTTTGATAGCAAGTTGAAAGTTTCTTTTATGTCTTGTGTTGATCACGGGAGACAGATATCATTGGTTATAATATAGACATGGGAGCTAAATGCACCTTGTGGTTAATGAGTTTGACTTGGAGGGTTTTCCATTCTGCCATTATGTGCTTAGGCCTATAAATTTTCAATGGATCTTTTGCCAAGTGAATTTGATGATGCACAACTGAGAAGTATGGAAAATTAAAAATCTTCTTTTGAAAGCTCTGAACTTCAAGTTAGACTGCCTTGACTTATTACTAAATGTGAAACCGTCAATGAACACAACTAAACTTTGGTCTCAGAGGACAAATTTATGCTCAAGTTTCCAATTAAAAGATTACAAGTACTAGGTGTTTAGCACTGCTGATGACTAAACTTTCTGATACTTGATTTTCATTTTTATTAGAATGCGGTCTTAGTCTTTTTTTTTTTTTTTTCTGTTGACTTTGTGATTTTCTTGTTTAGAGGTAAGAGAAAGTGCAGCCTATTAGTAAAATTATGTAATCTTCATATATAATGGAGTTGACGGTTGATAATTTGAGATTGTGGCTATGGAATAGCTGAACACTTGCGATGGTGAAGCTTGAGGAATTCTAAGGGATATTCCTAGTTTCATCTTCCTCATCTTCTTTTCTTCTACTTGCAAACGAGCAGCGAATTTACCATCCACAGGTTGCTGTTCACAATTCCAAAACTGTCCCTATCTCCTCACCAAAACCCTCACCCATCAAGCCTTAACAAATCCTAACCGGTTCCCCTTTCTTGGTCGATTAACTAATACCAAAAACCCTAATATACTTGCTGTCTAGAATCTCCAACCCCTTATCTGCAGCTCCAGCAGCAGCCTAAGCACCTTCTAACACACCAAATTCAACGGCTTTCCACTTAAGAAACCTAGAACCTCTTTCTGGTCCCTCCCAATGTCTTAGACCAGATGTATGGAACTTGGTTCCACTCCAATGTGTCCAGGGTACTATCATTTAGAAGTTAGGCTGTTTGTCATTATCAATCCTTTCATGCTGTTTTTCTGTAATTTTATTGCAATTTGTTTTATCTGTCGCTAAATCAGGTTCTGTGATTTGTAATTAGAAATTCTCATTTTATGATGCATGTGTATGAATAGACAGCATCATTTGCATTTTAACGGAGCAATTTTATTATGGGACATTATTTTCTCATCAATACCATCAACAATGTATCTTTGTTTCGCAATTTGCATCCTAACTGAACTGCTCAAATTTTGTACCAGGTGCACGGTTTGCCTTGCTGAATATCACAAGGAAGATATATTGCGTATACTTCCTTATTGTGGGCACTCATTTCACTCAACCTGCATTGACAAGTGGCTGCATCAGCAATCAACATGCCCTGTTTGTAGGATCTCATTACGTGAGTTTCCCGAGAAAAAGCGCATGCAACCGATGTTCAGCTCAGCTGTCCGATCTCCTTATGGTATGGGGTCCCTTGACACCAATTCTTATCACTGTTTATCGACCAGCCCTGGCCTTCCATCAAGAGCGCATGGTGACCGTAGGATGGAACCCATCCGAGAGAATCATTTTGCATCTGAGAGTCATGAAGTAGAAGCTGCAGATAGAATATCTGTCTTGATTGAGGGTAGTCAGGCCGCAAAAGATTTGGGAAACAAACATGTGGAGAGCCCATCTAATACCTGACATTCTTCTGGTACTCGGAATTCAAGCTGCAAGAACGAGACTTCTGGAGATTGAAAATGGGTGTATCTGAAAAGTTGGAATTGAATTCCCCCAGATTGTGTCCTGGAAGTTGATTGTTCTTCCTTGTGGCTTCTTGCATATATAGCACAGTGATTTTTTTCTTTTTTCTTTTCTTTTTTCCTCCCTCTTTTTCTATTACAGAGTTGGTTTCTGATCAATTTTGCTAGTTCAGTTGTAAAAACCTGGGTAGCTCTAGTTTGCTGGAGGGCTTGTTAGATCTGTTTCTCTCTCTCATCAAGTTTCGAAACATGGAGCTCCGTCGTCAATGGACTTTAATTCTAGCAGTTCAATTAAACATTTGAAAATCAAGTTAACTGATCGAGTGGTCACACTTCAAAATTATGTGAATTCGAACCATCATGAATTCCCAAATTGGGAGAGGGATGAATCTCTCATTACCTAAATGAAAACTGTTATCTTTTGTATCTTTTTTCTTATACTATTTATATAAAGGTGAAGTTCAAATGTTAATGAAGAATGGTAAAAGATCAAGAAAAAGGGAAAGAAACATAATATAATCCATTGTCATACTTTCTTTTCCTCGTTACTTTAATTGCCATCAAAAAAAGGACACAAAGAATTCTTTTTGGGTTAAATTCACTTTATATCCTTGTAATTTACTCTAAATTTCACTTTAACCCATCCACTTTAAAAAGTGGCAATCAATCCCTTGGATTTTTATTCAAATGTCACTTTGATCTTTCCGTTAACCTACCGTTACATACTTAACTGAAAATTTAAAAAAAAAAAAGAATAATCCTAAAACAAAGTATAATTAGTAAGACAAAAATTAAATTTTTAATAAAATAACTTAAATGGGTGCGTTAGTTATTATTTTTTTGTGAAATGAGATTGTATATATCTCCTTTAGGATTAATTATTAACACACCCTTTGAATTATGAATAAGTATATATTATTAATCAGTGCGATTCAGTATAATTTTAAAAATAAAGTATAATTAATAAGACAAAAATTAGATTTTTAAAAAATAACTAATTTTACTAAAAAAATAACTAACACAATTGGGTGTGTTAGTTTTTTTTTTTTTTTAGTGAAATTAGTTATTTTTTAAAAATTTAATTTTTGTTTTACTAATTAATCAGTGTGAATCAGTATAATCTTAAAAATAAAGTATAATTAGTAAGACAAAAATTAAATTTTTTAAAAAATAACTAATTTCACTAAAAGATAACTGGGTGTGTTAGTTATTTTTTAGTGAAATCAGTTTTTTTTTAAAAATATAATTTTTGTCTTACTAATTATACTTTATTTTTAAAATTATACTGATTTACACTGATTAATTATATATTGATTTATAATTCAAAGGGTGTGTTAATAATTAATCCCAAAGATGATATATACAATCTCATTTCACAAAAAAAATAACTAACACACCTATTTAAGTTATTTTATTAAAAATCTAATTTTTATCTTACTAATTATACTTGGTTTTAGGATTATACTATTTTTTTAAGATTTTCCGTTAAGTATATAACGGTAGGTTAACGGAAGGGTCAAAGTGACACTTGAATAAAAATCCAAGGGGTTGATTACCATTTTTTGAAGTGAAGGAACTAAAGTGAGATTGAGGATAAATTGGATGGGTATAAAGTGAATTTAACCCATTCTTTTTCCTTTTAAGTTTCCAAATCTCAACCTTTTTTATCTCAAAAATTAGAAGGTTTCTCTGTTTTCCCTAAAAAATTTGGTGACAACCAAAACAAAGCAAGTGTTCTCCTCTGTGTTTTCGTTTCTTTTCTTTCCTTATATGCAAGAACTAAATAGAGTGTTACATTTTTTTAATGAAAACTATTGTATAAGCCTTGCAAGTTCTAGTTATCCAAATTAATTTGGTTCATTGAAGTACGAAAGAGAGGATTCCAACTCTGATCAGTAGACTCGAAAATGTCGATCTCATGTTAATAGAATCAGTAATTTCAATGTATTAAGTCCTTCCATGGAGATTTCACAAGGTCTCTAGTTTTCCATGAATTTTATTGAGAAGATATTATAAATTTCCTCCAATGTCCTCATTTGGACGTGGTCCTGTTTGGGCATCCCAGAATTCCACTCCTTATTAATGACTTGGTACTTGGTACTTGGTACTTGGTACTTAGTACTTTCTCACCACCTAAGATGAGAAATGAACTTGCTGGACGAGAGAGAGATACAGACTGCAATTTCATTGTTTGGGTTCCCATCTCCTTTTCTCCAAATGGTGAGGCAGACAGGGAACTCTTAGTTGAGTGGGGCCACTTTCTTTAGTTCTGGGACCAAAAGTCAATGTGAAGAAAGCTTCTCTTCACCTATCCAACAACTTTTCTTTATTAAACCTGTATCCGAACATTTATTGCTTTGGGTAGGAATGAATTCACTGTTATCTATCTCATACTGGTCTCAGTATTAAGGGATTTTGTTAAATATACAGCAACCGTCTCTCTCATGTGAGTCTGTTTTACCTTTGTGAGGAAAGGCATTATTGACACAACCATGCATGAAGATTATGAATTAACATTCCCATAAGCTAGATTTCAGTTTATGGTGATATAAGAATATAAATATCTAATTTTAAAACAACATGCACCCCCAAATCACAAGGCTTGGTTATACAAAAATTTTCTTGTTTATTTTCCTTATTATTATTTGGCAATGGTAACAATTGAACCTTTAAACTCTAGATATGACTTGGTGTGGATAAATTAATACAATAATTTTCTTGTTTATTTTCATTATAAGATATGTTCGGATCTGAATTTGCTAAGGGAAAGAAAAATAAAATGGAAATGAAATTATTTATACATGTTCATTTTTTCAGGAGTAACCAAACTAAAAATTGAATCTTTTTTACATATACATACTCAATTTTCTTTTTTCTAACCCAACCAAACAAAATAAACGAATTTAGCTCCTTTTCATTTATTTTCTTTGCTTATAGTTTTTCCTTTTTATTTCCTTTTCCTCCATAAATCCACGGTACAAACATAGCTTTAGGGTACCTGTTAAATTTCTGTATATACATAATTAAAAGCTCTGAGCAGCTAAAGTTAAACACTTAAACAATTTAACAATAACACTAAAACTAATAGTATAAACTTTCTAAATAAATGAATGGGGATGGATTATATCCTCACCTACTAACCCGTTTGGATGAGCAAATGGTTAACGTATTGACCCTTTCTCTCATCCTTCATTTGGAAGTTTTTAACGGAAGGAAAATAAAGCATGGAGAGTTGTGTGCTATCCCCATGGTTCTATAATTTAACTCATTCTATTTTCTCTTCTAAAAAATAATGTTTCGTTTGGAATTCAAATTTTTGATGAGAAAAGAAAAATGTGGTGGAAAAGTAAATAAAAATAAATAGTATTTTTGTTCTCTTTTTCTTTACGTTTTCCTTTTCCTTTGTTTTTCCTACCAAAAATTCAAGTTCCAACTGAATCGTAAAAGAAATTCTAAGAAAGGATAAATGAGTTAATCGTTGCATGTTTTCCCTTATTTTTCAAAACAAAGTATTATTTATTTATTTATTATACTCTTTCTAGTCACATAACAAAACAATTCATTCCCTTTCATGTTCTTCCTCATTGGACTACCAAACAAGGAAGGAGAGGTTACCCCCCTTTCCTTTCGTTTCCTACCCTAACCATGCCATCAAATAAAAGGGCTTTCTCTCCTTTCCTCTCATAAACACTATCCCTACCTTTCTTTTTCTTACCATTCCAAACTCCCAAATATAGCATAATTGAATGTATTCACATTCACATTCTTCCCTTTCACATTGGTGGATACGGAAGGAATGTGAATACACAAATTAAGGTAGAAGCCTAGAAGAGGTTATTAATCATTAGCTAAGTAATAATCGCGTCATTTTTTTTTTTTTTTACAACAAATAAACTAAGGTCTTTCACGTTCTCACCGTATCAGCAATCCAAAAGGCCCTCGACTCTGTTCATATTTCAGAGGCTACTCTTCCAAAAGGGTCCGCCAAAATCGTAAGTCGTTCGTTTTGATCCCCTCTCATATTTGCCTACAAGGAGTATGTGCATTGATTTCCTTCTTTCAAAATATGCTTGATAGTACACTAGTATCTATAGATGAGAAAACTTAGATATTGCTAATGAAATTACAGATGCCTTGCATACCCTTGGGCTTGAAGCCACTGTATTTGAAACCTTGGACTGATTAAATGGAATTTTCCTTTTAGGTTTAAGGTTTAATTTAAAAAATTTAGCACTCTAATTCTATGTTAGGGTTTTGGTAACACCAGATAGAAAATTGCAATTTGAGATAATTAAGTTTTGGTGGTTGGTAATCACTTAAAAAAGGTACATAAGAGTAAATGCCAAGAATGTAAAAAAAATATATGTACATGTATATATATATATATATGTATGTATAGGGCAGTAAATAGCAAGAATGCAAATGCAGCTTAAGGGCAAGGGTTAGCATTTATCTACACTTATAATATCCTATAAATATGTATATAAACTTGTATCCGTGTGTGTATAGCAGTAACTTTTATCTTCCTCCCCCTCCCTCCAACCCGCCCGCCCGCCCGCCCCCCAAAATCAAGGATGGTTCTCTGACCCATGGACGAAGCCATCAATAGATCGCCAAAAAATTGATTAGACACAATATAAATAAAATGTAGACATAGTATTCAAAAAATCTCATTAAATGTAATATAAATTAAGGTCCAAACATTTTGACATAGTAAAATGGCCCTCCTAATTTTAACAACATTATATTTATTATCTTATGCAATTCATTTTGTGGCCCATTTTCGTTGCTATTTGAGCTTATTTTTATTGGTTTATGATATGTTTTGTCTGCGGCCTAAGTACTATGCTTACTCATAACTAATTAATTGAGATTTAGGATAAAATTTAATAAGAAAAGTACAAGGTGCTATTTTCTTTATAGATTGGTTAGAATTGTTTTTACCCTTCTAATTTCCACCACTACCAAATATGCATTTTGGAATATAAATATCGTTAAAACAAAACTTCGGAACAAAATAGAAGATGTTTCACAAATGCTTTAATTGCATACATTGAAAAAAAAGGTTGGTGAGAAATTTAATGAAAATTCATTCATAGATGGATTTCGTCACATGAAATATCGTCAAATGTCACTTTAATTGATGACACACTTCATATGCATTAAAAAATTATTTCTTTGTGATACCTTACTGCCATATCTTAGTTAAGATTAAATTAATGTTATTTTTTACTTCGGTAAATTAAATGCGGCTTGCGTTATTAGTTGTAATTTTTTTTATGAGTAATGTTATGTAAACAAAAAAATTACATAATTTATCATTCGAATAACATAGATGGATAAGAGTCATTTACTTTCAAATAAAATACCCATCATAATAGCTCTTAATTACAATAATTTTACTGGCACATTATTCTTGTGAAATTTTTTATTTAAAATTTTTAAACAAATAGCATTTTTCTTTTTTTTTTTATAAATCTATTCTTGGCCCACTCAAGATGAATTCATAGCTTCATTCCATTGAAATACCCATCCAGACTCCACATTTGTTTTTCCTTGATAAAAAAAAGTAAGAAGGGGCGACCAGTGTAGCAATCTCCCTTGAGCGTGTTCATAAGAGTTCTCACCCACTACAAAATGTTCAGTTTAAACCATAGCTATTGACCGAAAAGTGCGAACCCAACACTGCAGTCCACTAAAGTACAAACGACATTTAACTCCTTGTTAACAGTATTAAATTCACGAAATTACTATTGTAAACGAGTTCACCATCGAGAGAAATGTGAAATTCTAAACTCAATTATTAAAACTAACTCAACTACTACATCAGTGGTAACCCACATCCCACGTTACCACGAATAGTCAAGACGTTACTGACCAAGAGAAGAAAATGCGCAATATAATTAAGAAGTCAAGCATAATTGTGGCAATATATAGTTATATACATACTGGGTACGCACGTACGTACGTACGTGGTATAGCCAGATCGAGTTATCTATGCCGTGAATGTTTCCCAAAGCTTTCTACGTACATGATCGCATCAAATTTAATGCTCAACCGAGAAAGGCTAAAAGGCTAGCTAGCTCTAATTTGACGACAATCTACTTTGCAATGTGGGTGGGGGTGCTCAGCCACACCTGTGATGTTGTACCATTCTAGAGACCTTGTGATCATTGAATAAGCAATTCATGATACTGGCCTTCGCTTTCATATATAATACACATTTCACCCTCTTTATTTCTTAAATTTTATTATCAAACTTTTTAAAATTCTCTATAATTCTTATAGAATTTTCAGTATTTACATTGTATTGGCCTTGCAAAATTCAAGAAATTTACCAAGGTTCCTATAAAATTTTAAAAAATTTGTCTTGACACCCCAATACAAATCTGCAAATACCATTCCACTATCAAAGAAAATCATCGCCATCCATTAAGCTTACACAATATAAAGAGTGGTAATGCCATGAGAAAAATTATTGAGTACACACGCGGCCCTCCTCCTCCACTCACGTACCAATCATAAGATTCACTAGTATGTGAGTGGAGGAGGGCCATGTGGTTCTCTAAGGGAGTTGAATAATTTTTTTTAATTTCACCACTATGAAATGTGGAATTAGCTCAATATTAACGACACTCTATGCATGATTGTGATTATAGATTCAATGTTAGAATACAATAATCAAGTACATGAATTCTAGAATATTAATATATAAAGAATGCAGAAGCATACCGTTTGTTCATGATTGATTGAGAAATTGAAGTATGATATAATCTTCTATGAATACTAGGGTGAGGTTTTCCTCTCTGTCACCAACTGTATAACCGCTCTTAATGGGAAAAACTGTATATGCATGGGAAGAGAGAGGGCCTAGCCATATATATGTAACATTGTCACATTAAGCCTTCCCATAAAACGCTCATAATGGGCTCAATATTAGTCCACACTTAACCGTCCAACCACATTATCCCTATTAGGTGCACATAAGCCAAACTGAATATATCACTACAATATAGGTGTAAGCACCCCATTTTTGCCCACTCGGCAATCTCCGGCCTGACCGGACTCAGTTTTCAAACATTATAACACATGCAAATCTAAGACGGGCCTTTCAAACTCCAGTCTAGTCAACTAATCGCTTTCCGAGCCCACAAAGCCCAAACGAAGCTATAAACATCATTCCAGGCAGCTTTCCGGGACCGGGCGGTCTGGGAAACCAACGCCATCTAAGTAGCTTTCCGAGATCGGGCGATCTCGGGGACCAACACGTTATCAAATTCCAGACGGTTCACTTCTGGCGCCTGCTAGCTCGCCAATGTAGAATGTCCGTCATTCGGTAGTTCTCTGAGACTTAGCGCTCTCGGAGACCAACACCACCCTTACAGGTAGCTTTCTGCGACCAGGCGTTCTCAAGGACCAACACCACCCAACAGGTAGCTTTTTGAAACCAGGAATTCTTAGGGACCAACACCGTATAGGTAGTTTTACTAGGTCGGGCAGTCTCGGGATCCAACACTTAGGTCAACACCAGTGCCTGCTAGTCCGACTAGGTGAAAAATGACCAAACCTGCCCCTTAGGCCTTTAGGTACGTTTTGTGAAAGTTCAAAATCCTTCAAAGCAATAAGTCCACCCTTCCAAAATGGTTCTAAACCCTTAGACATCCTCCACACGCCATTCGGTCCAATTCCGATCCCATTCCGGCTAACTCTGGTCAAAATGATAATTTTACCCCCAAACGCCTCAGCACTGCACAAACCCCACCGAACGATAAAAGATTCTCCCGAAACCATTCCCGAACGACCTGGCACGCTTAACATAACAATCCAATCCATTCCTGACCATTTCCAACGAGATCCGGTCAAAATGACCATTTTGCCCCTAGCAATCCAAACGCGCTCCAAAACAATACTGGTCCTAGGATATTGAACAGCGGGTCTTGTCACACACCCCTATTTAACCTAAGAAGGACCTTATGATGTTAAACACCCATGACTTGATAAAAATTCTCCGAAGCGTCTCGCCGACGCTTTGCCAAAATTACCTTTTCTTCCGATTCCCTAGTTATAATGCACCGTCAAATGATTTGATAAATGCGCAAACTGGGGAATTCCCGAAAGCTCTTTCATAGATTTTTCCATCGATACAGCTTGATCAGAAAGATCGCTTCCCAAAGTTCCTCATCGTGCGGCCTAAAAACTACTACTTTCGGCAACCCCTAGAACGTCTCACAAACGCTCCGCCAAGGTTGACTTTTTCTTCAATTCCTTGATTAAAACGCACCGTCAAATGACTTGAGAAATGTGTAAATTAGAAAATTTTCGAAAGTATTCCCAGAGAACTTTCCATCGGTACGGTCCGATCGGAAAGGTCGCTTCCCGAAGACTCCGATCATGCGACATAGAAACAATTACTTTCGAAACCTTGCGAAACGTATCACAGACGCTCCACAAAGATGCAATTTTATGTACATTTTTTGAGACGATATATCACACTTCCGAGCACCATTTGAACTTTTCAAAAACACGAAAGTTCATGAGAAACCCTAGGAGAACACCGTGAATGCAACTGATTCCTTCGAAACCTTCCCAGTTGGCTTAATTATCGAGGCAAAGTTTAAACGAACACTCCCGGTAACGGAGCGTATGTTACATGCGCCCAGATTTTGATCAAATCGACCAAAGTTTGATCAACCGTTAAGATTTAGCCAGTACAATGGGTGCCACGTGGCATTCTGGCAATGGAACAGTATTGGCGCATGTGCTACATGTGCCAGGGCAAACTTTGGCCAGGCGCATGTAGCACATGCGCCAGGCCTCTCCCAGGTTGCCTATAAATACAGGCCTCCCCCTTTGTATTCCAGAATCAAAAATTGATGCGAAGCCCCACTGAAACTGCTCCAGAATCTCGAATTTCAATATACATCTCACTCCTCCAACACTTAAGCTAGATTCCACCTCCCTTTAACCCATACACTTCACCTACATAGCCCTATACACCATTAAACTCCTTCTTCTAGCTCCTCAAGCCTACTTGAAGCCATCCAAGTTCAAGTCAAGGCATCCATAGAGGGTTACAAGTGTATTGAAGGCAAAAAGTTGTATTTCTTTTACATTTTTGTATTCCCCCACTCTTCTCTTCTCCCTCCTAGCCTACTTAAGCTATTATCTATTTTAATCCCTATCTTTAACCCCCCCTTTCTTGCATGCTTGAAGCCAAGAGGGCTCTTAGTTCATGCCTAGAGAAAAGCTAATGGGAGCCACTGTGTTGGGGGATCTCTCACTAGCCTATTTTATGATGGTATGGCCTAGGAGCCCCTTGATTACATGGTGTAGCCTAAAGCCTTGTATGTATTTATGACCCCCTTGTATTTTGCTATCTTCATCATGTCTTGTGTACTTGACTTCATTTTTATGTTTATAACCATGTTCTACAAAGCTTGCATTATTCTTATTTCCATGCCACTTTCAAGCTCCATATTCCTTTCAAAAGGGTTCTAAGAGTTGGTCCTTTCAAGTTTAGGATGAGACTTTAGAAATTATGCTTTATAAAATTCCCCATTAACCCCTAACTCTCACTTTTGCATCATTACATTCTAACTTGCATAAAAATGGTTTTCAAACTCTCTAATTTCCAAGGTTTCTATTCCTTCAAGTTTAGTAGTTGAAATGGCCCATGGAACCCTCTCTTGAGTGGTTTCCCCTTTTATATTGGCCATAGGAGCTCTAAATTGTTAGAATGATTCCCTTCTCTTTTTGTTCTTGCACATAAGTGGTTTTCAAATTCTTTGATTTCTAAGATTTTTATTTTCTCAAGTTTAGTGGTTGGAATGGCCCCCATGGAACCCTCTCTTGAGTGATCTCCCTTTGTATTGGCCATAGGAACCCTAACTTGTTGGAATTGTTCCCTTTAAAAATGATTTTCAAAACCTTTTTCTCAAAAATGGTTTTTAAAGATTCATTCTCTCCATCGTTGCATTAAAAATGATTTTTCAAAAGTTGTCACCATTGTGTTGATTCTTGTCAAGATGAAGGTTACAATGGCCCTAAGAAAATCTTCTTTGAAATGGTTTTCAAGCACCAACCATATGAACCATATTCTTGGCTAGAGTCAAATTTTTCATGAAAATGATCTTCAAAAGGGTTGTCAACCAAAATCCTTTGCATAGCATGGTTTATTTTCTAAAACTCCTTTCAAAAGTGCATAAAACCACCTTTCAAAACCATCTTCCAATCCAACCCTAGGTTAACTTGACCCTAGTTATCCAACCCTATGTTAACTTGACCCTAGTTGTCCAACGCTAGATTAACTTAACCCTAGTTGAATAACCCTAGATCACTCTAACCCTAGGTTAACCTAATCTAAGTTAGTAAAACTTAGGTCACCCATAACCCCAGGTCAATCCAACCTAGGTTAGTGTACTTCAAGGTTCCAACTCATAAACCCCTTTGTTATAGCATTAACATAAGTCATTGAACCTATATCATAATCACTCTCACCAAGATACACAACAAACTCAACAAACATGGCAGTCTCACGTGTTTTATAGATCTCGTCACAAGTATCTCTAGAATAGGCTCAATAACTTTATGAGTATTAATAAGAGTAGGTGCATCGGTCTTCCCCAACTGCTCATGACCATTCTTCCCACAAGTGTAGATAAAATACTCTCCAAAATTACAGGCAATGAAATAGATATGTTATGAAGTTCACCTATGCCTATCAACAGGCAAGGAACACGTAACATCAGCAACATCAAGTTCTAAGAACTTAGTTGTCAAAGACTCAATAATCTTGGCACCCAGGGACAAAACCTATACCTATTAGAATGATTTGAATACCCAAATAAAGCAACAATTAGTGGTTGTAGGGTTGGTCAACCCCAAAACTAATAGCCTCTTTGGAACTTAGGGAAAGGAAGGGAAGGGGAGGAAAAATACTGTTTGCTATCTTTTCTATATTTGGTTTTGAAAAGAAAATAAAAGGAAAGTGGAAGGAAAGAAGAGAGAGAAAGAGAGACAGATATTTCAAAATTTTCCTCTTTCTCTTCCCTTTTCCTTCATTTTCTCTTTCCTCTCATTTTCTTTCCCTTCCCTTCACTACCCTCCCCCAATTTCCAAACAGGTTATAAATGTAAAAGGGAGTAGACTTACTAGCAACCCTATTAAGAATGTATAATACGAACTTCATAGCTTCACCTAAAAGATATGTAGGCATACCAAAACTATTTAACATACTCCTCTTCATGTCCTTAAGGGCGCGATTATGCCTTTTAACCATGCCATTCTATTTAGGACTATCATGCATGATATACTAGGCATCAATCCAACAATTCCTGAATGCTTATACCATAATATTAAAGATTTCTTTTTGGTATCAAGTCTCTTAAACGGGCTATGTTCAACATGGAATGATATACCCATCATTTAACACATTATGGCCAACAGTCTTAAAAATTTTAAACAAATTTACTATTTGAAAACAATATCCAATCTAGTTAACTCATACAATTAATTAGTTATTACTAATGAATAAGCTTTAAAAAACTTTACAAGTCGTATTCCAGTAGGAGTCCCATGCAGCGTTACAAACTTTCGTTTGGGTGGCCAAGAATACAACATGCTAATGGTTCTTCAAAACTTTATCACGACGGCACCAAAAAAACAATAGCACAAGTTTTTAAAAGTCCAACCCCTTTGGACGGAAGAGACCATCTAAATTCATATTATCTATCATTCACTTCATGACACCCTAAATAATTACCACATATAATTACATTTTTCAATAAAAATATACATACTAATAACACAAAAACCAAAAACTAGATAAAGAGATAGTAATATTATAAACTTTTAAAAGACTGTCCAAGACAACAATGTCACAATATATCTACAAAAATAGGATAATAAACTTTCAAATTATGCTTTCAACTCAAATAAGCATTACTCACAATAGCACTTTGTTGCATTACTACAGTTTTCCCTTTGGGCAGAGAGTGCAATATGCCATAGGGTCTCTTATCAAGAAGTTAAGATGAGAGAGTACTTAAGTTTTAACCTTTAAAAAAAACTATACATGGCAACCAAAAATAAAGTAACAAATCAGCACAATAAGTTTAGTAAGCAATTTACTATATGCTTTAAACTTAATCAAGCATAAATCAATAGAGGTTCTCCAATGCATCATTATCGTCTTCCTTTTGGGCAGAGAGTATAACATGCTATGAGATTCCTTCAGCAAACTACCAAATGAGAGTATCTAAACTTTTGAAATGTTAGTTATAATAACCCTTTTTGAGCAGGCGATCGTACGTAATAATACAATGGATATAGTTATATTATCTGTATCATTAAAATACACAATAACTATTGTCACGCCTCGAATTTTCCACGCTCGAAAATTTTCAGGTGGTGCGAGGTGGACCATTCACTAACCTCTTATAAATTGCATTGACAACCCTAATGAGTGACTAACAGTGGTCGAAACGCTATAATCTAAATAATCGCAATATAAATCTCTAAAATAACTCCAACCGCATAATAAAATCCAAACACGATCATAATATCTTATTACAGTCATCCGGTGTCTACGCATTACTTAAACAAAATCTGAATAGTTCCAAAGTCCCTACTAAATGAAAAGGAATACAACTAGACATAAATGAAAACTTGATCGTAGAGGGTTCACTTGTGGCCTTTCTTGGGGTCCAACCTGGGTCCCGAAAATCCTACCATTGTTCCTAACTCGTTCACTGCCCTGCCACCTGAAATGTTACCCATTAAACAGGGTGAGCTATAAAGCCCAGCAATAGTGTATTATTTAGCATACAATAAGTTTAAGTTTTTTATAAAACAGAATTTAACTAATTTCTAAGATAGCAGATGAAAACAATAATTTTGAAATTAAGGCAAGTGGTACAATACTCAGTGATATACAAAATTATATAAGATACATTTAAAATTTCAGCACATGTCACATAAAATTCAATAGAATCATGTTATCTCAATGAGCAATTATTCATTTTTTTACTGTGCTCAAGGCACCACCTTATCTTCCCTTTTTGCGTACCAATTTTTAAATCGGGTAGCACAGTTCATTAACCCTATTTAAGGTCAAGGCTAGGAGCAAGCCCGCATCGGTCCAGACTTAAGACCAAGTTCGCATTGGTTTGGATTTATGACCAAGCTCGTATCGGTCTAGGCTCAAAACCAAGTTCGCATAGGTTTGAACTTACAACCAAGCTCGCATCGGTTTGGACTTCGGACCATAACCTCCCAATTCATTCCATAACCATATTAATCAATCTAATAGTGAACAGTTTGTTTTGCTATCTCATGTCTAACAGTTGAAAGCATACAGTAGTATAGTTAAAAAAGAACGTAATAAGAAATCATATTTTTCAATTCAGATAATTGTTCAGTTCAAGATACGTATATCGAAATGAAATAGGCATATTGTTATTTTGGACTGGTACTCCTACCTAATTGTACCCCAACCACTTAAGCTACATGTTTCGAATTTTGTATCGATTCTGCCAAATAAAATAACCAACCAACAATTTTCATTTAAATTAACTAATGCATATAAGTCTAATAATGATCTCATGCCCTTTGAAGGTTATATAAAATTATTTGGGGTCAACTGGTACACTCAGGCCGGGCTCAGTTTAACAAGGAACTAAAAAAATAATAATCTTTAGAGCAATCTTTTCAAAGAAAGAATTTTTCTACCACTACTGTAGCAATTTGGACTCTAAAATAATTTTTTTGTAAACGAAATCTGGTCTCTTTTAAAAAAAAACATATTTATTTTGAAATTTGGTTTTTTCGGTACAAGTTTATACATAAAATTCAAACTCACGGTAAATAATTTTATTTTTATCCCAATCTCCACTCAAAGTTTTTAAATAATAAAAGTAGGCTAAAATAATTTTTTGAGAAATGTTTAAAAAAAAATCTGGTTTTAATCTTTTAAATGCTTTTTTGAAGAACTATTTCTTAAAAATAGCTACGAGAGTCAAATCAATTTGATTGAGACATGAAAAATGTTGTTTAACAGGTAAGAAGCATGCTGGAAGAGACCGAGGCACCCAGTTCCTCCATGTGCATCCTCACGTGCCACTACCCATACACAGTTCCTCATCTCCCTCATGCAGCCAGCTTTCCCTATTTTGCAAACTAAACTTTGATCCCATTTATCTCCCTCAATTCTTGGCCAAATCATGCAACATTTGAGTCTAAGTCAAATATGCTTTCGAGATCTTTCCGGGTATGGTCTCGTAATAATTTTTCATCCGGTTTTGGGGCTCCAAAAAGCCTCTGAATGTGGCTATTTCTAGAAAATTCGCAACTGCTTTTTCATGCAACATTAAACCATGTTTTCTGCTTTATTTCTCAACAGAATCAAGTAATTCTTGAGTCTAAATTGTACTAGTCGAAAAGCTCTACAACTTTGGTGTTTTAAGGTTTCACATTTGAGGTCGTTCAGACCTCTAAAAAGGGCTCTAAAAAATACTGCACAGATAGGAATTTCTACACGGTGAACTGATTTTCAAAGGTTCACTCAAATTTGGTGTTACCCACTACAATCTATAATTCAAATACTGAAAGTAAACTCATAAACTATTAGTTAACAGCTAAAAAAAATTTCAAATGCATGCAAGACAGTCATGCAACATGCAAACCGATTAAACATGATTTTCAAAAACAAGTAAACTATTCGGCAGCCATGGTGTAATGATCTGGGTTCGTTAAGAACTCTTAAGAACTAAATCAACTTCTCTGAACTCAAACCAAATGGTCTAAACTGAACATGCATGGTCGAATTTTTTGGGTTCAAGCTTTTCTTCCATTTTCCCAAAGCTGCCCACTTGCCGAAAACCATGGCTTCCAGCCGGTTTCCGAAAATTTTCCGATCAATTGCAGTGAATGCATGGCTAATATTGAAACAAGGGTCAGATGTATATACCTTGTTTCAGCTTCCCTTTCGGTGTAATTGCTTTGCCGAAAACCTCTCCCTCTTTTATTCTCTTGATCGGTAGCTCCTCACACGACAAGTTCTCTCTTAATCTCACTTTCTCTCTCTCTATATCTCTCTCCCTCTGGTCCTCTAATTCTTTTTCTGTACGAATTAATCCTCTCCCTTTTTGGAATCATAATGCAATTGCAACACTATTGCTGCATAAAATAAAACTAGTGGGTTTGAGTGTTTTTGGACAAATGTCAATGCTCAACTGACCTTGCTCCCCACTACTTCATTTTGTCTCTTCCCAACACTCGCACACTTGCACGGATTGTCCCCCGCTCATATTTATTTTGCTACTTCTTTTAATCAACAAGCATCCTTAAGCATACTTGGGTTCCCTTTTTGTGGTGTCTTTAGAAGGCATAACAAGTGTTTCCATGCAATTCGGTTCTGCCCCTTTTTTTTTATAAATAAAAAAAAAATACTGGGTTTTATAATTATCGTATCATTCAAACACACAATAATCTTCTTCGGACAAGCGATTGTATACAATAATACAATGAATATAATCATATTATTCGTGTTATTAAAATACACAATAATCCCCTTTGGACAAGTGATTGTATGCAATAATATAATGAATATAATAATGTTATTCGTGTCATTAAAACATACAATAATCTCTTTTGGACATGCAATTGTATGCTATAATACAATGAATATACTCATGTCTAGATATACAAGAAAAATCAGATATCAACGGATGTCATCAACATCAACCTAAAACTTCTTACCATGACGTCATTTTATGTAATTTGTCCAACTTTAATCCCAACATATTCAAAACTCATATATATATATGCTCGTGATTGCATCATAAATGGGTATGATCACAAATGTACTCATCTGCTAGTAATCATATCATAGATGGGTACTAAACACAATGCACCTCTAAATTGATCACACGAAATGTTAATTGTTACACAAGTTTTATATACTCATGACAATATCATGAATAGGCACGGATCAAAATGTACTAATAATAAACAATTGGTAATCCTTTATTCCAATGTCTGAGATTATACCTTATCAGAATGAGAAGGTCCAAGTCTTAATAGGTGTACAAATTTCTCTAACATAAATGATATAAGCAAGCAAAATTAAATTTATAATGCCTCAAATTACCAATGACATGATTAAAGCAATAAAAATTACCTTTCCATATGATAAGACGTTTACATAATTTTCATAACTCCAACTTAACATGCTCAAAAAGAATATTAATATAGAATTAATCTTAGAATAACTTCATGAGATTATTAATCGCATTAATTATAAAATAAATATTAAATAAACTAAAAATAATATTTCAGAATATCATGAATTATGCATGTGCCAAAAAATCAAAACAAATATAAAATTGCATAGCCATTCCATCATGAGTGCATGTGATCCCAACAAAACAAGTACTAACTCAAATGCACCTTAAAGATTACAATTGTGCCAATGGTTGTATATATAATAGGTTAATCAAATACATTTACCCGAAAACCTGAATTAGATTTCCTGATGTACCTAACAACTTAGGGCTGAGAATATATGTTCTAGGAGCATAATTGGGAAGACTTATTACCATATTGTTCAGAGCGAGCGAAAATGGCTGTCTTGGCACACATTTCAAGAAACATGATAAAGTTTAATAATAGTTTGTTAAAAAAAAAACCATCAATTTAATAAACCTATTGGGCAAAGGATTCGCCAATGTACTTGAATAAGACAAAACAATGAATGATGGAGATGGGTTCGTTCCTTCCAATTTTAATATTTAAAATTTTTTTTTAACTTTTTATCTTATTATGCATATATTAGTCATTTAAATTTAATAAAGAATATAATTTTCTAATTTTATGTAATATTAAAAAAATTAAAAAAATAAGAATGTAAATTTTAATCGAATAATAATATTATTCTATTCAATTTTATTTATAAACACATGATTTTTTTGAAATAATTTAAATAATAAAATTTAGATAGGAGCAGATCCCGTGAAGAGAGCATCAACAATCTGTACAAGTACAGCCCATGCAAGTAGGAACATACAGTTATACACACATAATGACATATACATATATATATATATATATATATGCGGGTCCTGTCATAGCTAATGCCCTAAAAGAAACAAAACGAAGTCAATCCCATTATGGACTTGGCCCTAAAGAAATTGCATGCGCGTCGGTCTAATTGTCCACGGCACTATTTATTTACCCTAACCTCTGGCGGGTCTGTTTCAAACGAATCTCCTGTGTTTTCTTTCGGGTCTGATGGAAATTTTGCAAAAGCTTAATTTTGGTCACTCTTTGATGCAAAAAAGAAAAAAAAAATCAAACAAACCAAAAAAAATGTTTTTTAATGATTATTAAGCAAAAAACAACATCCAATAATCGGATTTCTTGAAGCTTCAAGATTCATCGACAGATTGCTATGGCTCTTATAGGTGAACCGAAGCAATAAACACACATGGTGGGGTTCAGAATTAACCCAAAAGGTTTACTCTAAAAGCGGTTTCAGGTTTTAAGCATAAAATCATGCGTTTTGGCTGAAGACATGTTCAGTTATGGTTGAAATTTTAACTTTATGTTTCTACCTATATACTACGAGTTAGGGGATGAGTCATATATCAAAACGATTCTGGAAATGAGAGGAATAACAGCTGTCTAATGGTTTCACAAAAGAATCACAAGAACAAACGGATTGTAAAATTCAAGAGTTAGATCTAAAACCCTAAGTACAAATTTTAATCACAAAAATAATACCATATGAGTTAAATTCATATACATAAACTCTAATACCACATGTTAAAATACAATAATCGAGTACATGAATTCTAAAACATCAATAAATAAATAATGCGGAAGCTTATTTGCTTGTTCATAATTGATTGAGAACCTGAAATATGGTATAATCTTTTGTCTGAATATTAGGGTTAGGCCTTTTTTCTTGTCACCAAAATTGTATGACGGTTTTTAATGGGAAAAACTATTTGTGCTTGGAAATTGAGAGACTTAGTCATATATGTAACTTAGTCACATTAGACTCTCCCATAAAAAGCTCACAACTAACTTAATATTGGCCTACACTTAACTGTTCAACTGCATTATTTCTATTAAGTACACACAAATCCAACTGAATAGATCACTACAATATAAAACCTTATTATGTACATCTGAAACTCAAACTTAGATCCAACCCGTATATAAATTAATATAAGCTCAATTTACAAAAAATTTTAACTTTCAACCCACCCCATTCCTCTCCCTGAGGATTTGATCTTCCGATGTAATAATAGAAGAAATGTCACCATCATCATTTTATTGAAGAAGATTAATAGTTATATTAAAAGGATTGTAGCCACATTCCTCCTTCCCAAATTGTCGAGACAACCTTTAAGATAGTAAATACAAGCAATTTTCATTATTTATGATGTTTCCATTTAGAAAATTGATTAGTCAGTGCCAAAGTCCATTGAATATACAGAGAAAAATACGCGAATAGAGCAAAAACACCTCTTCTCCGAAGAGGTAGGTTAAAAAAGATAATTTTTATATAGAATAATATAGTTATTTATAGTCCTTTCATTTTAAATTAAAATACAAACTACTTTGGCTTATAATTTTAAATTTGTTATTGTTCTATCATTATGAAGAAGCTTTTTATACAGAAATTTGTAATAATATTTTCCATCTCCAAATTTTGAGAAATTCAAGCAATATTAACTCCAAATTAAGCCTTAGCTATACATCTAGAAAGTTTTAGTTAAATGAGAGTCTTTTACTTTAAAACTTCATTATGACATTTAATTATAAAAATATTATTGTCACACAATTGTTGTGAAATTTTATGTACAAAAGTTCTAAAAGAATAGCATGCATGGTGTGAGAGAACATGAACCAGCATCGATGAAATTCACAAAGGGTTATCAAAAAATTTCTTTCAGTATGAAATGAATTATTCATATTCATGCAAGCCGGATAGTCCAGTAGGACAAGCCCCCAATTCAGAACCTCGGTTGTAGTTTTCAGTCATCTCCTCTTTTTGAAAAGGCTATGATAGGCTTTTACACCTTTAACTAGTGACAAAAAAATTCACATTCATGCAGTGGAAATAAAAAGTCCACCATTGTGTTTCATAGTCACAAATTTGTGTTTTTTTTTTTTTTGGTATAACCGCAGTCAATACGACAGGTAAAAATCACAATTTTAGTAGTTGGAGACTCCTTTTTCTTCTCGGTAAATGAAAGACGGGACCAAAGTACAAAAAGTTGCACCCAAAAATAAAAGGTGCTACTTCACCACTGAGAATTTTTTTCTTCCTCTGGGGAAAATGGGGATCACAAGTGAAAAGAGAATTTTGAATCGGAAAACGCTATACTTTACTAAGAAAACTTTACTACCTTTGTCGCCAGCCCATGTGACTCCACCACAAGAAAGCATAATGGAGCAATTGAGTAAACTTATGCATAAAATCAAACCCAAAATAGGCAAATTACAACAACTAAGACACAAAAAACCAAAAAAAAAAAAACCATTTGAGGAACAGTCTTCCATGAACTTTATGAAGTAAAACAAACAAACCAACAATATATATATACCCCATAACTTCAATATATATATATATATATATATGTATGTAGATATTTATAAACCAAGTTATCCACCTGAATAAACATCACTTAAACCCTTGGCTTGATCTTAGCCCTTAGTGGATTCTTCATCACCACAGTGAATTCCAGTTTCTCACTGAAATCCACGTCGCTCTTTTCTGGGTAAGCGGACCACTCGAACTCCTGAACCATTCGGGCTATCATCAAATTCACATGCACCGTGGCCATGCTCAAACCGGGGCAAATCCTCCTCCCGATCCCGAACGGCATCATCTTCACTCCGGTCACCCCCGTTATGTCGGCGTCCTCCCCTCCGGAGAGGAACCTATCCGGGTCGAACTTCACTGGGTCGGACCATAACTTCGGATCTTCCGAAATAGCCGGCAAGAAGAGCTCAACATTCGTGCCCGTGGGTATGTCGTAACCCGCCAACTTGGCCGACTCAGTAACTGCATGGGTCAGCGAGAAGTACGTAGGTGGGTGCTTACGTAGCAACTCCTTTACGATGGCGTTTAGATACACCATCTTCTCTGTGTCTTTCTCATCCACCTTCTTCTCGCCGACCGTCCGGTGAATTTCATCGTAGAGCTTGGATTGGATGTCTGGGTTTTCGATCATTCTCGCGACGGCCCACTCGATTGCCGTCGCTGTGGTGTCGGTGCCGCCGTTGATGAACTCGGAGCAAAGGGTGACGATCTCGGCGTTCGTCGGAGGGGATTTCCGACCCTCAATCTTGAGATCCAAAAGGGTGTCCAGATACGAAAACGAAGCTGCATTTGGATCCGAACCCATATTTTTTAGCACCGATCTACGCTTCTCTATTAATGGAACTAGCGTTTCGATTTGCTCTTGCCGGACTTCCATGGCTCTCTTTCGTTGCTTCGAGAAAAACGGTCTTATTAATGGCAAATAATCATCTAGCCTCGGATCAAGAGTAATTAGCACAGTTTTCATCATCTGATCGACCCTTACAATCATTTCTTCGTCCATTTCGACGCCGAAACACATCGATAGCAGGATACAAAAGACTGCGAATCGAGCGTTTCTCAGCACCCAAACAACCCCATTGCTAGTCTCGGCGTCGGACTGAAGCCTTCCGATGAGCTTATCCATGGCAATGTTTCTCACGTTCTGGAACTCTCTGAGCCTGCTTGAACTTAGCATGCCTTGAACCATGTTCCGCCGCAGTGACCGCCAAACGGGACCGTAGAGGGCAGCGTTGACCGTGAATTTGTTGCAGCTGAAGACGGTTCGGGTTGGGTTCTCCCGAGGCCGGGTGGCAAATACTTGACCCTTTTCGACCAGAGCTTCGTGGGCGAGCTCGGCGCTGCTTATGATGATCATGGTTCTTGACCCCATTTTTAGAGTGAAAATTGGACCGTATTTCGGCAAAAGATCTCTCACGTATTGGAAGAAGGGTTTGCCGGAGCGGGCTACCTGGAAGAGGTTGCCAACCACAGGCCAACCGGGCGGACCCGGAGGTAGATTAATCTGTTTGGACTTTCTTTTACGTGAAAACAAGAAGACCAAGCCTGATACAAAGAAGGCTAAAGCAGTGAAGATGAGATGGTAGTAGGGAGAGAGTGAAGAAGGTGAGATAGAATCCATGGTAGAGAGAGAGAGAGAGAGAGAGAGAGAGAGAGAGAGAGAGAGAGAAGTAATGAGGAAGGAAGGACAAGGCCAAAGAGGTATAAGAATGAGAAAGAGCTAGAAATTGTAGGTGGGTTCAATTAATGCTATTGCAATTTCCTACGAGAACAACACTTCAGCTGGCTGAGTGTTAAATAGTATAGAAATAGGCTATACAACAAAAATACAAGTGAGTGAAATGAAAGGAGATTGAAAAATGGCCATGGTGAATTAATCAGAAACAGTTGCAACTACTTTCTGCTTAATAAATTTGGACTGAAAAAAGTTAAGAAAACTAACACTTGAGAGAGAGAAAGAGAAAGAGATGAGAAGAGATATTCTTGAGAGGCAGAAATAGCTAAATCTGGCCTACGCCAACAGTTTTGAAGGCCGTATTCTTGATGAAAACCTCTTGTCTACACTTTCAACGAACCTGTGATGATCCGGTCAACAAGTTAAAGAGGTGGTTGGGTTTTCTTTGTAATTGCATTTAAGTTTGAGGTTTGTTTTTGTGTAATTAGCTCAAAATAAATTTAAAATAAATCAAATACTTTTTTTTTTTTCCTTCTCCCCATCTCTAGTTCTCTCTCTCTCTCACGAGCAAACCCAGTTTCCCTTCTTTTCCTTCTTCAATTATTATTTCCCCATTTTCACAATGTTAGAATTAGATTTTAGTAACACTTCTTAAAAGTTTTGTGTTCATCTTTACAAGGGCTACACGGTGACGATTTGAGTTCGTGATTTTGACGAGATCAAGTTCTTTCTCTAAATTCAATCTTCAAAAGTAGGGGGTTTCATTTGGGATTTATACTATTTGGTTAATATGCTTGAGTTATTCATAAATTCATAGTAAAAATCATGTTTCTCGGACACTTGGGATAAACCTATGGTTTTACATAAACTTGAACCATTGTTATTTGTGATTTTTGGTTGATTTGATAAAATTGAAAATATATTTAGCTTGTTGTGATGTTTAATTTGATGATTCTCTAATTATTTGAGTTGTTTAGTTAAAATTAAAAATTATTACATAATGAAAATTAGAAAAAACTTAGAAACTTTAAATGTGATATTTGATATATAATATTTAAAATATTTTTATGCTTAGGATGCTTTTAGAATTAATGTTAAAGCCATAAAAGAATTTATATGAATTATTTGGATAAAATGAGTAAGTTGACATATTGGGTCTTACAATATAAATAAAATTTGAACATGTTTGAAACATTATTTTGTGTCTAGAATGTATTTATAGCTATTATTATAACAATGTGATATTATTTGGGTGAAAAATAGTAATTTAAAGTGAGGTGTTTACTTGCTTTGACTAATTCATGTTGGTTACAAGTTGTTGGATGCATTGTTTAGGCTTTGGAATAATTGTATATTTGGTTTTAAACCTTGCATGATTATAAGTGATTAGGCTATGGATTGGTGACTTGGATATTGTTGGTTTTACCTTTATGTAATATTTATCTTGATTGAGGCTTGGGTTAAAGTCTGTCGGTATTTAGGCATGGTCGGGCATGGGCTTGAAGCCTTGGGCACTAAGAGTTTGCATTAGAATAAAGGTCTGGTACCTTATTTAATGGCATGCGTCCTTTGAGTGCAGTCCATAAAGAGTGGAATTACTTGAAAACACACGTCCGTTGGGTGATATCCCATAAAGAGCGAAAGAAGTTACAAATGGAATTGTATCCCCTCCTCAGTGCGGCCGGTTGCATACATACACTTGCATTGCGTTGGACTTGAGTTAGTTCGAATATTTTTATTTATTTATTTATATATTCATCATTTCAGTTTGTCTTATAGAATCAATGTGATTTTGTTGCTATTAATGACTGGATTGTTTGTGGATTGAAATTATAATTGTTTGATTTTTATTTAGTTGATTTATGTGTGTGCTTGTATTATATCATTTGATATTAATTTGGGTGTACCTTGATTACTTTATTGTTCGATTGTATTATTCCTGTAGATGTAGAAAATACTAGATTTGTGATTTGAATCTTGTTTAGCATTGATTGGTTATTTGATTCATTTGTGTGCTTAGTTCATGGCATTGGGAATCAGGTTGTTACTTAGGTTTGAGATAACATTTTCTATACTCTCATGTATTTTTTACTGTACACTTGCACATGTCACCTCATATTTATTAACTTTGTAGCGTAACCTCCTACTGAGCCGTAGTATGCTCACCCCACAACAGTTGCAAGTGGACCTTTAGGCAAGTAGATTTGTAGATTGGGATTAGAACACTGGAGGTGTACATTTTATTTTGACCATATCTTGTTGTATATTTGAATTTTAGTTATTTTATTTTTATGTTATATTATACCTCTATCTTTATTTTGAATTTCAATTAGAAGACAATATTATTATTATTATTTTGTTACATTTGAAGATTTATTTTATATTTGGTCGAATGTTATAACTTAGTCCATGTTGTGGTTTAGTTTGGAAAATGGGTTGTTGATGTAAAAATATTAGATTAGATATTGGGATGTGTTGGTGGAGTTTGGGTATTTGAGACTTAATATGTTATATCTAAAACAGGTTTTATTAAATTGGATTTGTTCAAAATACGAATAGACCCACGCAGTTTTGTTTCAAGAATTTTTAAAAGAAAAATTATCTTTAAAATGAATTTCAAAATCTATTTTAACTAAAATCTGACGTGGATCTCTAATTTTAATTTTGACTTTTCAACGCTATAACTTTTATTTCTTAAATCTCGACTTTTATAAAATTGGAGTGTGATAATTTGGTATTAGAGCGTTGAGTTCGAATACCCAGTTACCATGAGAGAGGCTTTGCCTCGAATTTGGGCTTATATACTTATGTTGGTTGCATTGCATAAGTTATTTATTGCATTAAAGGTTTAGTTTACATGCCATATGAATTGTGAGCATAGGTTTGATTTGAATAATTATTTATGATATGTTTAGGAGATTTTCATATGTGGCTGATTATAGTATATTTGATATACTTGGTTAATATGATACCATGATTGGATGATTTGATAGGTTGTTTAGTATGATGTATCTATTCTATGGTACGTGTTGGGAATGTGATGTCACGAGTAGTTTAGCATGAGATAACTGCTCAGGTTAAGGGATATTTGAGACTGTGCTTGCTAATATATGACTACATGGTTTGGATATATACTTTGTTGAAGCATATTGGTTTTAGGATGCTTGATGAGCATATCAGCATTATCTATTTTTGAACTTTTGTTTTGCACGTCTTATTGGAAAGATGCCTATTCCTCAATGGTACGATGTAGATTTTGTTAGTCGAGGAAGGGGTTACGATTCGTAGGGAATTTCCTCTTATTGTTTGTGAGTATCTAAATGTTTTTTTGGATGAGTTGTATGGTTTGCCACCTATTCAGAGGGTAGTATTTACATTAGATCTTGTGCCTGGAGCGGCACCTATCTTAATGGCATCATATCGTTTCACACCTGTAGAGTTGCAGGAATTGAAGGTTCAGTTACAAGAATTACTGAACAAGGGTTTTATTCGATCGAGTGTTTTGCATTGGGGAGTACCAACGTTGTTTGCTCAGAAGAAAGATGGTTCATTGCGGTTATGAATTGACTATTTGAAGTTGAATTGGGTTATAATTAAGAACAAATATTCAATGCCAAGGATAGATGACTTGTTTATTCAGTTGAAGGGTTCGAAGTGTTTTTCGAAGACCAGCTTGAGTTCGGGTTACTACAAGTTATGGGTTAGGGAGGAGGACATCTCCAAGACTACTTGCACATGATACAGATATTCTGAGTTCATAATAATGCCATTCGGGTTGGCGAATGCAACGGTAGCTTTCATAACTTTGATGAATCAGATTTTTCACGAGTACTTAGATCAGTTCATGGTTGTGTTTGTGGATGCTATTTTGGTATATTCACCTTCAAAAGAGGAGCACTTTCGCATTGTTTTGTACACTCTACGGGAGCACATATTGTTTGATAAGTTCGAGAATTGTGAGTTTTGCTTAGCAGATGTGAGATTCTTTGGCCACATGGTATCAGGCGTGGCAGTATCAGTTGATCTGTCTGAAATTGACTCAGCTCTTGAGTGGAAGAGATAGCGGAATGTGTTTAAAATTTGAAGCTTCTTGGGCTTGGCAAGTTACTATGTGCTTTATGCCAGACTTTTCATGATTGGTAACACTGATGACGAGATTGACTTGAAAGGGAGTTAAATTCATTTGGGATAACGCGTGTGAGCATGTGAGCACGCATTTTAAGAACTAAAAGGGAAGTTGACTGCAGCACCAGTGTGAGGGGTTGGTTACTCAGTTTATTGTGATGTATTACGGGAGGTTCTTGGTTGCGTGTTGATGCAGTTGGGTTTGATAGTGGCATAGGGTTCACGACATTTAGAGCTTGTAACAGTTATTTTTGCTTTGAAGAGTTGGTGGCACTATCTCTACAGTGAGAAGTTTGAGGTGTTTTCTAATCACAAGGGTTTGAGGCACATATTCATTCAAAAATACTTGAATCTTCGTTAAAGGCAATGGATGAAATATATGGAGGACTACGACTTTGAGTTACATTATCAAGCCGAGAAGACGAATGTTGTGACAGATGTCTTGAGTAGGAAGACTTGGAGCAGTTTAGCTTAGCAGGTTGAAAATGGAAGATGATTGATGAGCGTATTAAGTATGACCTTTATTTTGCTAACAAGACATTACCGATTGCATTGTTTAGGATGGTGACATGGTCGATACTTCTTAGTCGGGTTATCGAGACTCAGTATTTAGATGAAAAGGTAGATTCTATTTTAGCTACAGTGACGAGGGACCCAAGGATTAGGTAGTAGGCACAAACTATGGCTTGCGGTTCTAGGGGAGATTGTACATATCAATGGCTTGCTGAGACAAGGTTCTTTGGGAATTTAATCATTCGCAGTTTACAGTTTACCGGGAGGCACAAAGGTGTATCATGATTTACGACACCAGTTCTGGTGGAGGGGTATGAAAGGAGATGTAGTACAATTTGTATTGCGACGTTTGATTTACCAGCAGGTTAGGGCCAAACACTAGAGACCAGCATGGGAGTTGCAGCTTTTACCAGTAGCATAATGAAAATGAAAACATGTCACGATGGATTTTGTTACGGGGCTTTTCATATCACTGCGAGGGCACGATGCTTTTTGGGCTGTAATTGATAGGTTGATGAACTCAGCATATTTTTGGGGACCCGAACAACAGATTTTGTGACCACACTTAGCAAGTGGTATATTCGAAAAATTGTGAGACTTCAGGCATTTCAGTATCTATTGTTTCGGATCGGGATCCAAAGTTCGCATTGTGGTTTTGGCAAAATCTTCAGAAAAATTTAAGAACTCAGTTGAACTTCAGTATAACGTTTCACCCTCAAGCAGACAGCCAGTCAGAGTGAATGGTTTAGATATTGAAGGACATGCTACGAGTGTGTGTACTTGATTTCCAAGGCGGATGGAAGGATCATCTACATTTGGCGAAGTTTGCCTACAATAATAGTTACCAGTTGAGCAGTGAGATGGCGTCTTTCGAGGCTTTATATAGACGACAGTGTATGTTACTAGTTTGTTGGACCGAGACAGGAGGTGCAGTTAACATGAGACCAGATTTGATTCAGGAGATGATCAAGAAGGTAAAAGTGATTCGTCAATGACTATTCACAGCTTAGAGTTGTCAGAAAAGTTATGCAGACTGGCAAAAGCGACTTTTAGAGTTTGAGGCAAGTGATCACGTATTTCTGAAAGTTTTTCCATGGAAAGGTTTGAACAAATTCGGTCAGATTGGAAAGTTATTGTTGTATTACATTTAGTTTTTTCAAATTCTTGTGAGAGTCGGGGTTGTTACATATCGGTTGACGTTGCCACCATAGTTTTGAGAGTGTACGATGTTATTCACGTCTCGATGTTGAGGAAGTACAAGCCGAATCATTCACATGTGTTAGATTAGTCAGACTTAGAGCTAGAGGAAAACATATCATTTGAGGAACATCCGATGCAGATTGTTGACTTTAAGAAGCAGGTTTTTCAAGGTAAGACTATTCCTTGGGTGAAGATGATGTGGTGATACCACGGGATTGACGAGGTTATGCGGGAACAGGCGTTCGAGTTATACGCTAATTATCCTGAGTTGTCTACTTGGGGCATGGTTTGAGTTTCGAAAACGAAACTATTTTTTTAGTCAACAAGTCAAAGGTGAGGTTGGGTTTTCTTTGTAATTGTATTTAAGTTTGGGGTTTTTTTTGTGTAATTAGCCCAAAATGAATTTAAAATAAATCAATTACTTTTTTTTCCTCTCTCTCTATCTCTCATTCTCTCTCTCTCTCTTGGATGAGCAAATCTAGCTCTCCGTCTCTCTCTTTTTCTTTTTTTTTCCTCCTTCAACCATTCTTCCCTCATTTTCACTTGGTTAGGGTTAGATTTTAGTAGCACTCCTTAAGAGTTTTATGTTCATTTTTACAAAGGCTACGTGATGGTGTTTTTGGTTCGTGGTTTCGACGAGATCAAATTCTTGCCCTAAATTCAATCTTCAAGAGGTATGGGGTTTCACTTGGGATTTATGCTATTTAGTTAATATACTTGAGTTATTCATAAATCTATGGTAGAAACCATGTTTCTAGGACACTTGGGGTAAACTTAAGGTTTTACATAAACTTGAACCATTGTTATTTGTGATTTTTGGTCGATTTGGTAAAATTTAAAATATGTTTGGCTTGTTATGATGTTTAATATGATGATTCTCTAATTATTTCAATTGTTAGTTAAAATTAGAAATTATTACATAATGAAAATTGAAAAAAACTTAAAAACTTTAAATGTGATGTTTGATATATAATATTTAAAATATTTTTATGCCTAGGATGTGTTTAGAATTAATGTTAAAACCATAAAAGAATTTATATGAATTACTTGGATAAAATAAGTAAGTTGACATATTGGGTCTTACAATATAAATGAAATTTGAACATGTTTGAAACATTGTTTTGTGCCTAGAATGTATTTAGAGCTAATATTATAACAATGTGATATTATTTACATGAAAAATGGTAATTTAAAGTGAGGTGTTTACTTGTTTTGACTAATTCACGTTGGTTACATGTTGTTGGATGCCTTATTTAGGCTTTGGAATAATTGTATGTTTGATTTTAAACCTTGGATGATTATAAGAAATTAGGCTATGGATTTGGTGACTTAGATATTGTTGGTTTTATCTTTATGTATTCTTTATCTTGGTTGAGACTTGGGTTAAAGTCTATCGGTACTTGGGCATGGTTGGGTATGAGCTTGAAATCTTGGGCCTTAGGAGTGTGCATTAGAATAAAGGTCTGGTACCTTATTTAACGGGATACATGCGTCTTTTGGGTGCAACCCATAAAGAGTGAAATTACTTAGAAACACACATCTTTTGGGTAATATCTTATAAAGAGTGAAAGAGGTTACAGGTGGAATTGTATCCCCTTCTCAGTACGGCCAGTTGCATGCATGCACTTGCACTGGATTGGACTTGGGTTAGTACAAATATTTTTATTTATTTATTTATTTATGTATTCATCATTTTACTTTTAGTTTTATAGAGTCAATGTGATTTTGTTATTATTAGTGACTGGATTAGTTGTGAATTGATGTTATAATTGTTTGATTTTGATTTAGTTGATTCATGTGTGTACTTATATCATATCATTTGACATTGATTTGGGTGTACCTTGATTACTTTATTGTTCAGTTGTATTATTTCTGTAAATGTAAAAAATACTAAATTTGTGATTTGAATATTGTTTAACATTGATTGGTTATTCGATTCATTTGTGTGCTTAGTTCGTGACATTGGGAATCGGGTTGATATTTAGGTTTGAGATAACATTTTCTATACTCTCGCGTATTTTTTACTGTACACTTGTACATGTTACCTCATGTTTATTAACTTTGTAGCATAATCTCCTACTGTACTGTGGTATGCTCACCCCACAACAGTTGCAGGTGGATTTTAGAGCAAGCAAATTTGTGGATTGGGATTAGAACACTGGAGGTATACATTTTATTTTGACCATATCTTGTTGTATTTTTGAATTTTAGTTATTTTATTTTTATGTTATATTATACCTCTATCTTTATTTTGAATTTTAATTGGCTGACTGTATTATTATTATTTTGTTACATTCGGATATTTATTTTATATTTGGTCGAATGTTATAACTTCATGTTGTGATTTAATTTGGAAAATGGGTTGTTGATATAAAAATATTGAATTGGATATTGAGATGTATTGGTGAAGTTTTGATATTTGAAACTTAATATGTTCTCTTTGAAACAGGCATTATTAAATTAGATTTGTTCAAAATATGAATGGACTTACGTAATTTTGTTTCATAAATTTTTAAAATAAATACTATCTTTAAAATGAATTTCAAAATCAATTTTAACTAAAATTTTACATGAATTCTTAATTTTAATTTTAATTTTTTAATACTATAATTTTTATATCTTAAATCTCAACTTTTATAAGATTGAGGTGTGACAGAACCTCAGTAACTCTTTAAGATTCTATGGATTCTAGTCTGATAATGATCTGTCAGCCATATCAACCTCCTAGGAATTTCTACTCCCTCTCTCTCTCTTCTCTCTCTCTCTCTCCTATGCACGAACACACCCGTAAAAGTAACCATATTTACAGCATGCAGCGCTGCTGTGGCTGCTCATTTTCCACCAACCTTTGTTTTTTCGCCAGTGGGTAGGAAACTAGCCTATTCCTATAATGGTTGGGAATGAGAGCTGCTAAGCAGCAGCAAGTGGAGCATAAGCCACAGCACGTAGGGAAAATTTCACCACAATTGTACTCTGTTTTTAGAGCCAGAGTCAAACCCAGAGTCTCTTAAAGAGGACCCAAGGCTCTCCCTCGTTGAGCAAGTCCCCTGGGAGCCTTCTTCACAATAAGTTTATTATGAGTAATGTTATACAAATAAAAATTTTTAATAAAATTTATATCCAAAATTATGTATTTTTTTTAGCAGGATTAATTATGTCCTTGAATGAGATTACTTAGCTATCACTTTGTAACAAAGGATAATACTATATAACCAAATATTCATATAAAATTTTTATGCAAAGTGATATGTTAAATGCGTGTCTTCATGTTAAAATAAAACACTCATTAGTGGTTTTTAATTACAAAAATGTCATTATCACATTATTTGTTATTTTTTATAGAATTGTTTTTTGAAAAAATATCATTTTTTGTCTAGTAAATAGAGTAATGTTATATAGAATTTTTGTAAAGAACTTTTATATAAAATAACATAATTGTTTGTGATCCTTTTATTTAGAATCAAAACAACTACTACTTTGGCTTATAATTTCAAAAATATCACAGTTATGTCACTTTGATGGAGTTTCTTTGTCAAGATATTCTCTAAATTTATAAGCTAACTTATTTAAGTAGCTCGGGTCTATTTTTTTATTAACTTATTAGAACATTTTCAAGGTACTCTTTAAAATATATAGTTAAAATATATTTAAAAACTCCATTCTTTATTTTAGCTAGCCATTTTTAAAAAAATGCTCTAACAATACTCTATATTTTAACTAGCCACCTCATTAATTATTCCTTTTATAACATTTACCCTAAAAAAGATGAAATAAAAGAGAGGAGAGAGAGAGTGAGAAAGATTTGTAAATTAAAATTTAGAGAGTCACTTTTGGTTGTTTACATTTGGAGAGCTAAAATGACTTTTTAAAATAGAGAGTTATATAGAGAGCTGATTAGAGGGTTATTTTTTATATTTGGCTCTCTAAAATAACTAAGTAAACCATTTTAGTGAGCCCTTTAGAAATGCTTTTACTAGTAGTAAAAAAGTTAAAATTTTAAATTAAAGTCCATAAGAAAGACTACAATAAATTAAATTTTAATTAAAAAGTAGAAAGACGACAAAAAAAAAATGGTTAAATAAGTTGGTAAGAAGTTCATCCAAACGATAATTATTGATTCTAGCTATTGATTAAATAAGGGAGTACTGCACATTAAATTTCAAGACTTTAAGAACCCATTACCCAAAGCCAACTTCTATCTTGTACTCGTATGCGCCTATTAGCTTCATTCCTAGTAACTTGTACTTGGTATGGATATTTGCAATTTTTTTGTGATAATTGCAATCATAATATAAGAAACTTATTGTTGTGTTTGATACAAAAACTTGGTGATGAAAAAGGTAACCGAAAAGAGAACAAAAATCTTATTTTATTTTATTCTTTTTTTTTTCACATTTTTTTTTTACTTTGCTTTTTTCTTGATATATCTGAATTTCAAACACAGTCTAAGAGTCAATAGCATTTTAATTGGATATTATATACTATTTCGACAAACCTAAATGGGTTTAATTAGTCAAAAACACTAATTTGGTTTGTTACCAGAACTTACAATTTTTTGTTCTGCAACACGACCTCATTATAGGAAATTAATGCTTTAAGAAAACTTGGCATTTAGATGACTGACCAAATAATAACTACAATAATAAAAATGAAAATTTATTCTTACAAAAATGCTTACGCAAAAAAACTCCACCACAATTATGTAGCACTTGCATCTAAGAGCACATGTTAAACATGTATTAAAAGAAGGGTTAATTAAACTTTGCACTCTTGTCCTTTACATCAAATTTCACTCAAAAAATTTACTTTCAATTGTAACAATTAAACCCTTATATTTCTAAATTTTTGCAATGTCTACCTTATGCTAACTTTTATTTAAAAGTTAGACGTGAAATTCCCATATGACAAACACGTTATCTTTTCAAGTATCAAAAATGTAAAATAATACTTCTTCTTAATAATGTACCACAAATTCCTCCTAAACCACTATAAAATTATTAGTGTAATCAATTTTGTGACGTATATAATGTAATTATAGTTCATATAAAAACTTCTAATTAAACTCACGTGCAAACTATGGGAGTCTTTGGAATAAAAAATGGTTGAATTTTACATATTTGTTCTTTGATATGGCTATATGGTTATCACATGCAAATTTTCTATCAAATGTCTAAATAGAAGGTTGACATTGAAACAAATTAGAAATGTAAAGACCTAACTGTTACAAATAAAAATAAATGTCTAGAAGTAGAATTTGATATAAAGTATAGGAGTGCAAAGTATAATTAAATCCTAAAAAGAATTGAAGAGTGTAAAAATGTGTGAAAAAAATAGGTCCCACATTTTGTACTACCCCATATTGTATGCACGGTTTGTGCCTTGAGAGCATATGTTAGCAACACCTTTTTTTGTACAATTTTTATACAAAATAACATGATTGTTCGTGGGTATTTAAGTTTGAAATAAAAAACCCACAAATGGTCATGTCATTTTGAACAAAAATTCTGCTTCTACAGCATTTTTCTAAATGGTCATTTTTATACGAAAATTGTTATTCTTACAAAATTTTTATACATAATTTTTTTACCAAAAGGACGTGGCAGTAAAAATTTTATAATTAATAATTATCATGATAGGTGTTTTGTGTAACATTGAAAAGCTCTCATTTTCTTAATGATTTTTCTACAATTACCATTTTTATATTCTTCAGATGTAATATGAATTGGAAAAGTCAACTATAGTTAAATTTGTACCCAAAAAAAAGGACAAATTATACTGATCTCCCTTGAGGTTTATTGAAATGTAAGACAGCTCCCTTCACATCTTGAAAATTATAATGTCTTTCCTTACTTTTAAATTTTTGTTATAGATTCCCCCTTCATGTTAAAATACCGTCAATCAACTAACAAAAATTGACCAAGTCAATTTAAGATTTTTTAAAATTTCCTAATCTACCCTTGTATTGTAATTAACAAAAAAAAAACTAATTAAGTAAACAATTAGACATAAATTTCACCTCTCTCTCTCTCTCTCTCTCTCTTCAACCCACTCTTCTTTCTCTTCAAAGTCCAATGACCCCATTATCGGACCACCGAAATCCATCACACTAAGCACCACAACCCTCAGCCGAGCACCACCCCTACCCCCACATTCGACTTCATTGAACAACCCTCAATTCTCTTTTCCTCCTTCCCTCTCTCTTCTTGTCTCAGGAACCCCCAAGTGATATGCCCACCTCCCTCCCAACAGTTGCTGTAAAGCCACCACCCATGGTTCTTATCTTCGTTGCTTTTGTCTTCCACTCTTCCTCTGTTGACTGCATGCCTTGATTTTAATGATAACAAATATTGTGTCAAGAATCTAATGATTCTACTTAGTGTACAGAATATGCTATGTTCTTAATGTCAATTGGATTATGACTTAAAGCTTGACATATATTGAAAATATTAAAGATCTGAACTTGAAAAGTATGGCATCAAGAAAAAGAAAATCGGCATCAAATATATGGAGAACGACATTAAGTGTAACAAGATCGGCATCAAAGTGGAAGACTTTGAAGATATCTTGAAAAAATATAAGATCTAGACTTGAAAATGAGAACGGCATCAAGTACTGAAGCCTAGCTCAGAGATGCTGACACTTAATATCAGAAAAAAGATTTGCATCAAGTAGTAAAGTCTAGCTCTGAGATGCTGACACTTAAAATGAGATTGGTATCAAGTTTTGAAGCATAGATTAGAGATGCTGACACTTAAGATCGGAAAAGGAGAACGACATCAAGTATAGACACTGAGGTCGACAAAAAGTATCGATACCTTCTTGGTAGAGTTGACATCTTCTAAAGGAAGTCGACAGCAAGAGCTCATGCCATCTATGATATGGCATGAGAAGATCTTGACATCAGTTGAAGAGGAGACTGCCAAACTTGGAAGCTCTCTTGAAGAAGTCTTGAATCAATGGAATAAACTATGTTAATTGAGGAACCCTATATATAATTGGATTAATCTTGAAGAGATTAAAGGTATTCTTAAAGATCAACAAGCTTTAAAGAAGACATTTCAAGCTTTGGAAACCTCATTCAAAAGATCCTTGAAGAACTTAATGACTTAGAAGAAATTTGATGAGGTTTTGCAAAAGAGTCAACTCCTTATTCTTCAAAAGTTGACACATCAAGACAAAGCCTTGGTGAAGTCTATTGAAACACAAAAAGAGTCGACTTCTATTTCTCATGGTTGACACATTTGGACAGAGGGTTGAGGAAGCTGGCTCCAAAACAAAAGGATTGACCCTTTCAACAAAAGAGTCGACTCCTTAACTGTAACGGCTATATTTTTTAACGTTCTATCAACTTGATCTCGCATTAAATGCACGCCCAACCACCACCAATGGCTAGAATCAATGCAAGGTTATATATACAAGATCACCATAGCATTTATATAGAAGAATCCAAGGGATTTAAGTGTTAAACATTACTAAAAGCAAAACATTCTTGAACCAAACTGATATATTCTCGCAGTTACTAAGCTTACACCTGCGTATACACTCTTTGAGATAGTTACCCTGTATAACATTTATTTATTTTACTTGGGCGGGTTTGTAAATATGTGAGTTTAAATGTTTTTGAAGAAACACTTGTAATTTTGAGTGAAGCTTGAATAAAATCACTTGGGTGTCTAAGAGTTCGGGAAGAACTCTTATATAAAGTGAGCTGGGCACTTGATCAATTAGCACCTGCTTTGTAAAAGAGTTTTTGCATAGTGGAAGACTTTTAAGGGGATCTTGGGGGTTAGGACATAGGTTCCACATTGTGGCTGAACCTCAGTAAATCTGGTGTTCTTCTTATGCTTTGTTTTTCTCTTCTTTGCTTTCCATTGATTGCATACATTGCACATACACTTTGAATTTACTACTCCAATGGTTAATCAGTTCTTAATTGCTTTTATTTACTATTAATTTTGAAAAACCCAATTCACCCCCTCTTGGGTTGCATAATTAGGCCAACAATGGGTATCAGAGCTAGCACTCTAGTTCGAATGCTTAACATCTTTAGAGTTGATCTATGGCAACCATAGTTAGAAGCTCTCTAGGTGAGTGTCAGTCCACTAATAGACCTCCCATGTTTAATGAGACAAATTACAATTATTGGAAGAATAGAATGAGGATATATATTCAATCAGTTAACTATGAGTTGTGGAGGATCATTGTCAATGGTCCTAAGACTCCCACCAAAATTGCTAAAAGGGTAATGTCGCGCCCTGATTTTTCGCACTCAAATGAAATACACACAAGTGGAAAAAACACAGTACTCTCTCGTTAGAACTCATCCTTCTAGAAGGATGAGTGCGACTAGATTTGAATTGGAAATTGATTTTGAATACGGGTTTTTAGAAAATATTTAGAGTCACCACCTAACTTGATTAAGGTGAGTTAGGTCATCTAAAATGAAGCACAAATCAAAATATTACACTTAGGGTTTTTGAAAAGATTTTAAAAACTTCCTCAAGAGAGGGTTTTTAAGAAAATAGGTTATTTGACAACGTTTGAAAAGTTTTAAGCCCTTTTTTAAAATAACTCCATTTTGGTCTTTGAAAACAGTTATCTAGGTTCAGAAGTTGGTTGCCTGTAGGGAAGACGCACAAAGCTATCACCCTACCCCGCCCTTACGGTAGCTACATATCTATTAACCCTTGATTCACTCATTTAGAATATTTGATTAATAAATGTCCAATACTATCCACTTTAAAAAAAACTTTGAAAAAGATTTAACATGATGCATGACATACGAGTGCAAAAAAAAGATTTAATTTTTAAAAATAAATTTGAAAAGACTAAATTTGAAATTGGAAAGAAGGTTTTGGAAATTGGAATTGAATATTTGAAAATAGATTTTTGAACTAGAAACTTGAAATAGATTATGGAATTGAAAATTTGAAAAAGGTTGTGGGTTTAGAAACTTGAAAAATGTTATGACCGCACCCATGAGGGTTGACTACGTATCCCTTTTTGGGAATCAGGTCAGTCGTAGTTCGGATAAGAGTCTGATTAAAAACAAACACTTTTAGGTTTTTGAAAAGTTTGATTTGAAAAGATTTGATTTGAAAAAGTTTGATTTAAACTTGGAATAAGAGACTTGAAATTGAACTTGGAATTGACTTTGATTTGAAATAGAACTTGAGGATTTGAAATGATTTTGATTTGAAAAGATTGAACTTGGATTTGATTTGAAAATATTGAGATTTTGAAAACATTTTGACTTAGATTAAAATTGAAAAACCATGTTGGTTTAGAAAGGAGTTTTAGAAAAGGGTTAAAACTTCCTAACTTTAGGGTTAGGGTTGAACTAGAGTTTAGGCCTCCTAGGGTTTAAGTAACCTAAGATTGGAACATGTAATTAAAATAAAAAGGTTTGATTTAGATTTGAAAAGTTTGATTTTAGAAAGTTAGATTTAAGAAAGGCTCAAATTAGGAAATGTTCGAATTAGGAAAGTTGGATTTAAGGAAGATTTGAAAAGAGATTTAATTTGATTTGAAAACACTTGACTTAACCATTTGATTTGGAAGAATTTAGAAAGTTAAGTTTAGGAAATATTAAATTTTAGAAATCTTTGAATTAGGAAGGTAAATAGGAAAGTTCCATTTAGGAAAGTACCAAATTAGAAAAGTTTCATTTTATAAAAGTTTTTAATTCAGAAAGTTTGAACTTAGAAAAGTTTTGAATTTAGAAAGATTTGAACTTTGGAAAGATTTGAGTTTAGAAAGATTTGAAAAGTTGAAATTTAGAAAGTTAAGATTTGGAAAGATTTAGAATTAAGAAAAATTAGAATTAGAAAATGTCTGAATTAAGAAAGATTTGATTCTTGTTTCCTAAAATAGAAGATTAGATTTTGTTTCAAAAAATAGATGATTTGATATGGTTTCTAAAATTGAAGGATTTGATTAAGTTTCTTAAACGGGAAGATTTGATCTAATTTCTTAATTTGAAAGATTAGATTTGACATGGAATTGAAAATGTTGAATTTTGAAAATTTTGGATTTGGAAAGTTATAATTTTGTGTAGAAAAAAAGAGATTTAGGAAACCTATGGTTTAAGGCAAAAGAGGAAGTCAGGTTTTCAGGAAAGAGAATTAGGGTTCCTTAACCATGGAATTTAGAGCTTGACTTGAACTCTAAGAAACAGAGATTTTTGGAAAGTAGACCTTTTGAAGAGAATTTCTAGGAAGAAAACTTGATGAGAGTTTTTAGAAAGTGGATTTTTGAAGAGAACTTTTGGAAAGAAGTTTGAAAAGAGTTTTTGAAAAATAGATTTTTAAAGGGAGTTTTTGGAAAGGAGTCTAAAAAACAATTTGGAGTGGAGTTTGAAAAGCAATTTGGAAAGGAGCTTGAATATGGATTTTTTAAAAATTTTTAAATATCTCACTTTCTTAAAACGATTCTAACCATGAAGAGATTAGAGCCCTTCTAAGTTGGTGGTTTTGAAAACAATATGGATTTGAAATATGGACGAACATGATCCTATTGAACATCACACTTTTCTAAAACAACCCTAACAATGGAATGACTAGAATCATCTTAAGATTATGGTTTTAATGAAAAACAATTTAGGATTTACACCTAAAATATGGACTTTGATGGTCACAATGAATATAACACTTTCCTAAAACAATCCTAACCATGGAAAGGCTAAAATCACTTTAAGATTGTGATTATAAAAACAAGTTTTGAGAAAGAGATTTTGAATACAAGTTTGAAAGATGATTTTGATGCAAGTTTTGAAAACTACTTTGAAAACAAATTTTGAATGGATGTATAACTATGACATACATAATGCAAGTAAGGTCTTGAACATACAACGTTGGCTTCACTACATAATCAAGAGGGCCGAATCCACATGGTCAAAGGTTGAATTGAAAGAAAGCCCTCAATACGGTGACTTTCAACATTCCTTCCTACACATGAATCGGGGAATCCCTAATTTCAAGCATGCAAGAAAGGTAGGTAGAAGATGGGAAGGTCAACTTTCTCGAAAGGCATGCCGAATTTGATCTGGATTGGAATTGAATTTGAAATTGGATTTGCGATTGAAATGGGGACTTACCGTCTCTAGGAAGACGTGCCAACTAGAATAGGATCAAGCAATGCCATAAGAGCATTTTGGTTATTTTGCCTCTATTGGGTCCGGCGAGCCCGCAAAATGATTAATTGATTGAATTAAGTCTGAAAAATTAATTTGGACTTGAATGTCCATGTGTCAATTTGAATATGAGTTCGGATGGACCGAAGATTGCCGAGTGGATAAAAATGAGGTGTTTACAATTGCCCCTTTTTTTCTGTTTTTGCTTGTCGAAGACAAAAAATGATAAAGTAAAAGTCCCATGATGACCGCAAGGCGATCGGAAGGATGGAATTTGAAAATTTTTGAAGAATCGAGTAATTGGAATTTTGATTTTGAAAGCTGGATTGTCTTGATTTTTGAAATCTGGAAATTTGAAAACTTGATTTTAGAACTTCAAGCTGATTGTTTGAAATGATTTTGAACTTGCTTTCTAAAATTGATTGTTTTGGATTTGAAATAGAAGGGTTTTGGAAAACCTTTTGAAACTTGGAACAAAACTTTTAAAGAAAAAGTTTGAAAATCTAGAATTTTAAAAATAGGCTTTTTGAAGTGAACGCTTGAAAACTCAAAAAATTTTAAAAATGGGGTTTATGAAGGAAAAATCTTAGGAAATCTATGAAATATTTTTTTTGAGAAAAAAAATTTATTAGGAAGAAAGTTTAAAAACCTTTGGAACACTTATGAGGAGGGAGCTTTTGAAGGATAAAACTTAAGAAACCCAAAAAAATGCTTTTAAGATTAAACTTTTTGAAGGAAAAAGCTTTTGAAAAATTGAGGAAATGATTTTGAAATGAAATTTCTTTTATTATTATTTTTTTCATTCTTTTTTTTTTTTTTAATTTTTGAAGGAAGGAGTTAGAAAATATTGAAAGGTATTTTTGAAATCAAAGTTTTTAAAGGAAAAAGTTATAAAGCCTTGAGATTGGGGTTTTTTTGGTAAAGAAGACCCCAGAAAACTCGAAAGAAAATTTTCGAAAATAATTCTTGTTCAAGGGAAAAAGAGATAAAACTTTTGAGGGTGGGACCTTTTTGGTAGAGAAGACCTCGAAAAACTTGGAAGGAACTTTTCAAAATGAGGGAAGAGTGGAAAATTTTGAAATAAAATCTTTTTGAAGGAAAAGAGGTAAATCCTTTTGAATGTGGGGCCTTTTTAGCAAAGAAGGCCCCGAGAAACTCGGGAAGGCCTAAAACTATTAGAAGAAAAAATTTAGAGGGAAATCCTTTTGGAAGATTTTTGAAAATGGACCATAAGATTGGAAAACTTGGAAATCGATAGGAATTTTTTGTTTTTTTAATGATTGAAAACTTGAGAATTTTTTAGAATTGATTTTGAAGAAGACTTCTTGGAGGAAGAATTTTTAGAAAACTTTAGAACTTGATTGGAGTAAAAATCTTTTGAAGGAGAAGCTTAAGATGGACTTTGATTAAAAAATTTTGAGATTTGATTTTGAAAATGAACTTTTGATTTTGAATTAGAAACTATTTTGATTTGAAACTTTGAAAAAACGTGTAGAAAATTCGGGTTGATGAGTTCTTACCTTTTCTCTTTTCTTTTACCTTACCTTCGAGATGATTGATGCGAGAGAGGTTGCCTTGTTGACTGAATCTGGAGTTGAGAGGACACGACTGAAAGCTGAACTGGCAACGACAAAAGCTACTTTGGCTGAGGAGAGGACTACTGTTGTTGATGCCTGGGCTGATTAGGATGATTGACACGCTTGGATGACCACAATGATTAATGTTGAGTGTGAGCTGGGGCTTGTCTAGGTGGCTGATGCAGGAGACAATGATCTATGCCGAAGGCAATAACGAGGTCTGCTTTGGTCGAGTGGAGGGCTAGTGTTGCTGATAAGAAGAAGGTGACCTCGCTATGGCTACTATAAAAGATGCCCCAAATGAGATTGTTAGAGATGTTGAGAGTGCCGCTACTGGAGCTGATGCTAAGGTTAAGGTTGAGGTTGACGTTGCTTCTTGAGGCGGCCCTATAGTTGATGTCTGGCGCTTCGTCCATATAATATCTTGAACCTCTATTTATTTATATTAATGAGAATTTCTAGTATTTGCATTGTTTAATATTAATTATTGCCTTATTTGAGTCAAGAGTGACCAATGGGAGCTTGTGTTGTAGCTTAAGCCTATAGGGTGAGACACATGGGATTATTCCTGTGTGTGTCATTGTATACACTTTTATATAAACATAAAACAAACACACCCACACAAACACACACACCACCCCATCAGTTGTGAGAGGGAGAAAATAGAGGAGAAAGAGGGAAAGGGAGATTGAAGGAAGAAGATCTTGAAGGGAGGTGAAGGAAGAGATTGAAGCCATTAGAAGACTTGGGCAAGCTTGAAGAAAGGTAGGGTTTCACCTCCTCCTATAATTATATATGTGTATGTATCTATCTTTGTGGGTTGTGTTATTAGATTATTGTGAGTGACTCTTTGAGTCCCAAAGTGGCTAAATATAAAGTATTGTAAACCCCATTGAAAAATTTGAGAGTTTGGAATTGAAATCCCCAAATTATGCAAGTTAGAGCTTGAATTCCTAAAACCCTCGATCCCTTCTATTTACTTGTTTAAAGTGTTTCGTTTTGAGTTATTATGGCCTTCTTGGGTCAATATTTGGATCCTAGAAGCATTGGAAGAGTTTGTGAGAGTTTTGATAGAGTTTGATTTTGATTTGAGTAAGGTTTGGAGATTTTCGGGTTGAAATCTGGGTATTTAGCTTTGGAGTGGACTCCTTGGTTTGTGGAGGCGACTCCTTGTCCCAGTGAACTCCCAGATTCATTCGTTTAGCTTAGGAGGTGACTCTTTTATTTTTGGAGCCGACACTTTTGCCCAGAGAACTCCCAAATTCGTTTCTTCAGCTCAGGAGGCAACTCCTTTGTTTCTGGAGCCGACACCTTCGTCCAGCCCCCAGTTTCACTTTTCAACTCAAACACTGTTTCGTAAAATGGCCATAACTTTCTTTAAAAAACTTAGATTGATGCACCGTTTGAAGCATTGGAAAGTAGACTCGTAGACCTTTGTTTTCATACAAAATTTGTACTCTAATTCATTTTATATTGAGAGATATTGAATTTTTAAGTTGACCCAAAATTCTGTCAACCTTCCAAAACTTTAGTCCATTTTCTATGGGGCATAACTTCTTCATCCGAAATGTGTTTTTAGCCCATGACCTATCAAATTAAAGCCCTTTAAGCCTATTTTCAAATGAAACTAACCTAGAGTGTCAAATCTTTCTTGAGAAGTGTTTGAGTTGCAATGAAGGAGTTGATGTCTCGGTTTCTGTGTTCAAACCTTAACCTTATGTTCTCGTTTTACATTGAGGCCTTATCCTAGGGTTTAGCTCGCTCTCCCGTTATTCGAGTGAGGTGTTATTGAGTCGGGGTTAAGGGACTTATGTGTTTAGTCTCATTTTACATGTTATTGCTTTGCCTTATAGTCTTGTATTCATGTTTCTCTACTTCCATGTGCATTTTGTGTAGGAACGCCTTGTTTAGCACCCGTTCTATTGGAGAAAGGTGAGTAACGATATGTCATGAGTAAGAACTATCACTCTCCAAATGCTTTCAAGTTCAATTACCTTTCATGCCTTTCTTTTCATTTATTTTAATACCTCAATGACTACGTTCAAGTATAAATGTCATGCTTCAATTATATACGAACCTTACCTATGATATGAATACAACCCACGGACTAGAACGTTCACGTAAAGTAGATGTAAGACTCCTAACGTATGACTCTAACTCAAGGTCTTCTCGTGGCAAGACTTTAATCTAGCCCGATAGTCCTAGGATGGGGGACGTGAAATAAACCATCGAAACGTAAGGTCTTTTGTGGCAAGACCCTAAACTAGCAACGATGGTCCTACGGTAGGGGACACAAAATAATCTATCACCATATTGGGAGACGTCCCTTGGTTTAAAAGTCTAGATGTGACCTTTATGGTTAACATAACTGAGCACAGCTCTTATGATTGACTTAATAAGCCTATGTGTGATTTTTATGGTTATAATAACTGAGCCGAACTCTTATGATTGACCTAAAGAGCCTATGCGTGACCTTCATGGTTACTATGCGTGACCTTCATGGTTACTATGTTAGCCTAAAGAGCCTATGCGTGACCTTCATAGTTACTATGTTGGCCTAAAGAGCCTATGCGTGACTTTCATGGTTACTATGTTGGCATAAAGAGCTTATGCGTGACCTTCATGATTATTATGTTGGCCTAAAGAGCCTATGCGTGACTTTCATGGTTACTATGTTGGCCTAAAGAGCCTATGCGTGATCTTCATGGTTACTATGTTGGCCTAAAGAATCTTATGTGTACCGTGGGGCTGAGACCAAGCGCCCGAAAGGGGGTAGGCAGGTGCGAGCTAGAACAGACAATATTGTACTAAGTACTCAGATAACTCAAGCGCTCTCGAGGGAGTAAGCAGGGCGAAGTGTTACCGTCGCAATGCATTTAAAACCGTGAGGTAGGCACATGCGTGACATGAAGCGCCAAAGCGGGCATTAGTGTACATGGTTAAGATCTTAGCCTAAAGAGCCCTATACATGACCTTTAAGGTTATTTATGCTGAGCCTAGCTCGGATATAGAGACGTAACATACTTATGCTCTAGAATAAGAAATATGATTGGTCCTAATGCTTCACAACAAGTTACGTATGTTTCCATAAGTTCTAATGTCACGATATATCTCTCCTTTCTACGATATTATGAAATGCCTTATAGTATAATGCCACGGTATGCTTATGATAGCTATGTTATGGCTTACGAAGTCATGTTCTGTGTTATGTCTCACTCCTATGACGCTATGATTAGTATTCAAATGTGATACTTATGCTACCTACGTCCAAGACTATGCTTGATAAGTTACTAAGAATGGTAATATTTGATGTGTCATATATTATTTGGCGACCCAAGATGTACGCTTACAAGATACGGTATGTTACACTCATGATAAGTTATGTCACTCTCAAACAGTTCATGCTATAACACACCTGCCTCTCTTCTTCCACATTACGTTTTAGAAATGATAAAATATTGTAATATAAAAGCCTATGCTTCAAGTGTCCTTAAGATTATACTTATGCGATTCTATGTTCATGCCACTTATCCATAAATGTATCTTTATTGTCATATATATTAAATATAAATGTAGCATATGGTATTTTATGCTCATGCATTATTGTTACTCGCTAAGCATTAGCTTACGTTTTTCTAAAAATATTTTCAGGTGAACAAACTGGGAGGCCTTAAAGGAGGCCCATTGGACATTTGGATTGCGGCCCACGGGCCTTATGTTATGTACTAATTTAGGGGTTGGACCCCAATGTTTTGTAATATTATAATGTTATAACTGTGGTGGCCTTTGATAGGCCCACCTTATAGAATGATTATGTTTCAGAGATTAGGCACAGCTCTACTATGTATGACACACATTTTACTTTATGTTTATAAAATTTTAAATTCCGCAATTATGTATCTTTTAAATGATAAATGCACAGGTGTTCAATCGGGTTATGCAATACAGCCTTAGGTAGCTAAGCTACTGGCCGGTCATGCACCCTAAATCCGTATGGGCTGGGTTTTGGGTCGTGATAGTCTAGCGGAATAATAATCTTCTGGGGGAATTAATGCTCTATCGAGCAGAATGATACTCTTATGAGGAAATCTAAGGTTGATGTCTTGAAATTGCTACTTCTTGAACCAACACTCTGTCTAGTGGAACGACGCTCCTCTGGGGAAGTTCAAGGTTAACGTATGATATTTCTTGAATCAGCACTCCATCTGGCGGAATGATGCTCCTTTGGGCAAGTCCAAGGTTGATGTCTTTAAACTGCCACTTCTTGAACTGACACTCCGTCTTATGGAACGATGCTCCTTTGCAGAAGTCTAAGGTTAATTGGGGAGGTCAAGGGTGGGCCATTGCCCCATTCCGTTTCTCGTTGGCTATGAACGTCTGAGTTTACTTGGTCGCTGGGTAGCTTTAGCTTCTTTTTGTGCTTTACCTCATTCGTTGTTTCCTATTTGAGAGAGAGAAAGACATATAGTTAGTTTTTGTGTAAAAACAGTTTACTTATACCAATTCTAAAAATGTACAAATAAATGAGTGAATACATGTTATACTTTTCGATGAATGCACATATGAAAATGGAATTGAATGTAAGTCAAACTTTTTAATGAATTTATATATAGAAATAGAATTGAATGCATGTACTATTTTTTTGATAAATGCATGAATAGATAAAAACTATACTAGAATTTAATAGATGTACATGTTATACATGTCATGGATGCATTAGTACTATACGTATATATGCTATTTACAAAGAATGTCCTAGGATTGTCCTAGGGCCCATACTCTCAGGATTCTATTTCCCTTTCAAGATTCTACCTCATTTGGTTTTGTCCCATTTTTATCGAAGTGTGATAGCATTTGCACCATTCTTTAGGGATCTTAACCTTTTGGTTTGCCATCTGCTATCTTATCCCTACTTTCTATAAGGTTGCTGTTTGGGATTTTTTTGACCTCACTTGGTTTGCCATCTGCTATCTTATCCCTACTTTCATCATTGCTCATTAGTTCCTAGTCATGGCTTTTACCTTAACCCAATGCGGGCGGTGATCATCTGGTTGGTTTTCTTGAGAAACGTAACCGGCTCAAGTGGGCTTTGCAAAGGGATTTTCTTTGTGTATGGTAATAGAATTGAGGGCCTCTTATCATTTCAAATTGAATTACTTAGTCCATAAAACCTTTGTACAAAATTTAGACGATATTCCTAGAGATGGTGTGTTTCTACCAGTAAACCTCTACATATGCTAACAAATTAACTACTCTGTGCTTACCCTAATGTGGGGGATGGTTCTTGGTTTGGAAATATCTAAATAGAAATTACTTATGACTCTAGTGGGTTGAGCAAAGGGTAGTGTTTATTTCTTATTGGATAAATTGAACAATGACTTCTCATCATTTTGAGGACTCAGTTGCCCATCGTTTAGCTAGGATATCACTTAAGTGTCGCCTCTTCAATAAAATCCGCACCTCTTTGTTGAGACTGCCTTCCTCCTATCTCTCACTCTCTATTTGTCTCTTGAAGGTTTTAACCCCCTTTGACTGGGTTGCCCATGCCATCCCATGCTATCCCATCCTTTAATTCAAGTCATCACAAAATGGGAAAGAATCTCTAAAAGCAATAATCATCCACAAGAGTATGAGACAAAGGGGACAGATTAAAACTACCTCTTTTTGATTTCAAATCATGATTGCATGACATGTAATGTTTATTTAAAGAAAATATGTAAAAAATAGAAAGATATAAAGAATTTGGCATGCATTTAGAAGTTAGAGGATTCTGTTGTACCAATGCACGAGTTTGACAAAAGTTTGCAAATGGTGAAGTCTTCTTCTGCATGGATGGTGATTGTCGAGATTTGGCATGGAGGTAGTTGGTTAGAGGTAATGTCTTGCAGATGGATGGTTAATTCTTCTTGCTCCTTAGTGTAGATTCGGCCTCCTCTAATAATCGGACTTATCCTTGCATGAGTTTGAATTAGGCGGGATGCTAGAGGGGTTTCATGAGTTCAATTATGCTGTTTGACCTGAAAAAAGGAAAAGAAAAACAAAACACAATTTGCATGTGGAGTTGGAAGTTTTATGCGATGCAAGTCCTACGGAAGTCCCTTCTTTGAGGGAATCTAGGCATGATGCTAAGCTCATTTTGGAGATGGAGTTTTGCCCCTATATGAAATATAATACCTCTTCGGCATAAGCCGGTTAATGTTTCTTTGTCTGGGCAATCCCACCTCCACGGACGGAGAGGGATTTGGGCCCCTCTCGAGACATGGTTCTATGCATGCAATGAATCCTTGGGGTTTAGGAACCCTTAGGAGTTTTGGTAGGTTCGATTAACATGAGATTGGATTTCTCCTTTCTCTCTATGATTCATTAAATGGATAAGAATGCAATGACTTGAGTTTCTTGAAACTCTCGTCTTGGAATAGATATGGATGCACAAGCATAATGGAAGTGAACATGTGAGCAGTATGATAACAGTAAATAAACTATTTAGAAGACCCCCTTCTTGTCTTGCTTTTGCCTTTGGTTTTCTTGGTGCTTGGAGATGAGGGAGAAGGATAGAAGACACAAAACAAAAGATAAGTTAGCATCTTGATTTGGAAATTCTTATGCAATGCATGTCCTAAGGGTGCCCCTACTTTGAGAGGGGGACTAAACATGATGAGTTGGCTCATTCTTTGGAGATAGGGTTTGGCCCCTATATTACCGTTGGTTGAGAACATTCATTCATTCATTTATTCATTTATTTCCAAAAAGTAGAGGAGTAAATTGAACTTTGAGTTTAAAATACAATAGAATCAAAATACATTTTAATAGGGAGAGGGGGAATATTTTCTTTTGAACTTCCACCTATCTAATTTTACATTTGAGATCCTAAACTACTCTTGAGTCTTCGGATTCGCTTCTTTGAGTTTGATGTCGAGGAGGTCATTGAGAGACCTTGCTATTTAATTGCCTCTTGTCTCCTTGGTAACCCTATCTTTGTGAGCATAGAGGGATTGGGGCCCCTCTTATGGAATGACTTGAAATGCATGCAATGAGTCTTTAGGGTTATGTGGGAACACTTAGGATTTTAGGTAGGTTTAATGCAAGGGAGAGTGATCTTGGCGCCACTCTCTATGGGTTAATCATATGCATGATAATGTAGTGACTTGAGTTACTTTGGAACTCTTGTTTTGATATAGAGTATTGAATGCGTGAACATGGATGCATAAAGTAGAGAGAGAGAGAATGCTGCTGTAAAATAAACATGAATGGGCATTATAACAACAGGAATACAAGTATTATAATAACAAAAATAGACAAGAATAAAGGAAAGTAAAGCAGTTATCCTTTCCTCCATAGTTTTGAAATTAACGTGAGTGTCTTAAATCTAGCAGAGGTTCGGCTATGCATGGTTTCTATATGAGCATGAGGTTGAGGGTTTACTAATGCTTCTTAAGAAGGCTCAGTTCCCAGATCTTCAAACCTAGGCCCACTCCAGGAGGTGGTGCCATTATTGGTTGGTGATCCAAGTGGGGGAACCATCAACAGACCCTAGGCGAAGAAACTGACACAACATCTTGCCCACAACCAATATACAGTTCCCCCTTCTAACTAGAAGAGACATAATCAGGTAAAGAATACAAGGATGCAAATGCTTGTGCACAATGCAGTGTGTGTGTGAAATTTTAAAAAACGGAGGAAAGGGCCCAACAACTCCCATCTATCCTGTCCATTCTATACATTCATGACATACATGGCAGTTAATATAATATGAAATAAAATGTGAACAAAGGTCCACCTACAAAAATAAAGATACAAAAGTCAGTACTTGAATGACAAACTTAATGCAAGATAAAATGATTGAGTATAAACAGAATGCATGTTATAACACGTTTTTTTTTTTTAAAAACAAACAACTTGAAAAAGCTTGATTTTGAACGTTTGAAGTGGATAGAATTGGAAAAATTTATCAAAGAATCCAAATGGGTGAGGGTGAAGAGACATGACAATGGCTTAACCCTCTAAGCATCTCTAGTGGAGTCGCCAATTGTCGCCCCTCGATTTTTCACACTCGAATGAAATACACACAAGTGAAAAAAATAGTACTCTCTCGTTAGAACTCATCCTCCGAGAAGGAAGAGTGCAACTAGGTTTGAATTGGAAATTGATTTTGAATAAGGGCTTTTAGAAAAGATTTGGAGTTGCCACCTAACTTGATTAAGGTGAGTTAGGTCACCTAAAATAAAGCACAATCCGAAGATTACACTTAGGGTTTTTGAAAAGATTTAAAAACTTCGTCAAGAGAGGGTTTTTAAGAAAATAGGTTGTTTGGCAACATTTGAAAATTTTTAAGCCCTTTTTGAAAATAACTTCATTTTGGTCTTTGAAAACAGTGATCTAGATTCGGAGGTTGGTTATGTATAGGGAAGACGCATTAAGTCATCACCTTACCCTGCCCTTGCAATACCTACATGTCTATTCACCCTAGGTTCACTCATTTAGAATTTTTAATTAATAAATGTCCAATACTATCTACTTTAAAAAGAATTTTGAAAAAATATTTAACATGATGCATGACGTGCTAGTGCAAGAAAAAGATTTGATTTTTGAAAATAGATTTGAAAAGAAAGTTTTAATTTTTGAAAATAGATTTGAAAAGACTAAATTTGAAATTGGAAAGAAGGTTTTGGAAATTGGAATTAGAGATTTGAAAATAGATTTTTGAACTAGAAATTTGAAATAGATTATGGAATTGAAAATTTGAAAAGGTTATGGAATTAGAAACTTGAAATAGGTTATGATCGCATCTATGAGGGTTGTCTACGTATTCCTTTTTGGGAATCAGGTCTGTTGTAGTTCGGCCAAGAGTCAGATTGAAAACAAACACTTTTAGGTTTTTGAAAAGTTTGATTTGAAAAGATTTGATTTGAAAAGAGTTTGATTTAAACTTTGAATAAGAGACTTGAAATTGAACTTGGAATTGACTTTGATTTGAAATAGAACTTGAGGATTTGAAACCAATTTTGATTTGAAAAGATTGAGATTTTGAAAATATTTTGACTTAGATGGACATTGAAAAACCATCTTGGTTTAGAAAGGAGTTTTAAAAAAGGGTTGAAACTTCCTAACTTTAGAGTTAGGAATGAACTAGGATTTAGGCCTTCTAGGGTTTAAGCTACCTAAGATTGGAACATATAATTGAAATAAGAAGGTTTGATTTTAGAAAGTTTGATTTAGAAAAGGCTTGAATTACGAAAGGTTCAAATTAGGAAAGTTAAATTTAAGGAAGATTTGAAAAGAGATTTAATTTGATTTGAAAACACTTAACTTAACCACTTGATTTGAAACAATTTAGAAAGTTAAGTTTAGGAAAGATTAGATTTTATAAATCTTTGAATTAGGAAGGTTTTGAAATAGAAAAGTTCCATTTAGAAAGTACCAAATTAGAAAAGTTTCATTTTAAGAAAATTTTGAATTTAGAAAGTTTGAATTTAGGAAAGTTTTGAATTTAGAAAGTTTTGAACTTTGGAAAGATTTGAGTTTAGAAAGATGTGAAAAGTTGAAATTTAGAAAATTGAGATTTGGAAAGATTTAGAATTAAGGAAAATTGGAATTATGAAAGGTTTGAATTTAGAAGATTAGATTGTGTTTCCAAAAATAGATGATTTGATATGGTTTCTAAAATTGAAAGATTTGATTTAGTTTTCTAAACGGGAAGATTTTATCTAGTTTCCTAATTTGAAAGATTGGATTTAACATGAACTTAGAAAGGTTAAATTTTGAAAATCTTGGATTTGGAAAGCTATAATTTTGTGTTGAAAAAAGAGATTTGGGAAACCTATAATTTAAGGCAAATGAGAAAGTTATGTTTTTAGAAAAGAGAATTAGGGTTTCCTAACCATGGAATCTAGAGCTTGACTCGGACTCTAAGAAAGAGAGATTTTTGGAAAGTAGACCTTTTGAAGAGAATTTTTAGGAAGGAAACTTGATGAGAGTTTTTAAAAAGTGGACTTTTGAAAAGAACTTTTGGAAAGGAGTTTGAAAAGTGTTTTTGAAAAATAAATTTTTGAAGGGAGTTTTTAGAAATGATTCTATAAAACAATTTGGAGAGGAGTTTGAAAAGCAATTTAGAGAGGAGCTTGAAAATGGACTTTTTGAAAACCTTTTGAATATCCCACTTTCCTAAAATAATTTTAATCATGAAGAGATTAAAACCATTCTAAGTTGGTGGTTTTGAAAACAATATGGATTTGAAATATGGACCAACATAATCCCATTGAATATCACACTTTCCTAAACAACCTTAACCATGGAATGGCCAGAATCATCTTAAGATTGTGGTTTTGATGAAAAATAATTTAGGGTTTGCACCCAAAATATGGACTTTGATGGTCACAATGAATATAACACTTTTCTAAAGCGACCCTAACCATGGAAAGGCTAGAATCACTTTAACATTGTGATTATGAAAACAAGTTTTGAGAAAGAAATTTTGAATGCAAGTTTAAAAGATAATTTTGATACAAGTTTTGAAAACCACTTTGAAAACAAATTTTGAAGGGATGTATGAATATGACATGCATAATACAAGTAAGGTCGCGAACATACAAGGTCGGCTTCACCACATAATCAAGGGGGCCGAATCCACGTGGTCTAAGGTTTAATAGAAAAAAGCCCCTGATACGGTGACTTTCAACAATCCTTGCTACACATGAATTGGAGAATCCCTTATTTCAAGCACATAAGAAATGGGGGTAGAAGATGGAGGATTAAAATAGAAGATGACCTAAGTGTGTTAGGAGAAAGAAGAGAGAGGGAGAAGTGCGTAAACATAAAGAGAAAGTCTACCTTGTTTTCTTTTTATTTTGCTTGCTTTATTTGCTTTGCTTTGCTTGAACCTCGAGAGCTTCCAAGTTACAGCACTTTGAGTCTTCAATGGAGGCTTTAGAGGCTTGTGTATGAGTGTATGGAGTGTGTATAGATGTTAGGGTTAAGTGTATGGAGGCTGGGGTTTGAAGAGACTAGAAAGACTAGGATTTTAGAGAGACTTCGAGCTCTATAATTTGAAAACCATAGTTTTTAGAATGAGTTTACGGACCATTTTCACGCAAAGGGAGGCTCTATACTTATAAGCAACTTCAACTAACTTGGTGCCTATTGCAGTGGTGTATGGAAATTTAGAAATTACTTACAGCGCGGCAAGAAACGTATCTTCAATCATTGATACGCAAGGCAGAAGATTTGGGCGCTTGTCCTAGTGACTACCATGCATTTTTTTGCTTGGCTCTACTAAGAGCGACTCTGGAAGGTTCGAAAATGTTTCAAAAACTCAGAAATGATCCGAAAGGATGGAAATGGGTAGAAACCCTTGAAATAGTGTAACGGGCTTAAAAAGGAATGCCGGGACTATTGAAATGGTCGATCGGCCCGCTAGGGGCAAAACGGCCAACTGGACTGGAAAGCCACCGAAATGGACTTGAAATGTCCCATGAGAAGGTTTGAAGATTGGGAACACCTTTGAGAGAGTTTCAAAAAATTTCCAGTTCGATGCCCGGAGCCAGCGTGGATAGAAAAGGCGACCGGCCCATAAAGGGTAAAACAGTAATTTTGTACCGAGCTTGTCATAATAGACTCGGAATGATTCGAAAAGGTCTTGAAAGGTTGAAAATACTATTAGAAGTATCCTTAGGAGGTTAACGGTTTGACACCCAGAGCCGGTGTGGTTTTCAGAGGCAATCGGATGCCTAGGGGCAAAATAGTCATTTTGATTGGATGGTCTCGAAATCAATCCGGAACTAACTGGAAGGCACTTGAATATGCCGGATTATCTTTAGGATAATCTTAGAAAGGTAGACTTACTGCTCTGAGGACTTAGGTACTTTCTTGAGAAGCGTGTCGAAAAGGCTCAATGGGTAGTTTGGTCATTTTTCACCTGAGTGGGCTAGTAGACACTGGTGTTGACTCAGGTTTTGAGTGTTTCCATCACTCTGACGATGTGTGACAAGTTGGTTTTCAAAGGTATCTCATCCTTTGGTAAACGTGTCATGGCCAAGAGGTTTATTCAATCTCGTGACATAGGAGTTTTGTTAGCAATTCCCAATGTTGACCTGTTTGCGAATGTTTCCGTCACTAAAACGGTGCGCGTTTATTTCGGAGACTGCCTGATCTCGAAAAGTTACTAGGTGGACTTATCATTTGAGGAATCAATTTTCTTGAAAGACATGTTGGATAACAGACATTCTTCATTGGCGAACTAGTAGACGCCAAAGTTAAACCGTTCTATCATATTGGGGACTTGGGTTTTGTCCCGGCCGACGGGTTTGAAGGGACTTACCGTTCCTAGAAGTTTTCTCAGAGAACATGCCAGACTAGATGGTATTACTGTCTGAGAAATCAACTTTCTCAAAAGGTGTGCTGAAATTGATCTGGATTGGAATTTGAAATTGGATTTGCGATTGAAATAGAAACTTACCATCTCTAGGAAGACGTGCTAACTAGAATAGGACCGAGCAATATCATAAGGGCATTTTGGTCATTTTGCCTTTGTTGGGCCCGGCGGGCCCGCAAAACGATTGATTGATTAAAATGGGTCTGAAAATTTATTTGGACTTGAATGTGTATGTGTTAATTTGAATATAAGGCTAGACAGACCTGAGATTGCTGAGCGGACAAAAATGGGGTGGTTACAGGTAGTTATACCCAAACTTGAAAGTGAGTGAGATGAGAATGACTTGAAATTTTTGCAATCAAATGCTAAAGCCATGAACATCTTATATTGTGCCTGTAAGCACCTCATTTTTGCCCGTTTAGCAATCTCCGACCTGAGCGGACTCAATTTCAAATACCGCAACACATTCAAACCCAAACCAACCTTCCAAACTCCAGTCCAATCAACCGGTCACTTCCTGGGCCGTTCGAGCCCACTTGAAGCCAAATGACCAAAATTCCCCTAAGGCGTGATCAAGTTCAATTCAATTTGGCATGCTCTTCGAGAAGGCACCTAAGTTCTCAAAGCGATAAGTCCATCCCTTCCAAGATTGTCCCAGACAATCTGGCATGCTTAAAATGCCATTCGAACCAATTCTGAACCCATTTTGATAATACCCGATCCAAATTACCAATTTTTCCTTAGGCACCCGATCACCCTCGTCAACCACACCGGTTCTAGCTATCAAATCGGTAAACCCCCGAGGCACTCCTACGGTTATCCCCAACCTCCAAATCCTCTTCCAATCATTTTCAGACCCATTGTGGTTTTTCTTAGTTTAAATAACCGTTTGGCCTTGGTGGGCCAGTCATTCTTTTCAACCACACTGACTCTACGTATCAAACCAATAAACCCCCGGGGCACTCCCACGAGTATCCCCAATCTCTGAGTACCATCCTAGTCCATTCCAATGAACCCCAATCAAAATAACTATTTTTCCCTTGGCAGACTAATCATCCTTTTCAACCATACCAGCTCTAGATATCAAACCAAAAACTCCCAAGACACTCCCGAGTGCCCCTATCTTTTTTTCAGCTAATCCCACAGCTCAACAGCTTTTCAAATCAAACTGGAGCCACTTCTAGTGGCGCCCAGATCTTTGCCTTGCAGCCCAAGGCCGAATCAAATCTTTAGGATCATTTTCATACCAAGGTGGTGCCACTCAAGCCAAAAAAATGGCAAGGCGCCACTTCTAGTGGCACTACCTCCTCCAAAAATTGGCCTATAAATACAGACCACCCCCAGCGTATTCCAAGCTTGAAAAATTACAAACAAAGCTCTTCCAAATTCTCTGCAGCCCTCACGAATCCAAAAACCCTAGTTCTCTCAAAGGCTCTAGCCCCTCTAGCCTATTACACTAAAACCCTAGTCTATACACCTCTAACCCTAGCATCCAAGCTCTATTGAAGGCTAACTCCAACCTCTTCAAATCTCTTGAAGGCCTCTCAAGTCTAAGGTAAAGCCTCTATTGAAGCTCCATTGAAGGTTGAAGACAAGGTAAGGTTTCTATTTCACTTTTATGCTCTCTCACTCCTTTTCTTCTCCCTCCTAGTCCACTTGAACTATTTTCTCTTTTAATCCTCATCGTCTACCCTCTTTTCTTGCATGCTTGAAACAAGAGGACCTTAGGTCCATGCCTAGGAGAAGCTTTGGGGAGATTACCGTGTCGGGGGTCTTCCTTTAGCCTAACTAGCCATGGTGTGGTCTTAAGGCCGCTTGTAATGTGGTGAAACCTTCAACCTTGTATGATCATGACCCTTGTGTATTATACTTGTCATGTTTATGGATTGTTCTTATTTGCAAAGTCAAACCCTAGGGTGATTCTAACCTCCTCATGGTTAGAGTTTCCCTAAGAAAGTGACATATTCAAAGTGACCACCAAGGTCCATATTAGGGTTTCAATCCCTAACTTGTTTTCAAAATCACAACCCTAAAGTGATTCTAGCATTTTTATAGTTAAGATCGCTTTAGGAAAGTGGCATATTCAAAAAGGCCTCCAAAGGCCACATTATGGTTTTAAGCCCTAAAACACCTCTTTCAAAACCTCTTTTTTTTTTTTTTTTTAAACCTGTTTAAATTCCATGTTCAAAGGCTTTTTCCAAAAGTTGGTCCAAAAATTGTTTTCTTAGAGCCCTAAAAGTTCATGGCCTAAGAAACCCTAGCTTTGCCCCCTAATTTTCATTCTAGCATTCATTGTATTCAACTTGTATCAAAACGATTTTCAAAGTTCCTATTGCAACATGTTTTTAAAATGTGCATAACTCTCTTGAGTTGTTTTCAAAAAGTGCATAACTCTCTTGAGTTATTTTCAAAAAGTTTCACATAAAGTCGTAACTTTTCAAATCAAAGTTTCACATAAAGTCATAACTTTTCAAATCAAAGTTTCACATAAAATCATAAGATTTTCAAATCAAATCTTTCATTTTGAAAATCAAGTCTTTCATTTTCCAATTCAAATCTTTCTTTTTTCAATTTTAAATCAAATCTTCTATTTTTGGAAACAAAATCAAATATTCTATTTTTTGAAACAAAATCGAATCTTCTATTTTTTAAAACAAAATCAAATCTTTTCTTCTTTAATTTCAAATCAAAATTTTCATTTTTCAACATAGAATCATAAATCTTCCAAACTTCCTTTTCAAGTGCATGCACCTAGCTTCCTCCCTAGCTCATCTCCAAATCCTATGTTGCCTAAACCCTACGTTGTCCAACCCTAGGTCAATCCAACTTTAGGTCACCCCAACCCTAGTTGGTCAACCTAACCCTAGCTAGCCTACCATAGTTTAACCTAACCCTATGTTAACCTAACCCTAGGTTATCTTAACTTTAGTTTTACCGACCAATGTTAGGTGGCTTTAAGGCTCTAATTCTAAACCTCTTTTCAAATGATCATTTCAAAACATGTTTTCAAAAACTTCTTACTCCTTTGAATTTCTAAAAAATCCTAATCCAAAAGTCTTTTCAAAATACTCCTCTACTGCACTCAAAAATGTTTTCAAAAGTTCTCTTGAACTTGTCTCAATCCAAATTGGCTAGACACTTACCCTTTTCTAAAAACTCACAACCCTAAGGCAATCCTAACCCTTTCTTGGTTAGGGTTTCTTAAGGAAGATGATACATTAAATGAAACCTATAAGGTTCACATTAGGATTTCAAACCCTAAATGTTTTACAAAATCTCTTTCCAAAAGACTATTTTCAAAACATCACATTCTTGAAACGACCCTAGGCCTTCTATGGTTAGGGTTGTCCAAGATCAAGTGAGATATTCAAACAAGAAAAGTTTCTAGCCCCTCTTTCTAAAAATGCTTTCTAAAACTCATCGTCTTGAAGGAGTTTAGTTCTTACATAGTTAACCTCTCAAAGGCAATGAAACATCAAAATACTTTTCATAAGGTATATAAAAATTATTTCTAAAAACCTTTTCCAGATAAGTCCACAAAAGCTTTTACAAGTCCAAATCCCACTTTCAAATCCCATTTCAAAAGCGCTTTCAAAAACACTCAAACATCCAATTTCAAATCAAAACTCTTTTGAGTTCAAGTTTCAAAACATTCCAAGACTCCCACGAGTCTCTTTTCAATCGGACCCTTGTCTAAAGTATGGCTAACCTGATTCTCGTCAAACGAGATACGTAGGCAACCTTCATAGGTGCGATTATAATTCTCTTCTCAACTCAAATGCCCCTTTTCAAAATCGAACCCAAAGTTTCTTTCAAAGTATTTTTAAAACTTGCATCATTCATCATTTATTCCAAAAGTAATGACAAAATCCCTTTTCAAAATATTTTTTTGAAATGGACATAAACTGGACAATTAGAAACTGGAGATTCAAGTGAGTGAGTATAAGGTGAACATACATGTAGGTACCATAAGGGCAGGATAGAGTGATATTATTAGGATATCTTCCTTACATGTAACCAACCCCCGGACCATAAATTTCTATTTCAAAGACCAAAATTAGAGTCACATTTTCAAAAGGGCTTTAAACATTTTCAAAGGTTGCCAAACAACCCTATTTTCCAAAACACCTTTCAAGAGGACATTTTCAAATCATTTTTAAAAACTTAAGTTTGATCTTCGGATTACACTTAGATTTGAGTGACTTAACACACCTTTAGCTATATTAGGTGGTGACTCCAAACCTTTATCCAAAAACTCTTAATCAAATCAATTTCAAGTTTGAATCCTGTGGCACTTGTCTTTCTTAGGATGAGCTCTAACATGAGAGAGTACCGTGCTTTCTTCCCCCGAGTTGCAAAGACTTAGAGGGCGAAAACCGGGCCGCGACAATACCGTAGACCCAAATGATTCAATAAAATATCTACTTATGAATCTGCCAAGGAGATTTGAGATAGACTTGAAGTGACTTATGAATGGACCAATCAGGTCAAAGAGTCCAAGATTAACATTCTTGTGCATAATTATGAATTATTTAGAATGAAATATGATAAATCTATCACTAATATGTTTACACGATTCACCAACATTATTAATGGTTTAAAATCTCTTGGAAAAGTGTATCCTAATAGTGAATAGGTAAGAAAGACCCTTATATCTTTACCAAAGGCATGGAAAGCCAATGTGACAGCCATATAAGAAGCCAAAGACCTCAACACTTCGCCACTCAGAGAGCTTCTTGGTTCTCTCATTACGAGCTGACCTAAAAGTAAAATGCTTAAAAAGAGAAGGATATAAGGAAGAAATCTGTTGCATTCAAATCCGCCACACCAAAAAATAAATCTGAAAGTGAAAATGAAGATGAGAAAGATCTTGATCTCATTACAAGAAAGTTCAAAAGATTCATGAAAAGAAGGTAAAAAGGAGGAAAGAAGCTTAAAGCAAAAGGTGAATCCAACAACAAGGATTCTGTTAGGGCCTGCGGAATTTTTTACGACCTGGCTATAATGTATACGCATACTACCAAAAATTTGGATCTGATTAGCATAGCCTAATCTACGTTATTAGAATCGTACCTTCAAGATCTCTCTGGTTTGATCCCGAATAACAAAAATCAGCACTAAGCACGAATTAGCAAGCTCAAACTCAACCTTTGGACTTCTGCTGTATTCCTCGTACATGCCTTGCTCTATAGAGAGTGGGCTTGCCGCTGTTAGGGTTCCTCTTCCTCACAAAATCTTGTATCTTTCAATTATGTGTAGAGTGTGTAACCCTAGCAGCTCTTAGAGCGCGTATATATAGAGGCTACAACAGGAACCATAGGATTAGTATAACTAGGGCTTCCTACTCAAATAAGGAATCCTAATCAAACCAGAATTAAACCTTATTTATGTAAATTATAATTTATACTACTAACAAATTATAATTGCACTCCCTGTTATACTAGAAATTATATTTCAAGTTCCATATTATTAAATGCTTATTTATCTCCCCACGTTAAGATTACAGATACCCGTCTATTAAATTAAATTACTGACAATTAAATTTAATAGACTTATTTAATTCATTGAGACCTTCCACTTAACTTATTTGATATGTTAGATTCATTATCCACCTATAGGATTTGACATAATCAAAACTTATAAGCTTTCTCAAGGGGGTATCATCAATCCCTATACGGGGACATGGATTCCATCAATAATAAACATTCACCATACACGTAATGTTATCGTCCAACTCACTGAGTTTATTGAACCACAAAGAATCTCATTCTTCTGTGAATCAAAACAATAAATACTGCATGCACGTGTCTCTTTATTATGTTAGGATTGAGAGTATAAGCACTCATAATAATCATGAGGTATTAATTGTTTTATATAGTCAGTATAAAAACAATTACCTCAACACGGTCCTGTTCAATACACACAAAGTGTACTAGTGCAAGGAGTTGAAACTATACCATTCCCCATAGTTAAGACAGACCTATTAAAACCTTGTACTACAGTCCTACTGATAGTGTGTCCATTTTCATCTAAGACTGTGAACGATTAACTTATATTCCATAAGAACCGATGATCTGATCTTCCGTGTGTAAGTCGTACTCTACACACCAAATTATCTACTATATAAAATAAGAGACACACATGCATAATTACTAAATAAATAACTCAATGCAAACATTTCTCACACAGATTCTCATTAAAATGAAATAACTAATTTATTAATAAATACTAAAGTCACTACACAAAGCATGTCTTTTAGTATAAATTCCCAACAAATTCAAGCATCATCTATTTTGAATGCAAAATGCCAGGACACAAGAAAGCTGAGTGTCCTATGTTAAAGAAGAAAGGAAAGAAAGCCAAAGGAAAAAGCTCTAGTTGCCATCTAGAGTGAAGATGAGAGATCCAGCTCAGATGAAAAAGCTGAACCTCAAGAGGTTACAAACCTCTGTCTCTTGGCACAAGAAGAAGAAACAGAGGTATCATTATCTAAACCCTCTGAATGTTCATTTGATGAGTTATAAGATGTTTCTGATAATTTACTTGCCAAATTCAAAAAGGTCGATATAAAAAAGAATCTTCTAAAAAATAAGGTGTTCAGTCTTAGAAAGGAAAATGAGGATTTACAAAATATCAATGAAGTTTTGAAAAATGAAAATTCTATTTTGAAAGAAAAGGTAAAGGATTTGAAAAAATCTCTTGCAAAATGTGTTAATGGGAAAGAAAAGCTTGATGCTATGTTTGAAAAACAAAAATGCTCTCTGGACAAAGCTGGCATTAGATACAATCCTTTTAAAAAGAAAAAGTTTTCTAAATACCAATATGAAGCCCTGTGAGAAAATCATATATCACTTGTTTTTATTATCAAATGAGAGGCCATCCTGCTAGCCAATGCTTTATTATGCAAAAATCATATGCTGCCAAGAAGGCTTGGGTTTCCAAAGGACCATTGAAGAGTAACCTCCAAGGTTCCAAGATGATTTGGGTACTAAATGTCAAAACTTGAGTTATTCTTTTTGTAGGAATGTCTTCAAACAAAATCTAAGAAGGACTATTGGTACTTGAACAATGGATGTTTAAGACATATGATTGGTGATGAGTCTTGTTGCACCCCGGTTTTTAACCAAACCCTCTTGGCTTAGGAAAAAGCATATACTCTCTCGTTAGAACTCATCCTCCTAGAAGGACAAGTACGATTAGGTTTGATCTTGAAATTGACTTAAATAAGGGTTTTTGAAAAAAGTTTGGAGTTGCCACCTAATATAGTTAAGGATGTGTTAGGTCACCTAAAACTAAGTATAATTCGAAAACTAAACTTAGGTTTTTCGAAATCATTTTGAAAATATCCTTCTTAAAAAGATTTTTTTTGGAAAAAAGGTTCTTAGCAACCTTTTAAAATGTTTTAAAATCCTTTGGAAAACATGACTCCGGGTTGGTCTTTGAAACTAGAAATCTATGGTCCGAGGGTTGGTTACCTGTAGGGAAGATATCCTAAAATCATCACCCTACCCCGCCCTTTCGGTACCTACATGTCTATTCACCTTTGGTATACTCACTAGAATAGCCGATTACTAGTATCCACTAAAAATTTTAAAAATAAGATTTAGTCATCACTTTTTGGATGAATGATGCATGATGTATGTTTTGAAAAAAGATGTTTGAAAATATGAAAGTTTTGAAAAGATTTGAGATAGAAATTTTGAATTGATAGAAACTTTTGAAAAGGGAACTTGGGTTGAAATAAATGTTATGACTGCACCATTTTAGGTAGCCAACGTATCTCATTTGATAATAATCAGGTCATTCGTAGTTCGGGTAAGGGCCCAATAGAAAAGAGGCATAATGGGGCCTTTAGAATGGTTTGAAGACACATTGAGGTTTTTAGAAAAAAAAAACTTGAGAATTTAGGAAAATGCTTTTGAAATAGGACTTGGAATGTTTGAAGTGTTTTTGAAATTAACTCAAGAAAGTTTTGAAATGTTTTTAAAACAACTCAAGCGAGTTTTGAAAGTGCTTTGAAATAACTCAATGGAGTTTTGGAAAGATTTTAAAATAACTTAAGGGAGTTTTGGAAATGTTTTGAAGTAACTCAATAGAGTTTTAAAAAATGTTTTGAAGTCTTGTTTTGAAAACTATGGAGGTAAAATTTGGATTAGAAATGCTTTTGTGAACTTGTTTTCGAAAAACTTTTGAAAGTAATTTTTGAATACCTTATGAAAGGTATATTTAATGTTTCATTACCTTTAAGAGGTTAATCATTGAAGAACTAAACCCCATTAGGACTATAAGTTTTGAAAACGTGTTTGAAAAAGGGGCTAGAGACTTTCCATTGCTTTTAAAACATTTGGGTCATAGAACCCTTCTTGAATATGTCACTTATACTTGAACAATCCTAACCAAAGAAGGATTAAGGTTGCTTCAAGAGTGTGATGTTTGAAAAAACCTTTGAAAAAATATTTTGAAAAGCATTTAGGGTTCGACACCCTAAATGAACCTTAGGAGGTCACACTTGATGTGTCACTTCTTCTAAGGAAGCCTTAACCATGAGAGCGTTAAGATCACCTTAGAGTTGTGAGTTGTGAAATCACTTTTAAAAATAGCTTGTAGGAATGGTAAGTGCCTAGCCACTTTTTTCAAGACAATTTTAAGAGAACTTTTTGGAATCATTTTTGAAGATAGAGTATGGGGGTATTTAAAAAGATTTTGGAGTTGATTTTTAAAATCTCAAGAGAGTAGGATGTTTTTTAAAGTATGTTGTGACAATGGTTTTGTATTGAAAGATCATTTGAAAAGGTGTCTTTGAATTGGGGCCTTGAAGTTTACTAACCTTGGTTGGGTTGACCTAGGGTTAACTAACTCGGGTTAGGTTAACTTAGAGTTGGACAACTAAGGTTAGGTTAGACTAGGGTTGGATTGACCTAAGGTTAACTAACTAGAGTTAAGTTAACCTAGGGTTAAGGTGACCTAGGGTTGACTAACTATAGTTAGATTAACCTAAGGTTAAGGTGACCTAGGGTTAACTAACTTGGGTTAGGTTAACCTAGGGTTAAGATGACCTAGGGTAGCTAACTTAGATTAGGTTAACCTAAGATTGAAAAACTAGGATTAAGTTAACCAAGGGTTGGAAGGTAGTTTTAAACTAGGGTTTAGGCCTAGCGGTTTTGGAAAGATAGTTTTGAACTAGGGTTTGGACTTAGTGGTTTTAAAAAATGGTTTTGGAACTAGGGTTGGCCTTGGTGGTTTTAAAAAATGGTTTTGGAACTAGGGTTTGGCCCTAGTAGTTTTAGAATGGTGATTTTGATCTCAAGTTTGGACCTAGTGATTTTAAAAAGTGGTTTTATGCATGAAACTTAAAAGGGTATTTTGAAAATCATTTTTATGAAAACCACTCAAGTGAGTGTTGGGTTCATATGGTTAGTATTTGGAAACCACTCAAGAGAGAGTTGCCTTGGAACCATTATAACCACTAACTTAAGAGAGTGAAACTTTTGAAATTCAATATATACAAGGTAGTTTTGAAAACTTCTTTGATTGAAAACTAAAGAGGATGAACCTTTGAAAAATTTTTTTTGGAAAAGAAGTTTTGCAAAACTACTTTTAAGACATCGAAAATCACTCCAAAGAATAAGGGTTCATATGATTGATTTGAGGGAAATCACTCCAAAGAGGACTCTATGGGACCATTTCAACCATAATATTCAAGAGAGCAAAACTTCTAAAAATAAAGATGAAAATGGTAGTTTTGGAAAATCATTTTTATGCAAACTAAAGATAATGAACTTTTTCGAACTCTTCTTGAAGGGGGTTGTTTCGAAAACTAATTTTGGAGTATAGAAAATCACTCCAATGAGCTTGGTTCCTATAGTCAATAATAAGGAGACTACTCAAGAGAGAGTTCCATGAGGACCATTACAACCACAAAACTCAAGAGAGCAAAACTTTGAAAATCAAAGTGAAATACATGATTTGAAAACTATTTTAATGTAACTTAAAGGTAGTAAAATGCAATGATGCAAAATGAGGTCAAGGGACTTAAGGAGGATTCTTTAAGATGTGAAAATTAAGAGTTTGACCTAGGCTTCAAGGAACTAACTCTTAGAACCATTTTTTAGGAAAACACTTGAATATGGAACTCGAGAATGGTATAAAAATAGAAGTAATAAAGGTTTTTGAAAAATGATGATGAACATGAAAATGGAGCCAAGCATGCAAAACATGAATATGGTAACCATATGTAAAAATGGGGTCATGAAATCATACAAGGCTAAAGGTCACACCAAGTTGCAAGGTGCTCCAAGCCCATACCATCTTAAAGTAGGCTAGTGAGAGATCCCCCTACACAGTAACTCTCATAAGCTTTCTTCTAGGCATGACCTAGGAGCTCACTTGTTTCAAGCATATAAGAAAGGAAGGTAGAAGATGGAGGTTAAAAGAGAAGAGTAGTCCTAGTGGACAAGGAGGGAGAAGAGAGAAGTGGGAGAAACATAAATCAAAAGGGAATACCACATTTGTCTTCAAACCACTTTCAAGCTTCCATGGATGATTTGTCTTAAACTTGAATGGTCTTGTAAATGCTTAAAGGGGCTGAAAATGACTCTTCTATGGCATTGGAAGCTTTGTAGATGGAATGTATAGGCTAGAGAGAGGTTGAATCTAACTTAGGTGCTTAGAGGGTGAGGTGTATAGAGAATTTTGGAGTTCTGAGCCTATTTCTACAAAACTTTGCTACTATTTTCGATTCTGGAATATACAAAGGGGGAGGCCTATATTTATAGGCAATCTACTGGGAGTTGGCGTATGTAGGTAATTTTACCTTGGCACATGTAGCACATACGCCAGTACTATTCTATTGTTTGAATGCCACATGTCACACTTTGTACTGACTCAACTTATGGAGCAAGCAAGGTTTTGATCAATCTGATCATAATCTTAGCGCATGTAGCATATGCTCCGCTGCCAGGAACTTTCATGTTAACTTTGCCTCGATAATTGTGCAATCTGAGAAAGATTCAGGAAAATCAGTCACATCCACGACGTTTTCCTATTGTTTCTCAAAAATCGAGAACTTTCGGGGAGCTTCAAAGGTGTTCGAAAGAGTGAGATATCACCTCAGGAAGCGTGTATGAAAACATACTTTTGCAGAGCGTCTGTGATATGCTCTGCGGATGTTCAAAAGTAATGGTTTTGGGGCCACATGATCAGGGCCTTCAGAGGATGATTTCTCTGATCGGACCGTACCGATGGAAAGTGCTCTAGAAATACTTTTAAGAATTCTCGAATTTATGCATTTCTCAAGTTGTTTGATGGTGCATTATAATTAGGAAATTGGAGGAAAAGATAACCCTAGTGGAGCATCTGTGAGACGCTCCAAGGGTTTCTGAAAGTGGTAATTTTCGGGCCATGCAATCGGAGGCTTCGAAAAGCTATCTATTTAATTGAGTCGTATCTATAGAAAGACCTATGGATAGGCTTCTAGGAATTCCATGATTCACGCATTTCTCAAGTCATTTGACGATGCGTTATAATATGAGAATCGACAGAAAAGACAACCCTAGCGGAGTGTCTACGAGACGCTCTAAGGGACCTTCGTCGACTTGGAAGTGTTTATAGTCATGGGACTCACCTTGAATTGAACATGGGTGTATAATAGGGTCTGTTGGTTTTATATCCAGAGCTAGTGTAGTTTCGGGGCACGCTCGGGCCACCAAGGGTAAAATGGTCATTTTGACTGAATTGGTCAGAAAGGGTCAGGATGAGTTGGGATGGCATACTAAACATGTCAGACTATTTGGGGACAGTCCTAGATGTGTATTTACTGTCTGGAGGGATTTGTACTATGCTAGGGTGCTCAAGGACAAAACGATCATTTTAACCGAAATTGACCGAAACGGGACCAGAATTGGTCTGGATGGCGCATTGAGCATGCCTAAATGTCTAAGGACATCTTGGAAGGGTGGAATTACCATCTTGAGGGATTTTGAACTTCCTCAAAGACGTGCCCAGAGGCCCAAGGGGCAGGTTTGTTCATTGTTCACCGAGTCGAGCTAGCAAGCACCAGTGTTGACCCAAGCGTTGGTTCCTGAGACCACCCAATCTCGGAAAGCTACCTGTACGGTGTTGGTCCCTAAGACCGCCCGATCTTAGAGAGTTACCTATAGTGTAGTGTTGCTTCTTGAGATCACCCAATCTCAGAAAGCTACCTAGAAGATGGTGTTGGTTTCTGAGATCGCCTAATCTCAGAAAGCTACTTGTAGGGTGGTGTTGGTCCCCGAGATCACCTGGTCTCGAAGAACTAGCGAATAACGGACATTCTATATTAGCGGGCTAGCAGATGCCAGAAGTGAACCGTTTGGAATTTGATATGGTTGGTCCCCGAGATCGCCCCATCTCGGGGAAGCTACCTGGATGGCGTTGGTTCCTGAGACTGCCTAGTCTCGGAAAGCTGGCTAGATAGCGTTGGTTCCCAAGACCACACGGTCTCGGAAAGCTGCTTGGAATGTCTAAGGGCAATATGATCTTTTCAGATTCAATTGGGTCGTACGGGCCTCGAAAGTGACCAATTGATTGGATTGCAGTTTGAAAAAGCCGGCTTGGGCTCGTATGTGTTGTGATATTTGAAACCAAATTCAGTCGGGCTAAAGATTGTTGAGAGGAGAAAAATGGGGTGCTTACAGCTACTCCTCTTTTTTCTATCTTTACTTGTTGAAGGCGAAAAAATAATAAAGTAAAAATCTAATTTTCGTCACAAAGCGATAGGAAGGACGACAGCTTGGAAGGTTTGAAAAATCTTTGGACTACTGGTGAGTCTTTGCTTTTGAAACTTTTGAATTTGGAAACTCTGGGTTCTTTTTGAATTTTCTTTTCAAGGCCCAGGTTTTGAAAATGCTGGTCTATGAAGTTTTGGGTTCGGAAAGCTTGAGTATTTGAAAACGAGAGTTTAAAAAGTGATTTTTGGATTTTTAAACTCTTAAAAATGATTTTTGGCCTTGGGGGCATTTAAAACTGGTTTTGGAGGAAAGTTGAAAAGTCTGGCACGTGTTGGCCAAAAATAGCCTTGGAGCATGTACTACATGCACTTGACTCAACTTCTCCCTAGGCGCATATAGCAGATGCTCCAGTGTGGGGGTTCTTAAAACAAAATAGTTGCGAGCTTCCGCAAAGGGTTTCTCATTTTGGAGAGGATTTGAGAGCTTGGTTGAGGGATCTTTGAGGGATATTTGTTGGGTCTTATTAGGACAGCATCAGGGGACATCGAGTACTTGCTGAAAGTTGCCACCATCGCCGGATTCTTGGCAGAAAATTTAAATTTTGCCGAAAATCTTCAAAGGTGAGTTTTTTGAAACTTGTCGATCTTTATGTATATTTGCTCATTTTTTGTGAATGATTAGCGTAAATCAATGTTTTAGAAAGTTTAGAATGCAATAGATGGATCATTTTTATGATTTGATGATGATTTGAGTGTGTTTGGGTAATTTTGCATGTTTATATGAAAGGGTTTCCTAGAGCGTTTAAAAAAATGCTCTTGTAGGCTTGGGTTTGCATGTTCGTACTTGATTTTTGTATCGGGTGGCTTAGGAAAATGTATAGAACAACCGTAAGAAGTTTCATAATTTTTTGAAAAATTTTGAATTTTTGAAAATTAAGAAAAATAGGAAAAATTAGAGAAAATTAAAAAATTGACCCTATTAAAGGTAGAAAAATTCTAGGACATTTTTAGAAAATCGTGAGGATCTTCTCGAATGTTTTGGGAATTTCTTGGGAATTTTTAGAAAATAAAAACAAAACCGAAAACTTTTCAAAAGCAAAGAAATTTGACTTGAAAATTGTGTCTAATTATGGGTCATGTGCCATGGAGGATGGGATTGTGTTGCTTGGCATGGTTGAAGACTCGGACTACCTTGGAAATGTGTTTGTCGCTTGCTGAATTTCGGGATAGAGATTTTTTAAGACAAAACTTGGCCGAAATTTTTCAAAAAAGTATGAATCTCTTAAAAAGGATTCGACGTTTTGATTCTAAAACCCCTAGGAATTTTTAAAGGGACATTCCAAGGAAAAAGAAAATTGCTTTCGAAACTGGGCTTTTGAAGGAGAAAGCTCAGGGAAACCGGAATTTTAAAAGATGGTCTTTGAATAAGGCTTTTGACAGAGAAAGCCGGAGAAATCGATTTGAAAACTTGAAATGGAACTTTTTGAGAAAAAAGCTCGAAAACCCTTAGAAAATTTTTGAAACATGGCTTTTGAAGGAGAAAGCTCGAAAAACCGGTTTGCAATCTTGGAACATAACTTTTTTTAAGGGAAAAGCTCGGAAAACCTTGGAAAACTTCTTGAAATAGAGCTTTTGAATGAGAAAGCTCGGGAAACCGGTTTAAAATCTTGGAATATAACTTTTTAAGGATAAAGCTCGAGAAACCTTAGAAAACTTCTTAAAACAGGGCTTTTGAAGGAGAAAGCCCAGGAAACCAATTTGAAATCTTAGAACATAACCTTTTAAGGAAAACACTAAAAAAACCTTAGAAAACTTTTGATGCAAGGCTTTTGAAGGAAAAAGCCCAAAAACCCGGTTTGAAAACTTGAAATGAAACTTTTTGAGGAAAAAGCTTGAAAAATCTTAGAAAACTTTTGAAACAAGACTTTAGAAGGAGAAAGGCTGGGAAATCGGTTTGAAACTTTGAAATGGAACTTTTTGAGAAAAAAGCTCGGAAAACCTTAGAAAACTTTTGACATAGGGTTTTTGATGGAAAAAGCCTAAGAAACCAGTTTGAACGGAACTTTTTGAGGAAAGAGCTCGAAAAACTTTAGAAATTGACTTGAAATAAAACTAGGGAAAGGATGGGGCCTTGACTTTTTTTTTCGTTTCTTTTTTTCTTCTTCTTCTTTTCTTCTTCTTTTTTTTCTTTTTCCTTTTTTTTTTTTGTATTTCTTTTTTTTTTTGTATTTCTTTTTTTTTTCTTTTTTTTTTTTAGTTCTTCTATTTTTTTATGCATATCCTGTTCCTGATTGACTTTCTATATTCCTTTTTGTTGTTGCTTTTCAGGATGGCAAATGCGGGCAATGATGGTTCGGAGAGGAGTCGCCGTGGGAAGGCGCCGTGGGTTGATCCAGAGGAGGGTAGTGCCAGCCAGAGTGGCTCTGTTCGTGGTTGGAATGGTCGCTCCCATCGATCTTCAAGCCAGACAGCTTCTAGTGGTAGTTCTCCGAGGGGCAATCTTCGACTGCTTTAGGTGAGAGGGTTGAGGAGGAGGTTAACATATTCATCGATCTGAGGACCAGGTATGGGATGACATCTATTCGTGATAAGCGTAAGGATGTCACCTTTTCAAACTATCAATTGGCGATCCCTGACCTTCCACCTCTGCGGGATTTGGCCTACCATCCGAGCCTCTATTTGTGTTATAGTCAAATGTCATCGACTATTCATAGTTCATTCAAAGGGGCCATTATTTCTACCTTGAGAGCCATGCAGGCATCGGCTTAGTCTTATCAGGATTTTCTTCTTCAGATTGGCTTTGGCCCCTTTATGACTCTTCAGACGAATAGACTTGATCACAGGTTGGCGATTGGGTTACTCAGTAGATGGTTTGGGGAGACCGGGACTTTGTATTTGTTAGGTTTTAAGCTGGGGCCCACCCCTATTGACTGGGCGATGATCACTGGACTATCTTTTGGGGGCATCTAGATTTCCTTGCGACCCGTGTTTCCCGCTGAGACCCGCCTTCTCCTAGGTTTTCCAGGGATTATCGGCTCGAGTTTCTCAGCTTCGCTTTTGTGTCCAGCAGAGACAGCTTTTGCTTTTGAGCCTTCCCTAGAGGACCGAGTTATCATGAGGCACCAGTTGGTACTATATGTTATCTTTAGTTACTTTTGCAACAACAAGTCAGCAGTTCCTCTACCTTTGGTGAGCCTGGTAGCTGATTTAGGTGTCTTAGATTACGTGGACTGGGGTGTTTTCACATTTGTTAGCTTTTTGCAGGGGATGAGAGTTAGGACGTCTAGGGCATGGGGTAGCTTGATTGGGTTCCAGCCTTTTCTGATATGGTGGAGTTGTGAGTACTTGCCAGTGCATCAGCCAGAGGTATTAGCTGTAGATGCTTTTCCATGGGCCACGAGGTGGGCTAGACAACAGGTAGTCTAGTGGTCCTTGCTTACAGATTTTATCGCTCTTCGGGCTAACCTGGAGTTGTTGAGACCTCAGGATGTGACTTGGGCACCTTTCTCTCGGTCTTCCTCATATACCGATATGAGGGACCTCATCCTATTGTCTAGGTCACGAGTTACCTTTCGAGGCTACCTTTCATAGGAGATGCACTTGGGGGAGCGTCATTGGAGACAGCTGCACACTGACTTCCATGCTGCTGTGGATCCTCCTCAATATATGTTTGGGATTTATCAAGCTAGGGTTAAGATTCCTTATATAGTTAAGGTGACTAGCGACCGCTTCTTGCTTCTACCTAGTGTGGATTATGAGTTTCATTTTAGGGCAAGGTCCATTGGTGCCTTTACCCAGTTGGATCTGATGGTTGGACAACAGGTGGTCGGTAATGAGGTGGTCGAGCTGTGGCGTTGGGCCTAGGGGTTGGTTTCTCAAGACGAGCATATAGCAACTTGTCAAGCTTGAGACCAGTATCGTGCTAAAGTGGACGCTCTGCCTACCCATATATCTTTAATGGAGGCCCGCTCGGTATGCTACTTGTGATTCATTTTTCCTTTTCTTTATGTGTTTTCTGTGTTTTGATGTCGGTTTTCTTTCTTCTTGTTCTTCCTGGTCAGGGTCCTTATGATGCTGGAGCTTCTTCTAGTCAACCTCATTTGTATGTGCCAGATATCAGAGACTTTGATTTGGATGATGATCCTGCTCCTTGAGGTGCTTTTTTCCTTCAGTTGACACAGTTTTAGCTTTGTCAGACTTACAGTTTTATTTATATACATTTATGTTCTGAGGCCGTGTGTTGGCTCTTGTGGATGACGATTGGGTGATACATTAACATGATGATTTTATATTTTGCATGGGAGGATGATTGGTTTTCTTTTTAATCCTATTCTTAATTTATACACATGAAAAATAGAAAGTAAGAATATATAAGCACAGTAACGCATGAATCATTACGTATACAAGAAACGATGGATATGTACAGGTTTCAGAAAGATATAAGAACTAACTGTGCACCATCGCACATATGGGCTTAAGCAAAGTTTTAAGAATGGCAGAACCCACAAATACACAAGTTTATAAAAACAGGCCCCAAAGTAGGCTCCAAGCTTTTGGTTTAACTAATTGTCAACAGCAAGCTTACCTTTTTGAACTTTTGCTCTTCTCTCAAGGTTTCCTTTCTTGGTTTTGACATTTTCCTTATGTGATAGGATAATAGTTGCTCCATTCTCATGGTTTCAATTTCTAGACCCATTTCTCTCCTTCCTTATTTGAAAAGAAAAACCTTGCCTGTAGCTCTCTTGACTTTCTCTTGGAGATTTTATATTTGGACTAGTGAACTCTCCAGTCGACAGCTGAAGTAGCCTTTAGCAAAGGAGTGGGTAGTTTCCATCCTCAATCTGAGAAGGCTTGACTTTGGACCGTAATGTAAGCTAGGCTCAGGGTTCACAAGAAACAAAGGGTACACAGGCTCAAATAATTTTCTTATTTCTCGCGGGGGTTACATGAACCAAAACCACCTTGAGTAGGATTTCACCACTTTATTCATCTTTTTTTTTAGATATTGCTATTTTCTTTTGAACTTTTTTAGACTAAGCAATCTTTCTTGATTCAAGGGGACTTTATTTCGGGTTGTAATGTGGCTAGGTTATGGGGGTTTTTTGAATGAAAGGTTGTTAAAGGCCCAAGGTGCTTCACTTTTCCTAGTTTTGTTACTGATTGGTGATCACTTTTGTCAGCTTCTTTTTTTGTCTCCTTTGGACTTGTTCCTCGCCTTCTCTTCTTTTTTCTATTTGTCTTTCTTTTAGGTGTTTGTTTTGCTTCTATTCAGACTATTGGCATGTCTTGGGCTCGTCGTTTCTCTTTTCTTTGCCCCAGCAATGTTATTTACAACGTCTATACTAGTTTCTCATGGTGCCTCATGGGTCTTTCTTTTCTTTGTCTTTTTTTTTTTTTTTGGGTACTACACTGGTTTCCCCTTCTTTTAATGTGTGAGGTGGCTTTCTTATGCTTTGTGTCTCTTTTTTTTTCTTTTCCTCTCTTCTTATTTTTTTGTTTCACCTTTAGAATCTTTTCAGCCTGTGCTTCTTCTTTTGCTTATTTCTTTCAAATTTTGCTTTCACCCTTTGTGGGTAGTGATCACTAGGTCAGGTTTGTCAAAGGAATATAATTGGCTCAAAATGAGTTTTTCAAGGGAAAATGTTTAACTGCATAGTAGAAGAATAGATGGCCTCTCTTTCTTTTGGACAAGATTGCTTAGTCTATGAAGTTCAACCATAGAATTTTAGCGACATCCTTTAAGACAGGTGAATGCTAGTTGAAATGTTCTGTTACCCGTGCTGGCCCCAGTGTGAGGGGTGTTTCATAGTTAGGGTGTTTGAATAAAAATCACTTGCGGCTCAAATGGGCTGATCAAAGGAACTGCTTTGCTGTTTAGGGAATTTGAAATGAAGGCTTCTCTTCCTTTTGAGGGTCTAACTGTCGGCTGCTTTGTCATGGCATCTTTCGAGTGTTACCCTTTTTCTATGATCCATTCTCTTTCCTCTTTCTTTAATGTTTTCTCTCTTTGGGTCGGAAATGGTCCCCACTAATGAGGATGCGCATACTGTCCCTCCTCTTTAAGTCAAGGCATAGCGAAAAGAGAAACTTTTTTTTTTAAAAAAAAAGACATTCATAGAAGATGATAATCATAAACTTTGAACTCTTTTCATTTCTAGAATTTTATGTACATGCTAGGTTCTTAATTTTTAAAGTAGAATTAACAAAGAGTAAATGCAAAGTTCGGAAAAAGAACATCCCTTTGGTGGTTATCCCTTTAGGCGGGGTTTGGGACCACACCTGCCTCTTCCATGCTCCACTCTCCAATTTCTTCTTTGGGTTGTGCTGGATGGATTGAAGCATTGACTGTAGAATGATAGACGTGAGTGATCACAGTGTAATTATGGATGCCTCCTTTTCCTTCTCCTCTTCCAGCTTGGATGTTAGGGTTACTTATCAGGTCTTGAGAACCCTGATAGCTCTTTTCCTATTGGTTGGTCTTTCCTTGCTCAGGCTCCATTGCTTCCTTATGTTTTGCGCCTAGGTTTTCTCCTAGGACTTGTACTTGCTTTCCCTTAGCCTTATCCTTTTCAGCTTCCTCTTAATCAATTTCAGCGAATAGGCTAGCCAGATCACCCTCCTTGAATTCAAATGGTGCCATATGTACTTTTGGTTCACTAATGCCCCAACCCATATCCTCACAATTGAAGAGGTCCTCTACTAAATGGTGCTCAGCCACAACATATTTAGGGTGCAAGAATTCATCTCCCCAACCATCAACAAACACGGTATTAGTGGGAGTGTCTTCCATAGGTTCTTCCATTGGCCAGTCAAGGGAATCTTGCTCTTCATTTGAGTTGTAAAGATAGATAGGGTATGGTGATGGCTCTTTTTCCCAGTCACTTTCTTCCTCAGGTTTTTACTCTCCTTCAAAATACTTGTCGCGCCCAGATTTTTCGCACTCGAGGAATACTCACACAAGCGGAAAAAATGTTGTGCTCTCTCGTTAGAACTAACCCTCCTAGAAGAATGAGTGCGACTAGGTTTGAATTGAAAAATTGGTTTGAATAAAGGGCTTTTGAAAAACATTTGGAGTCACCACCTAACTTGATTAAGGTGAGTTAGGTCACCTAAAAACTAAGGATAATCCGAAGACTACACTTAGGGTTTTTGAAAAAGGATTTTGAAAAACATCCTCAAGAGAGGGTTTTTTAGGAAAACAGGTTGTTTGGCAACCTTTGGAAAATATTTAGCCCTTTTTAGAAAAATAACTCCTTTTTGGTCTTTGAAATCAGTGATCCTAAGTTCGGAGGTTGGTTACGTATAGGGAAGATGCACTAAGCTATCACCCTACCCCGCCCTTTCGGTACCTACATGTCAATCTACCCTAGATTCACCTATGAGAGTCTTTAACTAACATGTGTTCAACCCTATTCACTTTAGAAAAATAATGTTTGAAAAATATGATGCATGATATGCAAGTGCAAAAAAAGAGAAAATTGAAAAATAGATTTGAAAAGAGATTAATTTGAAATTGATTTGATTTGAAAATAGATTTGAAGAGATAGAATTTGAAATTGGAAAGTTTGAAAACTTGGAAATTTGAAAATAGAAATTTTGAAACTAGAATTTTGAAAATTGATTGGAATTTGAGATTTGGAAAGATTTTCAAAAACCGCACCCATGAGAGTAGAATTGAAAGTTTGAAAAGTGTTGTGACCGCACCTATAAAGGTTGCCTACGTATTCCTTTGGGGGAATCAGGTCAGTCGTAGTTCAGACCGGAGTCCGATTGGAAATAGAAGAGTGGATTTGAAGAAGGAGATTGAATTGGAAATTGAATTTGATTTGAAATTGGAAGAGGAGATTGGAAATTGAAATTGAGAAGATTGGACTTTGATTTGAAAAGATTGATTTTAGAAAGACTTGGTTTTGGGAAGAAGGAGGTTTAGGAAACCTAGACTTGAGATTAAGAAAGATTGGATTGGAATGTTGGATTTGGAAGATTTGGAAAGATTTTGAAACTTGCAATTTAGGAAAGATTTGGATTAGAAAAGTTTCGAATTAGGAAAATGTTATTTTCGGAAAGTTTCATTTTTGGAAAGTTTTGAATTAGAAAAGTTTTAGGTTTAAGAAAGTTTTCACTTTAGGAAAGTTTTGAGATGGGAAAGTATTGAATTTAGAAATGTTTTGAATTAGGAAAAGTTTAGTTTAGGAAAGACTTAGAATTTAGAAAGTTTCAAGTTAAAAAAAAAAAGTTTTGAATTTTGGAATGTTTCGAAAAAGGGAAGTTTTGAAAGTGGGAAGTTTTGAAAACAAGGAAGTTTTGAAAATAAGAAAGTTTCGTTTTGGGAAAGGTTTGAAAAAGGAAAGTTTTCAATTTAAGAAATGTTTGAATTAAGAAAGTCTCGACTTAAGAAAGTCTTAAATTAAGAAAGCTTTGAGTTTAGAAAAGTCTTAGATTTGGAAAGATTTGAAGTTTTGGAAAGTTTAGAGTTTAGAAAGATTTGGGTTTAGAAAGATTTAACTTAAGAAAGTTTTGAATTTAGGACGCTTAGAATTTTAGAAAGATTTAAAATTTAGAAAGTTTAGGATCTAGAGAGTTTTAGAGTTTGAATTTTAGAAAGTCTTGAAATTAGGAAAGGCTTGAATTTAGGAAAGGTTTGAAAACTTAGGTTTAAGAAGTTAAGATTTGAAAAGAGGGTAGAATTACGAAAGGGTGGAATTAGGAAAGATTTGAAAGTTGAGTTTTAAAATTTAGGAAAGATTTTTATGTTCAAGTTTTGGAAACTTAAGATTTAGGAAAGGAGAAGATTAGGAAATATTTGAATTAAGAAAGAGTTGGATTTTGAAATTTAAGGAAAGATTTAGAGTTTAGGTTTAGGAAACTTATGGTTTAGGAAGCTTATGGTTTAGGAAGGTATTGAATTAAGAAAGGTTTAGATTAGGAAGGGATTGGATTTGGTTTCTAAAAGAAAATATTTGATTTTGTTTCCAAAAACGGAGAACGGGATCTAGTTTCCTAAACGGGGAGATTTGATTCGGTTTCCTAAAGGGAAGATAGGATTTGGTAAGGATTTGGAAAGGAGATTCTAAACCCTAGATTTGGAAAATCATAGTTTTGATGTAGAAAAGAGGTTTTGGAAACGTGTATAATTTGGACGTGAAAACAAGAGATTTTGGAAACCTATGTTTGGGGCAAAGTTTGAAAATCATGTTTTTGGAAAGAAAATCAGGGTTTCCTAATTGTGAGTTCTAGGGCTTGACTTGGGCTCTAAGGAAAGAGTTTTTGGAAAGTGCGTTTTTGGAAACGAAGGTTTTCTAGAAGGGAATCCTAAGGAGGAACTTTTCGAAAGTGAATTTGAAGAGGGAGTTTTTGGAAAAAGATTTTAAAGAGAAGGAGTTTTGGAAAGTGCGTTTTTAGAAACATAGATTTTGGAAAGAAGATCCTAGAGAAGAGTTTCTAGAAAAAAAATTTTGGGAAGAGGGTTTTTGGAAAGAGTTGTGGGGAACATTTTTAGAAAGTGGATTTTGAAGAAAAGATTTTGGAGAGGAGTTGAAAAAGAGAGTTTTGAAACACAGATTTTGGGAAGGAGTTTTTGAAAACAATTTTGAAGAGGAGAGTTTTAGGAAAGTATATTGAAAAAGAGATTTTTAGGAAAAGATTTTTGAAAAGAGAGAGAGTTTTGGAAAGTATAAAAACGTCTCACTTCCCTAAAGCGATTCTAGCCATAAGAGGGCTAGAACCACTTTAAGAAAGTGGTTTTCAAAAACAATAAGATTTGAAAATATAGACCAAAAAGGTCACTTTTAATGTAACACTTTCCTAAAGCAACCCTAGCCATGGAAAGGCTAGAATCACCCTAGAATTGTGGTTTTGAAAACATGTTTTTAAAAAAGAAATTTTGATGCAATTTTGAAAACAAGTTTGAAAACGGTTTTAGGAAGATGCAAGATTATGATATGCACAATGCAATTTGGGGTTGTGAACATACAAGGTTAAGGCTTCACCACATAATCAAGGGGGCCGGACCCACGTGGTCTTTGGTTAGACTAGAAGAAAGCCCCCGACACGGTGACCCTCCAATAGTTCAATCCTACACATGGACCGGGAGTCCCCTTGTTTCAAGCATGCAAAGAAAGGGGGGGAAAGAGATGGGGGATTAAAATAGAGAAAACCCAAGTGGGTTGGAGAGAGAAGAGAGAGGGGGAAGTACAGAAAATTAAAGAGAAAGCCTACCGTATGTCTTCTTTATTTTGCGAGCCGCGCTGTCTTCAGTCTTCTGTCTTTGTCTTGATCTTCACCTTCAGTCTTCAAGAGTTGTCTTCAAGCTTTGGATGGCAGCTCTTCAAGTCTTTAAAGGATGGTTGAAGGCTAGTGTATGAGTGTATGGGGGAGTGTATGAGTGTATAGGAGGCTAGGGTTTATGTATGGTGGCTAGGGTTTAGTGTAGAGTGGCTAGGGTTTGGAGGACCTAAGGAAACTAGGGTTTTTGGAGGTGCTCGAGCTCTGTATATCGAAATATAGGATTCTTAGATTAAGTTTGCAGACCCTTTTCACGTTGAATGAGGCTCTGTATTTATAGAAGTTGGACAAACCTAGCGCCTGTTGCAGTGGCGCCAGCCAATTAAGAAAGGTTTAAGGTCGGCAAGCAACGTATCTTTGACTAGATTTGGGCGCCTGTACTAGTGACTACCATGCAACTTTTAGCCTGGCTTCACTAGGAGTGACTCCGGAAAGTCCGGGAATGATTTGAAGGAGCCGGGAATGACCCGGAAGGCTGGAAGGAGCAGGAACACTTAAAATAGTGTCCTGGAGGTATTTAACTTGGAAAGTGAGGATAAGGTGGGTCGGAAAGGTTGACTGGGCCTTTAGGGGCAAAACGGTCAATCGGACCAGAAAACTGCCGGAGCAAACTCGGATTGTCCCGGAAAAAGACTTGGGATCTGGAAACATTATTTAGAATGTTCCCAGAGGTTTCCGGTTTGATTCCCAGAGCCGGCATGGTCGGAAAAGGAGACCGGCCCACTAGGGGCAAAACGGTCATTTTGTCCCGGGTTTGCCGGAACTGACTCAGAATGATCCGGAAAGGTAAGGGGAGGTTGAGAACACTATAAAAAGTATTCTCGGGTCATTACCGATTTGATACCCAGAGCCGGCGTGGTTAAAGAAGGAGACCGGCCCACTAGGGGCAAAACGGTCATTTTGTACCGGGTTGGCCGGAACTGACTCGGAATGATCCGGAAAGGTAAGGGGAGGTTGAGGACACTATAAAAAGTATTCTCGGGAGGTTACCGGTTTGATACCCAGAGCCGGTGTGGTTCCCGGGGCATTCGGATGCTTAGGGGCAAAATGGTCATCTTGACCGGAAAGTCTCGGAAAAGGTCCTAAGGGTAGTCTGGTCATTTTTCACCGAAGTGAGCTAACAGACACTGGTATTGACCTGGGTTTTGAGTGTTTCCGCCACTCTAACAGTGTGAGTATTTCCGCTACTCGGACGGGGTTGATGATTTGTGAGTATTTCCGCTACTCGGACGAGGTTGAGTACTTCCGCTACCCGGACGGGGTTGATGATTTAGGAGTATTTCCGCTACTCTAACGGCTTTGTGAGTATTTTCGCTACTCTAACGGTTTTGTGAGTATTTTCGCTACTCTGACGGCATTGTGAGTATTTTCGCTACTCTGACGGTTTTGTGAGTACTTCCGCTACTCTAACGGTTTTGTGAGTATTTCCGCTACTCTGACGATTTTGTGAGTATTTCACTATTCAGACCGTCTCGAGGAATAAACTGTCTGGAGAGAGGGATTGAAAAGGGGTCTTACCGCCTCCGAGGAGACGTGCCTGGATTGGAACCGTCTTGAGGAATAAACTGTCTCAAGAGTGGGATTAGAAAGGGGTCTTACCGTCTCCGAAGAGACGTGCCTGGATTGGAACCGTCTCGAGGAATAAACTGTCTCGAGAGTGGGTTTGGAAAGGGGTCTTACCGTCTCCAAAGAGACCTTGCCTGGATTGGAAACGTCTCGAGGAATAAACTGTCTCGAGAGTGGGATTGGAAAGGGGTCTTACCGTCTCCGAGGAGACGTGCCTGGATTGTGAGTGTTTCCGCCACTCTAACGGTTTGGTAAGTAGTTTTGCTACTCGGACCGTCTCAAGGAATAAACTATCTCGAGAGAAGGATTGGAATTGGAATAAGAAAGAACAATGCCCCTAAGGGCATTTTGGTCATTTTGCCTCTATTTGGGCCTGACAAGCCCGCGAAGCGATGGAAAGACGGAATTTGGACCTAGAGAATTGGTTTCGATTGGAATATGCCCAAAATGACTTGAAAACAAGTCTGGACGGAGTGTAGACTGCCGAGCGGTCAAAAATGGGGTGCTTACAATACTCTGTAGCTATGATTCCATTTGGATCTACTTCCCCTTCCATAATTATGTTGACAGCATGATCTGATAGGGGATTGGTTGTAACATTGGGTACAGGGGCCGACTTTGCTTCCTAAGTGTTAATGACTTTACTGTTGATGATATCTTAGATCTTGTGCCTCAAAGAGAAATAAGATTCTTTGTCATGCCCCTGCCCTCTGGAATGATATTTGCAGGTAAAGGCTGGATTGAAAGCCGGAGGCAGTGGACATGGTAGAGGCCACAGGGGTATAGGATTCAGAAGTTTGGCTTTGAGGAGCTCATGATAGGCCTCTGTTTGAGTGCATGCTAAGTGAGTAAATTCTCAGTTCCGCTGGTTATTTCTATTGGGGTTGAAATATGGTCGGGATGCAACAAGTCCAGGAGTAAGTGTTTCGACATTGGTGACAGGGATGTTGACAATAGGAGCAGGTGGTTGCGGCCGAGCGTGATATTGTGGGTAGTATGGTTGCTACTGAGTTGGCAAGATGGCAGATACTTTTTCCTCCTTCCTACCGTTGCCTTGAGTGGTTGCTACCTTCTTTGCCACAGTTGAGAAGCCTTCACCCATCTTGGAATAAGGGTCTGTGATCCTGCCAATTTTTAACCTGTTCTTGATCATTTTTCCTTGCATTATTAATTCAGAAAAACTCTTCCTAATGCTTAGGCATAAGAGTTCATAATAGAGGCCGTAGAAGGTATTCACAAATAGCTGCACATATTCTTTCTCCACGAGAGGGGGGTTGACTTGAGCGGTGTAAGCACCCCATTTTTACCCGCTCGGCAATCTCCAATCTGACCGGACTCACATTTAAACTGAAACAGACACATTCAAGTCAAAACCTGCTTTCCAGACTCAATCCAATTAATCAATCACCTCATAGGCCCGGCAAGCCCAGCAGAGGCAAAATGACCAAAATGTCCCCGGGTATTGCTCGGTCCAATTCCACTCAACACATCTTCCGAGAGACGGCAAATCCCATTTTTAATCTCAAATCCAATTTCAAATCCAATTCCAATCTACATCAAATCTGGCACGCCTTTTGAGAAAGTTGATCCCTCAAGTGAAAAGACCATCCAATCTAGCACTTTTTTAAGAAAACTCTTCAGAACGGTAAGTCCCTTCAAATTCGTCAACCGAGAAGGAACCCAAGTCCCTAATATGGTAGAACGATTCACTTTTGGCGCCTGCCAGCTTACAATTGAAGAATGTCTGTTATTCGGCACGTCTTTTGAGAAAGTTAATTCCTCAGACGATAAGTCCACCTAACAGTTTCCCTAGATTAGGCAGTCTCCAGAATGAATGCGCACTGTCAAAGTGACAGAAACACTCGCAAACAGGTCGACATTGGGAATTACCAAGAAAATCCCTACATCACGGGACCGAACTCGCCTTTTGGCCGTGACACATTTACCAAAGAATGAGATACCTTTGGAAACCAACCCGTCGCAAACTGTCAGAATGATGAAAACACTCAAAACCTAGGTCCAAACCAGAGCTTACTAGTCCACTCCGGTGAAAAATGACCAAACTGCCCATTGGGCCTTTTCTAGTACGTTTCTCGAGAAAGTACCTAAGTCCTCAAAATAATAATTCCACCTTTTTAAGATCGTCCCAAAGACGATCCGGCATGTCCAAGTGCTTTCCAGTTAGTTTCAGACCAATTCCGAGACCATCCAGTCAAAATGACTATTTTGCCCCTAGGCATCTAAGGGCCTCCAGGAACAACACTGGCTATAGGTATCAAACAGGTAACCTCCCAAGGATGCTTCTAATAGTATTCCTAACCTTCCAACATCTTTCTGAATCATTTTGAGTCTATTCTTGCAAATCCAATGCAAAATGACCGTTTTATCCTTAGTGGGCCAGTCACCTATTTTAACCACACCGGCTCCGGTTATCAAACAGGTAACTCCCGAAATACTTTAGATAGTGTTTCCAACTTTCAAGTCCTCTCATGAGTCATTCGAAGCCCATTCTGGTGGTGTTTTGTTCTAGTTGACCGTTTTGCTCCTAATAGCTCGATCAACCATCCCGACATTGTTTTTCAAGCCTGTTACCCTTGGACATTATTTCAAGGGTTTCTACCCATTTTTTATCTTCTGGAACGTTCCTGAACATTCTGGAGTCGCTCTTAGTGAAGCTAAACCAAAAATTGTGTCGTAGTCACTAATACAGGGGCCCAAATCTTTTGCCTTACATATCAAGGTCGAAAGATACATTTCTTGCCGACCTAAAACATTTCCTAAATGGTTGGCGCCATTAGCAGTGGCGTTAACCCAAAAATTGGTCTGGCACCACCAAAAGGAATTTTTCCCTAACGCCACTATAACAGGTGTCAGGCTAGTCTTCTTCCTATAAATACAGAGCCTCCCCTTGCGTGAAAAGGTCTACAAACTCAATCTAGAAACTCTTCTTCTCAAAATTACAGAGCTCAAAGTCTCTCCAAAACCCTAGCCTCTCTACTCTCTTCAAACCCTAGCCACTATACACTTAACCCTAACATCTATACACAGTTTATACACTCATACACAAGCCTCCATCGAAAACCCAAAGTGCTGCAACTTGGAAGCTCTCAAGGATCAAGCAAAGCAAAGAAAATAAAGCAAGAAAATAAGAAGAATACAAGGTAGGCTTTCTTTTTATGTTTACATAATTTCCCCCTTCTCTTTTCTTCCACCTAACCCACTTGGGTTTTCTTCTATTTTAATTTCTTATCTTCTCCCGCTCCCCCCCCCCCTCCTTGCATGCTTGGAACAATGGAATCCCCAATTCATGTGTAGGAAGGATTGTTGAAAGTCATCATGTCAGGGGCTTTCTTCTAATTCAACCTTAGACCATGTGGATTTGGCCCCCTTGATTATGTGGTGAAGCCAACCTTGTATGTTCACAACCTTACTTGCATTATGCATATCATATTCATACATTCCTTTAAAATTTCTTTTCAAAGTGGTTTTCAAAACTTGCATCAAAATCATCTTTCAAATTTGCATTCAAAATCTCTTTCTCAAAACTTGTTTTCATAATCACAATCTTAAAGTGATTATAGCCTTTCTATGGTTAGGGTTGCTGTAGGAAAGTGTTATATTCATTATGACCATCAAAGTCTATATTTTGGGTATAAACATTAAATTGATTTTCATCAAAACCACAATCTTAAAATGATTCTAGCCATTCCATGGTTAGGGTTTTTTTTTTTAGGAAAGTGTGATATTCAATGGGATCATGTTGGTCCATATTTTAAATTCATATTGTTTTCAAAACCACCAACTTAGAATGGTTCTAATCTCTTTATAATCAGAATTGTTTTAGGAAAGTAAGATATTCAAAAGGTTTTCAAAAAGTCCATATTCAAGCTCCTTTCCAAATTGCTTTTCAAGCTTCTCTCCAAATTGTTTTTTAGACTCCTTTCCAAAAACTCCCTTCAAAAATCTATTTTCAAAAACACTTTTCCAACTCCTTTCCAAAAGTCCTCTTCAAAAATTCACTTTTTAAAAACTCTCTTCAAGTTTCTTTCCTAGAAACTCTCTTCAAAAGGTTTACTTTCCAAAATCTATTTTTCTTAGAATCCAAGTCAAGCCCTATATTCCATGGTTAGGAAACCATAATTCTCTTTCCTAAAAACATGACTTCCTCTTTTGCTTCAAATCCTAGATTTCCAAAATCTCTTTTTCTACATCAAATTATAGCTTTTCAAATCTAAGATTTTCAAAATTCAACCCTTCCAATTCCATGTCAAATCCAATCTTTCAAATTAGGAAATTAGATCAAATCTTCTCGTTTAGGAAGCTAAACCATATCAAAACATCTATTTTCGGAAATAAAATCTAATCTTCTATTGTAGGAAACAAGACTCAAATCTTTCTTAATTCAAACATTTCCTAAGTTCACATCCTTCTAAATTCAAACATTTCCTAATTCCAACCTTTCTCAATTTCAAAACTTTCCAAATTCAAAATCTTTCCAAAGTTGAAATTTTTCTAAATTCAAAAACTTTCAAAAATTAAAACTTTCCTAAGATAAAACTTTCATATTTCGAAACTTTCCTAATTTGGCACTTTCCTAAAATGTAACTTTCCTATTTTGAAAATTTCCTAATTCAAAGATTTCTAAAATATAATATTTTCTAAATCTAACTTTCTAAATTATTTCAAATCAAGAGTTTATGTCAAGTCTTTCTAAACCAAATCAAATCTCTTTTCAAATCTTCCCTAAATCTAACTTTCCTAATTCAAACCTTTTTCTAAATCCAACTTTCTAAAATCAAACCTTTCAAATCTAAATCAAACAATCTTATTTCAATTACATGTTTCAATCTTAGGTTGCTTAAACCCTAGGAGGCCTAAACCCTCATTCAACCCCAACCCTAAAGTTAGGAAGTTTCAATCCGTTTCTAAAACTCCTTTCTAAACCAAGATGGTTTTTCAATTTCAATCTAAGTTAAAATGTTTTCAAAATCTCAATCTTTCCAAATCAAATCCAAGTTCAATCTTTTCAAATCAAAATCAATTTCAAATCCTTAAGCTCTATTTCAAATCAAAGTCAATTCCAAGGTCAATTTCAAGTCTCTTATTCAAAGTTCAAATAAAACTCTTTTCAAATCAAAATTTTCAAAAACCTAAAAGTGTTTTTGTTCAATCGGACTCTTGTCTGAACTCCGACTCACCTGATTCCCAAAAAGGGACACGTAGGCAACCCTTATGGGTGCGGTCATAACCTTTTTCAAGTTTTCAATTCCATAACCTTTTTTAAGTTTATAATTCCATAACTTTTTTTATACTTCCAATTCCTTTTCAAGTTTCTAATTCCAAAATCTATTTTTAAATCTGCAATTTCAATTTCTAAAACATTTTTTTCAATTTCAAATCAAGTTTTTTCAAATCTATTTTTAAAATCAAATCAAATTCTTGTACTTGCATATCATGCATCATATGTAATTCTTTTCAAATTAGATAGTTTTGGACATTTATTAATCAAAGATTTTGAATAAATGAACCTAGGGTGGATAGACATGTAGGCACTGCAAGGGCGGGGTAGGGTGATGGCTTTGTGTGTCTTCCCTACATATAACCAACCTCCGAACCTAGAATCACTGTTTTCAAAGACCAAATGGATTTATTTTCAAAAAAGGGCTTAAATATTTTCAAAGGTTGCCGAACAACCTATTTTCTTAGAAACTCTCTCTCGAGAAAGTTTTCAAAATCTTTTCAAAAACCCTAAGTGTAATCTTCCGATTGTGCTTAATTTTAGGTGACTTAACTCACCTTAATCAAGTTAGGTAGCAACTCCAAATCTGTTTCAAAAACCCTTAATCAAGTCAATTTCTAATTCAAACTTAGTCGTACTCGTCTTTCTACGAGGGTAAGTTCTAACGAGAGAGTACTGTATTTTTTTCACTTGTGCGTATTTTTCTCAAGTGCAAAAAATCGAGGCGCGACAGTTGGCGACTCCACTGAGAATGCTTAGAAGGTTAGGCCATTGTCATGTGTGCTCACCCTCACCCATTTGGAGCCATTGATTAATTTGTTCAATTCTATCCACTTTAAAAACTTTCAAAATCAAGTTTTTCCAAGTTGTTTTCAAAAACATGTCATTGCTTGCATTCAATTACATTCAATTATTCAATCTTGCATTAAGTTTGTCATTTAAAGTAATGAATTTTGCATATTTATTTTTGTAGGTGGACCTTTGTTCATATTTTATTTCATGTTATATTAATTGCTATGTATGTCATGAATACATGGAATGGATAGGATGAATGAGAGTTGTTAGGCCCTTTCCTCCGCTTTTCAAAATTTCACACACACACACTGCACGTGCACATGCATTTGTATACTTGCATTCTTTACCTAAAATGTTCCTTCTAGTTAGAAGAGGGGAACGGTATATTGGTTGTGGGCAAGATGTTGTGTTAGTTTCTTTACCTACGGCCTCTTGACAATTCCCCCACTCAGATCACCAACCGATCATGGCACCACCTTGGAGAGCAAGCCTAGGTTTGAAGATTTGGGAACTAAGTCTTCTTAGGAAGCATTAGTAAACCCTCAACCTCATGCATATATAGACACCATGCATAGCCGAACCTCTACCAGATTTAAGACATGTACATCGATTTCAAAATCATAGAAGAAAGGGCGAATGCTTTACTTTCCATTAAACTTATTTATTTTTGTTGTCATAGTGCTTGTGTTCTTACTGTTATAATGCCTGTATAACTGCTCATGTATCCATGTTTACTTTACAATTTCATTCTCTCTCTCTCTCTCTCTACTCTATGCATCCATGTCCATGTATTCAATGTTCCATATCAAGACAAAAGTTCCCAAGTAACTCAAGTCATTATATCTTCATGCATATAATCAACCCAAGGAGAGTGATACCAAGTTCACTCTTCCTTGCATTAAACCTACCAAAATCTTAAAGGTTACCATGTAACCCAAAGGACTCATAGTATGCATTTCAAGTCATTTCATAAGAGGGGCCTTAGTCCCTCTATGCTCATGGAGATAGGCTTGCTAAAAAGACAAGGGGCAATCAAACAAGGTCTCTCGACGACCTTCTCGACGTCAAACTCAAAAAAGGCAAATCCGAAGACTCAAGAGTAGTTTGGGATCTCAAATATAAAAGTAGATAGGTAGAAGTCCCAAGGAAATTGTTCCCTCTCCCCCTGTTAAAATGTATTTCAATTCTATTGTATTTAAGCTCCAAAGGTCAATGTATTTCTTTTATTTTTCATGAATGAATGGATGTTCCCACTCAAACGGTACAGTATCTGCCTACAAGGGCAAGCCCCCTATCTTCAAAAAGTGAGCCAAATCCATCATGATTAATCTCCCTCTCAAAAAGGGAAACCCCTAAGACATGCATTACATAAAACTTTCTGAATATCAAGAATTAACTTGTGGCTTCTATCCTCGTTTTTCTTTCCTTTCTTTTTCTTTCACAGAGATTACACCTAGGTTTAAGGCCTCAATAGAGCCACTCAATAAGTCATCAAGTTTGATCCTTGAACAAAACTTGGCCCAGATATTGGAAGAAGTAATAGGACTTGGGAAAAGAACGACCAAAATAGGAGCAATGCTCTCCTTGCTCCTATCCCATGCAAGTATGAAAATCAGTGTGCAGGAAGAGGCTCCTCAAGATCAAAGCTATGAGAGGCATACTATCCCATGAAAAAAAAATGAGGTAGAAGACCGAAATTATGCTCCATTAGATTGCCGACATCTTTGCCAACCCAACCACCTTGTTCCAATACTTCCCAAGCCTATTTACAACTGAGTGCCCCAATCATATAATCCTAATCTATCGTGTGAATCATATTCTAACTCACATGGTCATGGCACAGAAAATAGTCCCACTTTGAAATGCAAAACCCAAAGCTTTCTTGTGTTGAGTCAATATCTTGATTTTGATAATAACAAAACATGGTTAAATGATCTAATAATTCTACTTAGTGTACAGATTAATTATTAATTAGATCTTGACTTAAAGCTTATCATGTTGAAGGAATTGTGATGAAAATCTTGTATTGAAGTTTGATAAGCATGAAGGCATGACATATTCAACAAGTGGAGATCATATAAATGAATGAAGAAAATGAATGTCAAGGAAGAAGAATGAAAATACTCAAAGTCCTGATTGAAAAGATTGGAGACTTTAAATACTTGAATATATCTTGCAAGAATAGAAGAAGAAGAGACCGACTCAAAGATATAGAAGCTTTCTTGGAAGATTTGAAGATGTCATAAAGGTATGGAAGAAATCACTAGACTGGGAAAGTTTTCTTGAAAGAGTTGTTGAAGTTATATTGATTGAAGAATTCTAGAAGAAATCTAGAAATGAAGATGTTCAAAGAAGAATAGAAAATCAGTTGAAGAAATGAAGATCTTAAATCTTGGAAGCTCTCTTGAAGATTTTGAAGAAGACTTTGAAGAAGACTTTGATCAATAGATGAAGCAATGATGATGGAAGAGCTCTACAAGTAATTAAAATAGAGTTAATTCATCTAAAATTGATTGAAGATGTTCTTGAAGTCATCAAGCCTTAAAGAAGTATTTGCAAGCCTTAAAAAGCTTATTTGAATGATCCTTTAAAAGATTGGAGACTTTGGAGAAAAATGGATAAAAGCTGCAAAAACATGTATTCTGGTTAAAAGAGTCAACTTCTCAAGTTTTATGAGTCAACTCTTTCGAACAGAGCCTTGGAAATCTGTTGAAGACTCAAAAGAGTCGACTCCTGCTGTAAAAAGGGTCGACTCATTTCAACAGAGAGCAAAAATTCTGAAGACTGCTTAAAAGAGTCGACCCCTGCTATAAAAAGAGTCGACTCATTTGGACAGAGTCTTGAAAAATCTACTGAAACATAAAAAGAGTCGACTCATTGTAAAAAGAGTCAACCCCCGACAGTAACGGCTATATTTTTTACAGACGGTATGGGGCAATCTGCTACCAAAACTTCTCCCATACTTCTTCAATGGCTAGAATCGATCCATATCTTTAAATATAAGATACATACAGCTTCTATATTCATGATTTAGAGCAATTACATCATTGATATCAAGAACTTGAAGCTGAAATCTCCTGTGCCTTAACTGCCACATATTTTTGCTGAGTGTTTAAGGTTATTAATTGAGTTGTATTTGTTCATATACTCATTAGGAGAGTTACTCATTGTATAACCTTTATTCATTTCACTTGGGTGGGTTTGTAAATTTGTAAGTTTGAGTGTTCTTGGGTAAAAACACTTGTAAGTTTGAGTGAAGCTTGGACAAAATCATTTGTAAGTTTGAGAGAAGCTTGGACAAAATCTCTTAGGTTTTGAAAGCTTGGGAAGAAGCTTTCGTAAGAGTGAGCTGGGCACTTGTGACAAAACCAGCAGTTGTGTAAAGAGTGTTACATAGTGGAATCCCTTCGAAAGAATCGAAGAAGAGAGGATGTATGCAAGGTTGGCCGAACCTCTATAAATCTGGTGCTCTTCTCTTCTACCTCTGTTTTGCTTATTTGCTCACTATACATGCTTGCATAAATATATATACATTGATATATACTTCACCTGCTTGATATATATACTTTGATTGATTGTTGTTGAAATACATAAACTGTTTTTAATTGCAATTCTTGATATAAATTCTATAAAACCCAATTCACCCCTCCCCCCCCCCCTCTCGGGTTACCTTCTTAGGCAAACATCTTGATCTCCAAGCCACTGACCCTGCCATTCTTGACCCCCGGCCTTCGAAAACATCTAGGACAACCTAAAAAGGGAAGTGGGAAAAATTGAGTTTTCACTAAACTTGCTTGCATAGAAACCACAGCTTATTATGACCTTTTAGCAGCAGGATACTAGAAACCTATACCCTCTCGACCTCTGTCCAATCCCTTACCACCTAATTTTAACATAGCAATTGGTGAATACCATTCGGGGGGCCAAGGGCATGACATTGAAAATTACCTCACCCTCGAGCACAAAATTCAGGACCTCATAGACAACAATATCATCAACGTACGACCGATGAACCCTACGCCCACCCCCGATGTCACCACACATCCTCTGTCGGACCATACCATTAACCTGATACTAGAGGAAATAGGAGAGGATGACGAGTGGGAAGAAGCCGTAATCGAAGATTTTAATGGGGACTGGGAGACTGATGAAGAGAATGCTTGGGAGGAGGAATTCCCACCATGCCCAATCTATCTCTATAACCCTAATGAGGTACCTGATTCTTTCAACTGGCCAATTGAGGAGCCAACACTTATGAAATAGGACCTTGCTGAAAACATGATCATTGATGATTTGGGTGCTAAATTTCTACACCCTAGGTTTGCCAAAGCTGAGCGCCATCTATCAGAGAACCCATGGCCTGCGATTAAGTTTGACTATGAAGATATAGGTTAGGGACATCAAGAGCCAAGGGCACCTGTGAAACCATTCGAGCTGGAGGGAGGTGAGCTAGCCAACCTGTTTATTGAAGAAATTGAGGAGGCAATTGAGAAAAACAAAAGGGCCAACGAAGCTGACAACTGTACCATCACTACCGATTCACTCAGAGCCCTAGGAGAAGCCTATGCCTGCCTTACCTTGGCTAAGGAACTCAATGATGGATGGGGCATCAAGGATATAGGCATCATCCCAAAATCATATTAAAAGGGATTCTTGACCCAAAAAAAGGTACAAGAGAAGGGTGTTTTCACCCACTTTCTTTCTATCCCTTTTACTTTGCATCTTTAAATTGATGTTTGCATTTCCATACTGCTTAAGAACTCTATGTTTGCACTTCATTAAAATAATAACATGTTAGTTTTCGTTCAAATTGCTGTTATTTTATATTTCTCTTGTGAATGGTGAACGCTTCCTACGCAAAGGGCATGGTCTATCTTATGAAGGACCTAACTTGAAAGGTATGATAGCATAAGATAACCACTTGCCGATTGATCAACTTTTCGAAAAGAGAGAGGATGAGGATGAGTGGGGAAACTACCCCAAAAGCAACACTTGCAAGACACCGAAGCTAAGCGATGTGTAGCCAGACTATCAAAAGGAAGAGGAGCCATCTTTCATTTTTTCATAAAAAAAATGTTTATATTCCCTTTGCTTAACTTACTAGTGCCTCGCAGAAAGCGAAGATTTCTTGTCAAACCCTAATCCAAGACTATCCCCCCACACTGGGGCAGACAGGTAACTAAAAACTCCACTAGGCATGTCATTCATCCTCCTTCCAGCTGAAGCAACATTGAAGGCTCTATGGATCAAGCAATCTATTTCAAGTTGAAAAGAGGCTCTCATTTCATTTTTCATACAATCAAAAGTAACCCTTGTCAAACTTGTTGAGCCGGTTACTTTTCTTCTCAAGAAAACCCCAACCTAGGGATCATCGCTCACAATAGGTTAAATTGAAACGCTAAAGAAAAGAGCTCAAGAAAGCAGTTGCAGAAGTGCTCGTCTCGTAAAAAGGGAAAAAGGAAAAAGAAACGAAATAAAAAGCAAACCAAAGAGAAAGAGTTGCCAAGGGGCAGGAGGTCAAAAAAGAGTCATGTTTATCTTAAAAAGCATATAGAAAGGTTGAAAGAGAAAAGAGTCATTTCATGGCATTCTGAGGAGTATATAGTAAAGGCAAGAAGGAAGATCCAAAGGTGATCATAGGTGATAAAGAAGGCCAATAGAAGCTGTAGGTTCAAGCCTTTACCTTTTCGTGTTAAACCCTAAGTCATGGCCTACATTACAACCCTATTTAAGTCCACTCCGATTGACAACGGATTGCTTGATCTAAATGAGCCAAACGTGTTGCCAAAGTTGAAGAAGGATGCTGACCCTGCCAAAAAAACAATCAAGGATGGTATGGATCTAAACCCTACTGAAAGCGATATCAAATTTGAGCCTGCATATCTCGTTGTCTTGAAACCCCATAACCTAGTCTACATTACGGTCCTAAAAAAAAGTCTCCTCAGATAGAAAGACTGGCTGCTCATCGCTCTGCTAAAGGTCAAGTAAATATTTGCTAAATTCCTGAGGGTTAAGAGTTTAAGCCAAACAATCCCATCCACTAACCCAAGGTAGAAAGTCGGAGTCGATCAAAAGGACGAGAAAGGTACAAAATGCTATCATCTAGTCAAGGTAAAGTCGAACCAAAAGAAATACCAACCCCTAACAAGGAAGAAGTTGTCATTTCAAGGATGTATAGTTTGTCAGTGCCCCATTTATTGTATTAATTATTACATCCCTAACATGTGTATGTATTTCTGTAAAAATTTTGGTATGAGCTTCGCATACATAGAACATAGTTCCCTGTAGAAACAGAAGTCACCAATACAGCTTAACATCATCTCATGTAATAAATATATATCATCATCATTATCCATGTACATGCATCTGTTCATATACCTAGCTGTGTAAATCATAAATATCTCTGCCTATCCATGCATTAATACATATATACATACATATCCATTTTGTGCATATGTTACAAAATAAACTGTCTGATAATGAAACTGAATACATCTCCAATAGAATATAGAAAAAATCTAAGCCTATGTCAAGGGGCACTCATTAAAGGTCAAAGTCAATGTTCGGGTCGAAGTCTCCAAAACCTGGCTCTAGAATAGGCAAACGACTGCTAGAAGCACCAGCATCCTTCAAAGAAGAAAAAATCAAAATCAGGCAAGGCAAAGGAATAACTAAGCAACATCAAGACAAAGAGAGGGAAAGGACAACATACCCCGCCACCACCCATCTGAGCCAACTGTGCCGTCAAGGAAGCTACCTCCACCTGGAAATGATCCCTCTCCGTCTGGAACTGATCCCGCTCAATCTAGTACCAGTCCCACTAATCCCTCATGGTGCTAAACTTAGCTTGGGGCACATATCCTCCGGCTCAATACCACAAATCCACCACCTCTTGGCCAACGGCATACCCACCAACTACCATCTCAAACTAAGTGAAACCATCTACAAAATGAGCTCCAAAGCGTGCGGTGTAATCAGTCTTCGGAGGAAGTAGAAAATTGGTGCCTAGTTGACACTCCTAATATAGAATGGGGACTCCCTTAACCAAGGCGCCAAACATGTACTCTGGTGGATCCCCTACTGATCGAAACTCCTTACGGAACTGACACCAATACCAATCTCCCAGATAAAACTCCCAAGAATCATCACTAAGAAAGGAAACCCTCAATAAAGATAATAGGACCAAGTACCTAACCGCCTCATAATGAACAAATTCAACAAAGGGTTGCCAAGTCATCTCCCTCGCCTCAATCAGCTCTAGGTTAGCTCGTATCGTCACAAAGTCAGTAATCTTAGATCGCTAGGCCACCTAGTCACAAGCCCACCTCAAAGCTCAGGAATAGAGGTCAGCCTCAATAACTTGGGGACGACAGACCGGCAGGTACTCATAGTTCCACCAGACAAGAAAAGGCCAGAAACCAGTCATATTACCCCAACAGGAGGTAGTCTGGACTCACATGGATCGAAGGAAAGTAGCCAAAGCAAAAACACCGCCAGTCCAACTTAAATAAAGTTCCCAGATCAGCTAATATGCTCACTAATCGAAAAGGGACAAGCAACTTGTTATTGTTGCAGAAGCAGCTGAAAATGACATACAAGACAAGTCGTTGCCTCATAATATCTCGTCGGGGGGGGCTCAACAATAAAGGTACTCTTGTCGTGACTAAGCCAAGAGACTAGAAAAGTCGAACGCTCAGGGGGAGGCAAGTCCAACAAAATGCACGCATCGGCGCTGCTGACTAACTGTAAGGTGATCCGCCGACCGACAAAAGAAAGCCCCGTAATAATGGCCCAATCTAATGGAGTAGGACCCAGCTCGAAGCCCACAAAATGGAAGGTACCCGTCTCGCCAAATCACCTCTCAATCAAGGTCAACACCAAATGTCTGTTCAGAAGATTAGCTTGAATTCCCATAAATGCTCCAAACCCAATATCTGCCAAGAAGGCCCGGTAAGATGGGAGCCGCCCGCTGCATAGTGCTAAAGACAAGATGAATAACCCCTCTGAACGATACGTGTACCCGTGGAGGAGGTAAGTGCTGTCGAGAGTATACGCTAGGATTATAAGCTAAATCCCCTAACGGATGAATATTCGGTATCTCCAAATCACCAAGATTTGCATCTGTTTGTCTATGCCTAGAGGAGGCCCGCCTATAACGTGTCACTCGGTCTCTGAGGTGTGGCACCTCGTCCTTAACATCCACCTCCTCATCAAAGGCTGGCTTAACTGGAGAGAAGGGGTCGAATGGAGGTCTACTCCCCCTTCCGCTCTAGCTAGAGGACGCCCGGCTAGTGGACCTCTGGCTACCTCTAGAATGACTGGAGCTGCCCACTAAATCTGTGCAGGCACCCTTCTCAGATCGGTGCCTCCTCTCTGAACTGTCATCGCCTGCGTCTGCCATCTTGAAGATCAAGGTATGAATGTCGACATATGGTAAGCATAGCTCAAAACGTAAGAGATAAAGAATGAAAAAAAATGAAAAAGATTTCAAATGTTAAGTCAAAATGAATTTTCTACACATTTTGTTTGTCAAAAAGTCAAGTTTCAAGTCAAAATAAATTTCCTACACATTTTAATTTTAAAATTCAAGTTTCAAGTAAAAATGAATTTTCTATACATTTTATCTTCAAAAATGTCAAGTTTTGAGTCAAAAAGAATTTTCTATACTTTTTTGCTTTCAAAAGATTTCCAGTTTCAAATCAAAATGAATTTTCTAAACATTTTGCCTTCACGAAGTCAAATTTCAAGTCAAAGCAAATTTTCTACACATTTTGTCCAAATTTCAAAATGGTTTCTAATTTAAAGTCAAAAGTTTATTTCAAAACCAAATCTCAAAAATTTTCAATCAAAGTCTATCTCAAGCTTCTTCCTCAAAAAGAGTTCTATCCCAATCGAGGTTTTCAAAAAGTTTTTTCCTTCAAAAGCCCTATCCAAAATCAATTCTCAAAAATTCTTAAGGTTTCAATCCTCAAAAAATTTTCTTCTCAAAATTCTTATCAAATTCTAAGGTTACAAATTTCAAAATCCATTTTCAAATTTTTCTAAGTTTTTCCTCCAAAAGTTTTCATTCAAAATTCCATTTTTAAAATTTCTTCGTAAGTATTTCTCTTAATAGTTTTAGGGCCCCTGAGTTTCTCGGGGCCTTCTCCTCCAAAAAAGCCCCTCCCTCAAAGGTTTTATATCTTTTTCCTTCAAAAAGATTTCACTTCAAAAAACTTTCTAACTCTTTCCTTCACAACCACATAACACCAGCACACACAAAAGAATCTGTGCACATTTTCAATATTTTTAAAATTTCAAAGACATGTTCTAATTTTAAAAAATTCAAGGATTTTCAAGAATGTTGCAAAAAATTTTCAAAACCACTTCAAATGTTTTCTAAAAATATTCTCACATTTTTCTAGGGATTAAAGTTAGATATTTTCATTTTTTTCTTATTTTTCAACCTACTTTTCTATTTTTTTAAAAATAATAAATTCACAAAATTTAAAAAATACAAAATTGTATATAGCTGTTAAACACATTTTTCTAAGGCACATAGCATAAAATCCACTTTGGAATTTTAAAAAAATCCCAAAGTTGTAGGAGTAAATCCCCAATTCTTACGAAAATTCTCTTCACATAAAATATGTAAAACTGTCCAAATTCAATCAAACAAGCACCAAAACACAAAAATAACTCCACCAAAGCATTCAAAACACGTCAAAGCATCAATTTTAAGTATTTACACAACTCAAACAGAGTTCTACACATCAAAATCTACAAAAAAAAAATAAAAAAAAAAAAAAAACAAAAAACTCATCTCTTGGAGTTCTCCAGCAAAATCTCCTTCTCCGGGGACTATTCCGGTGATGGTGACCACTCCTAGTGCTTCTCTAACGACCCCCAAAGTCACTCCTCCAATGTACAGCTCCACACTCAAAATCTCTCACAAACTCCCTCAAAACTTCACACAAACCGAAAACTTCAAATCAGAAGTCTACTGGTTTTATTCCAAAACCTAGAGCCACTAGCAATGGCGTCAAGGTTATTTTAAAATAGCAGTTGCGCTAGTGTCAAATTTTGGGCAACTTTGTCCTTTTTTTTGCTAAGACCTGATTTCAAATGCCCCCTTGGGCTGGGTATCCATTTTCATGCTCCAGTTTACAAAAAATTTCAAAGTTTGTCCCTCCGATTGCCTCGTGGTCAACATGGGACTCTTATTTTATCGTTTTCTACCTTCGTCAAGCAAAGACAGAAAAAGAAGGGTAGCTATAAGCACCCCATTTTTGCCCACTCAACAATATTTGGTCTGACCAGACTCACATTTAAACTAACAAAGACACATTCAAGTCAAAACCAGCTTTCCAGACTCAATCCAATCAATCAATTACTCCATGGGCCCGCCGGGCCCAACAGAGGCAAAATGACCAAAATGCCTCTGGGGCATTGTTTGGTCCAATTCTAGTTGGCACGTCTTCCTAGAGACAGCAAGTCCCCTTTTCAATCTTAAATTCAATTTCAAATTCAATTCAAATCCAGATCAAATCTGGCATGCCTTTCGAGAAAGTTAATCCCTCATGCGATAAAACCATCTAGTCCAGCACTTTTTCGAGAAAACTCTTTAGAACGGTAAGTCCCTTCAAACCCATCAACCGGGATGGAACCCAACTCCCCAAGATGGTAGAACTGTTCACCTTTGGTGCCTGCTAGCCCACCAATGAAGAATGTCTATTATTCGGCACGTCATTCGAGAAAGTTGATTCCTCAGACGATAAGTCCACCTAGCAGTTTTCCGATATCAGGCAGTCTTCGGAATGAACGTGCACCGTCAAAGTGGCATAAGCACTTACAAATATCGCAACCATCAAAGTGGCGGAAGCACTCGCATACAAATCAACATTAGGAATTGACAACAAAACCTCTATGTCACAAGACCGAACTCGCATCCTGGCCGTGACACGTTTATCAAAGGATGAGATACCATTGGAAATTAACTCATCATAGACCATCAGAGTGACAAAAACACTCAAAACCGGGGTCAACACCAGTGCTTGCTAGCCCACTTCGGTGAAAAATGACCAAACTGTCCCTTGGGCCTTTTTCGACATACTTCTCAAGAAAGTACCTAAGTCCTCAAAGCGGTAAGTCCACCTTTCCAAGTTCGTCCCAAAGATGATCCGGTATGTCCAAGTGCTTTCCAGTCAGTTTCGGACTAATTCCAAGACCATCCAATCAAAATGACCATTTTGACACTAGGCATCCGAGCGCCTCCGGGAACCACACCTTCTCTGGGTATCAAACTGGTAACCATCCAATGATACTTCTAATAGTATTCCTAACCTTTCAACATCTTTTCGGATCATTCCAAGTCTATTCCGGCAAACCCAGTGTAAAATGACTGTTTTAACCCTGGTGGGCCGGTTGCCTTTTTTAATCAAACAGGCAACTCTATGAAACACTTTAGATAGTGTTTTCAACCTTTAAGTCCTCTCATGAGTCATTCAAAGTCCATTCCAGTGGTGTTCCGGTCTAGTTGACCGTTTTGCCACTAATAGCTCGATCGACCATCCCAACATTGTTTTTCAAGCCCGTTACCCCCAGAACATTATTTCAAGGGTTTCTACCCATTTTTGACCTTCTGGACCATTCTCGCCCTCACGGAACATTCCCGGACCTTCCGGAGTCATTCTTAGTGAAGCCAAATAAAAAATTGCATGGTAGTCACTAATACAAGCACCCAAATCTTTTGTCTTACATATCAAGAGTCGAAAGATACGTTTCTTGCCAACCTAAAACATTCCCTAAGTGGCTAGAGCCATTAGCAGTGCAAACTCAGTCCAGAAACTCTGCTTTTCGAAATTAAGAGCTCGAAGTCTCTCCAAAACCCTAGCCTCTCTAGTCTCTTCAAACTCTAGCCACCATGCACTTAACCCTAACATCTACACACACTTTACGCACTCATACATAAGCCTCCAAAGCCTCTATTAAAGACCAAAGTGCTGTAACTTGGAATATCTCAAGGATCAAACAAAGCGAAGCAAACAAAGTAAGAAAACAAGAAGAATACAAGGCAGGCTTTCTTTTTATGTTTACATAATTCCCTCCTTCTCTCTTCTTCCTCCTAACCTACTTGAGTTTTCTTCTATTTTAATCCCCTATCTTCTCCCCCCCCCCCCTCCGGCTTTCTTGCATGTTTAGAACAAGGGAATCCCTGATTCATGTGTAAGAAGGATTGTTGAAAGTTACCGTGTCGGGGGCTTTCTTCTAATTCAATTTTAGTCCACGTGGATTCGGGGCCCTTAATTATGTGGTGAAGGCAACCTTATATGTTCACGACCTTACTTGCATTATGCATGTCATATTAATACATCCCTCTAAAATTTGTTTTCAAAGTGATTTTTAAAACTTGCATCAAAATCATCTTTCAAACTTGCATTCAAAATCTTTTTCTCAAAATTTGTTTTGATAATCATAATCATAGAGTGATTCTAGTCTTTCCATGGTTAGGATTGCTTTAGAAAAGTGTTATATTCATTGTGACCATCAAAGTCTATATTTTGGATGTAAACCCTAAATTTATTTTCATCAAAACCACAATCTTAAGATGATTATAGTCATTCCATGGTTAGGGTTGTTTTTAAGAAAGTGTGATATTCAATGGGATCATATTTGTTCATATTTCAATTCCATATTGTTTTCAGAACCACCAACTTAGAATGGTTCTAATCTCTTCATGGTTAGAATCATTTTAGGAAAGTGAAATATTCAAAAGGCTTTCAAAAAGTTCATATTAAAGCTCCTTTCCAAATTACTTTTCAAACTCCTCTCCAAATTGTTTTTTAGACTCCTTTCCAAAAACTCCCTTCAAAAATCTATTTTCCAAAAACTCTTTTTAAACTCCTTTCCAAAAGTCCTCTTTAAAAATTCATTTTCTAAAAACTCTTTTCAAGTTTCCTTCCTAGAAACTCTCTTCAAAAGGTTTACTTTTCAAAATCTCTTTTTCTTGGAATTCAAGTCAAGCTCTAGATTCCATGGTTAGCAAACCTTAATTCTCTTTCCTAAAACCAAGAATTTCTCTTTTGCTTCAAATCCTAAATTTTCAAAATCTCTTTTTCTACATCAAATAATCGCTTTCCAAATCCAAGATTTTCAAAATTCAACCTTTCCAATTCCATGTCAAATCCAATCTTTCAAATTATGAAACTAGATCAAATCTTTCCGTTGTCAAATCAAATCCTTCAAGTTTAGAAACCATGTCAAATAATCTATTTTTGGAAATAAAATCTAATATTTTATTTTAGAAAACAAGAATCAAATCTCTCTTAATTCAAACCTTTCCTAAGTTCACATCCTCCTAAATTCAAACATTTCCAAATCCCAACCTTTCTAAACTTCAAAACTTTTCAAATTCCAAATCTTTCCAAAGTTGAAATCTTTCTAAATTCAAAAACTTTCAAAAATTAAAATTTCCTAATTCAAAACTTTTCTAATTGGCACTTTCCTAAACTGGAACTTTCCTAATTTAAAGATTTCTAAAATCTAATTTTTTCTAAACCTAACTTTCTAAATTCTTTCAAATCAAGAGTTTAAGTCAAGTCTTTCTAAATCAAATCCAATCTCTTTTCAAATCTTCCCTAAATCTAACTTTCCTAATTCAAACCTTTCCTAAATCCAACTTTCTAAATCAAACCTTTCAAATCTAAATCAAACCTTCTTATTTCAATTACATGTTCCAACCTTAGGTTGCTTAAACCCTAGGAGGCCTAAACCCTAGTTCAATTCTAACCCTAAAGTTAGGAAGTTTCAATCCTTTTCTAAAACTCTTTTCTAAACCAAGATGGTTTTCCAATTTCAATGTAAGTTAAAATGTTTTCAAAATCTCAATCTTTCCAAATCAAATCCAAGTTCAATCTTTTCAAATCAAAATCAATTTCAAATCCTCAAGCTCTATTTCAAATCAAAGTCAATTCCAAGGTCAATTTCAAGTCTCTTATTCAAAGTTCAAATAAAACTCTTTTCAAACCAAACTTTTCAAAAACCTAAAAGTGTTTGTTTTCAACCGGACTCTTGTCCGAATTACGACTGAACTGATTCCCAAAAAGGGATACGTAGGCAACCCTTATGGGTGCTATCATAACCTTTTTCAAGTTTCCTATTCCATAACTTTTTTCAAGTTTCTAATTCCATAACCTTTTTCAAATTTTCAATTCTATGATCTATTTCAAGTTTCTAATTCTAAAATCTATTTTCAAATCTCCAATTCCAATTTCTAAAACCTTCTTTCCAATTTCAAAATCAAATCAAATTCTTGTACTTACATATCATGCATCATATGTAATTCTTTTCAAATTTGATAGTTTTGGACATTTATTAATCAACGATTCCGAATGAGTGAACCTAGGGTGAATAGACATGTAGGTACCGCAAGGGCGAGGTAGGGTGATAACTTAGTGCATCTTCCTTACACATAATCAACCTCCGAACCTAGAATCACTGTTTTCAAAAACCAAATGGAGTTATTTTCAAAAAAAAGGCTTAAATATTTTCAAAGGTTGCCAAACAACCTATTTTCTTAAAAACGCTCTCTTGAGAAAGTTTTCAAAATCTTTTCAAAAACCCTAAGTGTAATATTCGGATTGTACTTAGTTTTAGATGACCTAACTCACCTTAATCAAGTTAGGTGGTGACTCCAAATCTTTTTTAAAAGCCCTTAATCAAGTCAATTTCTAATTCAAACCTAGTCACACTCGCCTTTCTAGGAGGGTGAATTCTAACGAGAGAATACCGTGTTTTTTCCACTTGTGCGTATTTTTCTTCGTGTGCGAAAAATCGGGGTGCAACAAGTGGCTGCTTCTTTCTACCTTAAAGCATAACTTTTGAAACTCTCCTTTTCCCCTCGGGTCATCATCGTTAGGGCACATCTATCTATGGTAAGGTCACTATTGTGCCGATACTGTGATCGAAAGGCCATGACTAGCTCGTTCCAGGTTGTTATTTTTCTCAGATTCAAGCGGGCAAACCATTACAAGGCAAACCCGGACAGGCTATACTAAAATAGCTGCATCAGAAGCTTGGGGTCATTCCCATTACCACTTGACGCACCCACATATAATCTCAGATGCGCCACGGGATCTCCACTTTCATCATATTTCTGAAAATCAGGCATCCTGAATTTGGCAGCCCCGGATGATTGGGAAAGAAGCACAGTTCATCGTAAGATGTCCCGCCGAAGGTATCATGGCCTTATAAGCTGCGCAGAGACTCCTCCAGACCTTGTATCTTCATATTGAGGGGATCTGAGTTTTCCTTTTTTGGTGTATCAATCAGCAGAATGGTTTTGGGGTTATCTTCTTCATCTTCCTCTATGTGCACCACTTTGGGGATTTCTTTGATTTTACCCATATTATCAGTACGCAGGGTGACCTTTGGCGGGATAACCTCAGCTTCTTTGGGGAGAGATGTTGAAGCTGAAGGATTCACAACAGGTCCCTTGAAGGCCATCATTTGTACGAGTTTGAACATCTCGTTTATCTTTGTTTTCATCTCATTCACTTCTTCCCGTGTTACTAGACTATTCTATTAGTCAGGAGTATTGTCCTTGCTCGCCATTTGTGCTGCTCAATGTCAGGTAAGAATTGGTTCTCGAGGTGCAAAAGGTACTTGTGTTCCTCTCTTTCCCCTTTTAGGAGAAATGATGACCTAAAATGTGAGCAAATCTCTCTAAAAACTATTTCTAGCCTTTTGTGAGATGAGGGGAGGATAGAAATAAGGAAAAACAAGAAAAAGATCATATGTTAGTTCTTAGATTGAGGAAAGTTTTATGCAATGCATGACTTAGGGATGGCCCTACCTTTCGAGGGGGACTAATCATGATGCTTTAGCTCAGGCTTTGGAGATAAGGCCTTACCCCTGTTATGCAATACTATACTTGTTCCTGTAGTCATTCATTTGCACACTCATTCATTCAACAGGAATAATAATTTTATTAAGATAAATTTTCTTTATACATATAATTTTCAAGAGTACATTGAAACTGGAAGAGGAACATTTTCCTTAGGACTTTCACCTATTTTATTTTTACATTTAAAATCCTAAACTACTCTTGAGTCTTCAGATTCGCCTTCTTTAATGGAGGTCGGTGAGAGACCTTGATTTCAAATTGCTCCTTGTCTTCTTAGCGACCCTATTTCTGTGAGTAAAGAAGGATTAGGGCCCCTCTTTATGAGATGATTTTGATGCGTGCCATGAATCCTTAGGGTCACTTGGTACCCTTAGGAATTTTGGTTGGCTTGATTTAAGCGAAAATGGTTTTGGGGCCATTCTTTAGGGGTAATCAGATGCATGGAGATGCAATGACTTGAGTTACTTTGAAAACTCTAGTCTTGAAATGAATGCAGATGCATGAGCAGTTATGATGCAAAAGATGCATAAAAATCATAACGACAGAAATTGAGTAGCACAACAACATAGATTGAGCAATTATAAAGGAAAGTACAGCGATCGCCCTTTCCTCCTTGGTTTTGAAATTGACGCGCGTCTTAAATTCTGCAAAGGTTCGGTTATGCATAGGGTGATACATGAGCACGAGGTTGGGGTTTTACTAATACTTCCAAAAAAGCTTGGTTCTCAAACCTTCAAACCTCCAGCATCCACCCTTAAAAGGGTAAACTCCATCTTTGGTTGGTGGTTCAGACAAGGAAACTATCAAAAGACTGTAGGCTGAGAAACTGATACAACATCCGCCCATAGTCAATAGACTGTTCCCCCTTCTATCTAGAAGGATAACAACCAAGCAATTATGCAGAGATGCAAATGCAAGTAGGCACACCAAGTGTGTGTGAAATTTTTAAAAATGGAGCAAAGAACCAAACAACACATATCCCATCCTATCCATTCATCACATATATGGCAGTTAATATCACACAAAATGAAATATGAACAAAGGTCTACCTTCAAAAAAAATGCAAGGAGTTAGTAACTTTTCGAAAAACTCAATTCAAGAGCATGAATATGGAAAATAATGCAAGAGCATGCAAGTGGATGTCAATGCAAGATCATGAATGTAAGGAATGAATGCAAGCGACGACACTTAAAAACAAAAAATTTTCTTTTTTTTGAAAATTTTGAAAAGTGGATAAAACTGAAAAAAGTAACTAGAGATTCTAGATGGGTGAAGGGTGAAGGGTTAATAGACATAATAATGACCTAACCCTCTAAGTGTCCCCAGCAGAGTCGCCAGCTGCCGCGCCCTGGTTTTTAAACAAGCTCTCTTAGCTCGAGAAAAGCACAGTACTCTCTCGTTATAAATCATCCTCCTAGAAGAACAAGTGCGACTAGATTTGATCTTGAAATTGAATTAAACAAAAGCTCTTGGAAAAAGTTTGGAGTCGCCACCTAATATAGTTAAAGATGTATTAGGCCACCTAAAACTAAGTATAATCCAAATACTAAACTTAGATTTTTTGAAATCATTTTGAAAATGTTCTTCTTAAAAAGATTTTTTTAAAAAGAAGTTTTTAGCAACCTTTTAAAATGTTTTAAAGCCCTTCTGAAAATATGACTCTGGGTTCGTCTTTGAAACTAGAAATCTATAGTTTGGGGTTAATTACGTGTAGGGAAGATATCCTAAGATCATCACCCTACCTTGCCCTTTTGGTACCTATATGTCTCTTCTCCCTTGGTTCACTTACTTAAATAACCGGTTACTAGTATCTACTTAATATGCACTTTAAAATTTTAAAAACAGGTTTGGTCATCACTTTTTGGATGAATGATGCATGATGTATGTTTTGAAAAAGATGTTTGAAGATATGAAAGTTTTAATGGGATTTGAGATAAAAATCTTGAATTAATAGAAACTTTTGAAATGAAGCTGGGATTTTTATCTTTGCGGAGCCAAGAGCAGGGGTGCTATTGAAGATAAGAATTTTTGCAAGGTTTTTTTTTTTTTTGAAGGAGAGTTACATTTAAAGAAATTTTTTTAAACTAGGCAGGCCAGGCCACCCCTAGTTTTGCCATGTTTATGATGAACTTAATCACATAGCGGGACCGAAACTATGGGCTAAAAATTTTTTACCCCGCGCTCCGTCTGATATGACCTTTTTTTTAATACCAAAAAAAAAATCATCTTTAGCAGCTTTGTTTTTTTTTACCCAAAGTCAATTTTTTTTTTTTTTTTAGAGAGTATTGAAAAATTCTATTTGTTAACACCCTTCGAAAGGAAATTCAAGCTGATAGAAAAAAGCTAGAAAATATAATAAAAAGAAAAGGCTCTTTAAAAAACTAGAAAAGCAAAATATATATATATATATATTACCAAACGAAATTGTTTCGAAAATGATTCAGGTAAGCCATCCAAGAAGTAATAAACTTTTTTCTATTTTTTTCTTTATTTATTCATTTCTATTTTTAATAAATGTTTGCAATTAATTGTGGGTTATGATCATCAATTCCGCTCCCATGGGAACACCTGCTAACGTTAAGATGAAAGTTGGACCACCTTAGGGATATCTATCACTGGGTTGTCTATGAAGTAATGGGCTGGCCCACCCCATTTGCTCCATCCTCCAGAGCAATTTTTTGTTCGTTTTCTCTTCATTTTTTTTTTGAGTAAATTGCAACAACCTCTCCTGAGGTTTAGGAGTTGGCAAAAAAAACCCCTAAGGTTTGAGAAATCAGCAAGAACTATGTAGCCTGAGAAATCAGTAATAAATATATATATATATAATATGAATAACATAAATATGGTGTTGTGTTTGATCATTTGCATACAATTAACTTGTACAATTTTTAGCCTTCTCAAATTTTACATGTCATGTGGATGTTAGATATGTTTGCCTTCGAAAATCAACGTAATTAACAAAATCATTTTTTCTTTACATTATAAAATACATATTATAGGTACATATATTATATCTCATATGATATGATAATGTAGTTTATAGACTACAATACCATTGATAGTGATCATTTGTGTAACCGATAACGTGTTTGCGTCATTTAAAGATTATTGGACACAATATTAAAATGGTTGTCAGAGATTGAACTATTATAAAGTGGAGGCTGGAGTATGGACTCTTAATTAACGTGCGGGTGCTTGTACGATAACAAGTACTAAACAGGATCATTGTAATAATATTCTAGGACTTAACACTGTTATTCAGAATATTACTAATTACAGTTTACAGAAATTTCTTAAGACCTAATAATATTACTTTATATTATGTAGTTTGTATGACTTTGACATACTTAAATGTTGATGCTTAATTGAAGGTTAAATATGGACTTCTACTATAGAAGTATGTGTATATTAAGTATTGAATTTGAACCCGATCGGTATAAAAGATGTTTTATGAATTCAATAGTTAGAAGAAACACACATATAAACTAAGTTGTGACAGTATCTTTGGTAGTCCAAACCATATTGGGTAATATGAAATATTAGTTGATAGAAGGATTAATATGTAAATAATTGTAAAATAGGGAGCTCACCGCTAATTTTTTATTTATTGAGTCAAATATTGTAATTTGTTAGCGGACATAATTGCAATTATAAAATTAAGAGGGGTTCATTCATAAAAATTCATGAACTAAAATGGTGGATGAATCTTATGATTAGTGTAAATTTTATGAATTTGTGTTTATATATATATATATATATATATATGTATATATATAATGTACTAATGTATCTAAGGTAGAATGTATATATTTATCTTGTTAGGAATAGGAACTATCAAATAAACCATACTTAATGTAAGTTAATATACATGAACTAATGTAGGATACATATATTTATCATATTAGTAAAACAAATGTATTAGTGTATATACACGTACTAATGTAGAATACATATATCTATCTTATTGGGAATAAGATATATCTTGATTTTTTATCAATGAAGAACCCTTATAATTATATGCTACATGCACTCTTATTACTATATATATATAAAGAGGATATTGGAAGTCATCACTTAACTATTTTCTAACATTTTTCTAAAGGCAATTAGAACAAAAGAGCTTTACATGTTTGAGTTTGGAGTGTTTTGTATTTGTGAAACTTGGGGAGTTCATTCCATACTTGAAAAAGTTCAAGTAATGTTCTTGAAAGAAATTTACAACTTTGATCAATCGAAGAACTGTTTGGACTGATAAATGAACAAATTGACGAAGAGCTAAATAGCAAAACTTCACACTAATACTTGATAAATATTCTTTTTCATGAATAACCTATGTCAAGTTATTATGATGCATTGTATTGTGGTTGAATTCATGTAAGTCATATCATTAAATCTTTGGAATTTTTAATTAAAAATAAAAAAGTGTCTTTTAGCCATATAAACTATCAGTGGAAACTAGCCACCAATCACATTTTACTACTAATTAGAGTGACACATTCGGGATTCAAAACTAGAATCTCGATTGGATTGTTATTCGAGAAAATATCAGTAATAGTTCAAAAAAAATTGAAGAAAAATTTTATTGAAAAATTATACATAAAAAAACAAAATGTGTCCTCTTTAGTAATATCCAGAATTAATTGCCTGTATACATAGATTAGGACTTCATAGAATTAATTTTAGACACTACAAATGAAAATTTGATGCTATCTTCATAAATTTATATATGTGTGTGTGTGTGTGTGTGTGTGTGTGTGTGTGTGTACTGGTCAAGGTGATTATGGAGTTAATACAGGCTTGACGATGTTAGCTGACCACGCTTTTTCTTTTTAATTAGCTTCTCCTACCATCCATTTATTTTTTCATCATTTCAATCAACTTCCTAATACAATTTCCCAAAAGAGCCCTCTTCGCGGGTAGTTTGTTTGCACAAAATTGAATATGAGCCGCAAATAGACTAATCGTACGTAAGATGTCACGTGTCCCATTCAACGGCTACCATTGATTAACTAATCCTTCAATTTTCATTAAAAGGTCTTCTCCCTACAAACCAAACAAAGATCCTCCACATTATTATTATCACTTAAAATTTTGTATTATTGTGCCATCAAAATCAAAATCACTATACAAGAAGATATATAGAATAATATGAAGAATTTTGAATAATGTGATGAAACCAATTGATTAATCACTAAGTAGAAAGAAATTAAGTTCTCAATTAGCGTTCTGAAAAGTTCTACTTGTCCTTCTCCTTTGACATGAAAATGATGTCACAACCACTCCTTTGATTCAATTAGAATGTGCCGAGATTTTTGTTTGGGAGAGCAATGGGGAGAGGAGGTGCAAAACTTTATAGTGATGTAAAGCATTGTCTGAAAATTTAATTTCCACTCATAGTGTTACAAAAACTTATGGTGAGGACTAGAGAATATATTGACACCTAGAGCAGATAGTCAACTAAGGCTCCTTTTTTTTTTTTGCAATCGTGATGGATCTAGCCTACTCGTGCAGTGGTTGAGGGAGGGGCTTGAAACTACTACGAGTGTGGGATTTAAACCACCACAAGAGAACTCTTGCCTTCCGCAAAAGTGGAACCTAGAACCTCTTAAGGAGATACCTAGTTCTCCCCGCTGGGCTAGGCCCAGGAGATAACTGCTCCTTCGGAAACAACTTTTTATGCAGAAAAGCTAATCAGAAAAGGCTTAAAAAATGTCGCCCTATAATGTGCAAGAAATTGCTTCTTAGTTTTTCTTTTTTTTTCTTTTGTACTAGCTTTTATTTTGGTTCTAGGTATAAAAAATACAAAAGTGTAAACTAAAATCCCATTAAAAGAAAGTAAGATTTGAATTTAAACTAGTTAAAAAAACCAGTAAAAAATTTCATCGAACCAAAATTCAAATCACTTTCATTTATATAAACTCTATCAGTAGAGCTTGAACCAAATTAGGAAACCAAACTTAATTAATCACAATAAACCAAAATATGTATTTTTTAAATGTACAACAATTCTTAATTGGACTAAACAAAAACAAATGTGGAACCTAAAAAAAACTACCGAATTTGGGTTTAATCGCCAACAAGAACTGAAGCCCATCATCAGTGAGTTTCCTTATGACCCTGTTTGTATTTGGGTCCATTTTCATCGGCTCCTCGTCAAAAAGTCAAATGAATTCAGTTATATCTAAGCTCAATCAGTGGACTTCTATCATTGTTGTCTTGTGAGTAGGGATGGCAATGGAATGGGTTTGAATCGGGGAACCTTATTCCATCCACGCCCTGTCATAATGACTCCTCTCCCGCCTTGCTTAACCTCTCTCCCATCCCAGCTTCACCCCACCTCCTTTATATTAATAATTTTTTCAAACACATCATAAGTAAAGTAAAGACCAAAATCAAATAAATAAGAAAAAAAAAATCACACTATTTACATTCTAATATAATATTTATATATAATAAATAAATAAATAAATATATGTATATATAGACGGGGCGGGTTCAGAGCATTGCACATTATCCCCAAACCCGACCCAACATCAAATAATAACACCTGATACTCATCCTATTAGGACAGGATGGGGTAAAGATCTGAGATGTCGAGTTGTTTTGTCATCCACACTTGTAAGATAGTTGATGTGCCCTTAGATCCCAAACAAAGAACAAGAGAATTAACATAATTTTGTTCTCATGAATGTGTAGCATTCATTTCATTTGTACACATTTGTTTTTGGCTAAAACCTAGAAGAAAAAAGAAGGTAATATTTGAAAGGATAAACAATCATGTGCCATGTCTGTTCGCGGCATAAGCAGGATTGGATTATCACCTTAACATCTGTTCTGCATTTGGTTCCGCAAAAGAAGGTTGGGAGAATTAAATTGGAGGGACCTTTTTTTTTTTATCCCATATACACAATATTATATAAATCCCAGGAAGGGGTGTAAAAAAAAAAATCCATGAATTCGGGTTTGAAGCCAAATGTGAAAATTACAATCAGCGACATTAATAATTTCGGTTTTAATTGTCCCTGGATTAATATCCCATCCTGCAAGACAGACACGGCCTTAATGTACTGCCTCTCAAATTTAAATTTTATAGTGGTGAATTCATCCCACTGTCCCAGGTTGATCCCTTCCATTCCACTGTAAATTTGTTTTCCTATTAAACATTTATAGATACACAAATATATACATATGTGTGTGCGCATAACATATGTATGTATCATAATAAGCTGCTGATTTATTCATACATAGATACATACATATATGTATATATATATACAGAAAGATAATAAGCTGCAGATTTACCATTAACCTGATGGCAAATGCAAGCAATAGGAGCCGCTTGATGCAAGCCACATCAGCTATAGCCTACCAGTTGTTAGTGGGTCATGACTGATGTGGCTTGCATTAGGTGGCACATGACCAACAAGCGCTAATGCAAGTGCATCTCTGACCTGATTCATGTTTGTGTCCATGCCAATTGTATCAGTATTATTTGTTAGTAGGGTTTGCGTGCAAGGCATGCAATCCTAGTGCCCAATACATGTGGTGAATTGAGATAGTAACTTGTAGGTCTTTTGTAGTATGGCAGCATGCAAGATGATATCACTGTGGGAGTGAGCAGAGCAGAGCAAACTTAAATAAGCAAATACCTGAAGATGTAGAGACCAACTGCTTTAATAACTCGCCTGATGTGATGGGTCTTCATCAGAATTGTTTTGCTTGTGTGATCTATTTGGCTTCATCACTTTGACACCTGGTTCTGAGTCAAGTAAGAATTATGTGTAGTATAGATGAAATAATGTGAGAATGGGGCACCCATGTCATGGTGAACCTAAAATGGTTGAAACAGGATAGATTATCTACTGTACCAAATCATTATTTTCATAGGCTTGGATTCATGTGTCAATTTCAAAAGTTCAATGATAGAAGACAATGTAAATGAATTAAAAGACAAAGAACTAAAACATGGCATTTTTGAAGAACAATGGATTAAAGGGAAGTTTGTCTAACTTCTTACTCATAGGCTTCTTCATAAGCTCCAACTGCTCAGTGAATTCCAACTGCTCAGTGAAATATGTGTTTTGTTTTACAAGGAGAAAATGAGCAAGTACGTAGTTAAAGAACTGAATAAGAACTTAATAATGCAAAATTGAATAGTATAAAACACACAATTCATTATTGCGTTGTGCAAAAAGTTTTGATGAAGGAATTCTTATAATTATGATGATATATGTTATAACAATTGAAAGTTGATTGATAATTGTATATTTTTTTAATGAAAAACATATAGGAAAAGTAAAGATGAAATTAATTAGTGTAATAATTATTACCTGTTCAGATTTGATGTGTTTTAATGGTAATGAAATAGATAGTAAATGACCCAAGGTAGAAATATGATATAAAAATAGTTGATAAATCTGTAAAGTGAAAATGATATTGACAAAAAAGGTGAGTAGAGGGAGGATTGTACCTTTAAAGTTGGAGGTTAGATAGAGCTAGGTTATTTGAGCATCAATGAAGAATTAAACTAAGAATATGATTTGGCACACTCTTCAAAAGATATAACAAAGATGGTTTGTTCCTTGAGCTTAGAACTCATGTAAACAAAGTGCTAAAGAGAAAAGAGGAGAATAATGGAAAATTGAATTGTATAAAGTGAATGTAAGGTTGAATTGTATATTACACTATAGTCGCGTTCAGATTTTTTGCACTCAAGAAATACACACACAAGCGGAAAAAACACTGTACTCTCTCGTTAGAACTCACCCTCCTAGAAGAATGAGTGCGACTAGGTTTGAATTGAAAATAGATTTGAATAAAGGACTTTTGGAAAACATTTGGAGTCGCCACCTAACTTGATTAAGGTGAGTTAGGTCACCTAAAAACTAAGCATAATTCGAAGACTACACTTAGGGCTTTTGAAAATGATTTTGAAAATACTTACTCAAGAGAGGGTTTTTAGAAAAACAGGTTGTTTGGCAACCTTTGAAAAATATTTAAGCCCTTTTTTAAAAATAAACTCTATTTTAGTCTTTGAAAACAATGATTCTAGGTTCGGAGGTTGGTTACATATAGGAAAGACGTACTAATCCATCACCCTACCCCGCCCTTGCGGTACCTACTTGTCTATTCACCCTAAATTCACATATGAGAGTCTTCAACTAACAAATGATCAATCCTATCCACTTTAGAAAAAAGAATGTTTAAAAGACATGATGCATGATATGTAAGTGCAAGAAAAGAGAGTTGGAAAATAAATTTGAAAAGAGATTTGAAAAGAAATTAATTTGATTTAAAAGAGATTTGAAAAGATAAACTTGAAATTGGAAAGTTCTAGAAATTAGAAATAGAGATTTGGAAATAGAAATTTAGAATTAGGAGTTTGAAATAGATTATGGAATTGGAGATTTGAAAAAGGTTGTGGAAATAGAAATTTGAAAAAGGTTGTGACCGCAACCATGAGGGTTGCCTACGTATCCTTTTAGAGGAATTAGGTCAGTCGTAGTTCGAACAAGAGTTCGATAGAAAATAAAAAGTATGATTGGAGGAAAGAGATTGAATTAGAATTTGGATTTTATTTGAATTTAGAATAGAAGATTGGAATTTGAAATGGAATAATAGAGACCTTAGACCTAGGAAGATAGGATTTAAAAAGGACTCAAGATTTAGAAAGACTTGACTCAAATGTTGGACTTGGAAGATTGAAGAAAGATTGGATTTAGGAAGGGTTCGAATTAAGAAAGATCCGATTTAGGAAAGTTTCAAAATAGGAAAGTGTCGTTTTGGAAAGTTTTCGAATTAAGAAACTTTTATTTTAAGAAAGTTTGAATTTAGGAAAGTGTTGGATTAAGAAAGTTTTGAAATAGGAAACACTTCATTTTAAGAAAGTTTCGAAATTGGAAAGTTTTCAATTTAGAATGTGTTAAAATGGGAAAGTTTTAAAAGTAAGAAAGTTTTGAGTTTAGAAAATTATAAATTTGGAAAAATTTGAAGTTTAGGGAAGTTTAGAATTTTAGAAATATTCAAAGTTTGAGTTTTAGAAATTCTTAAAATTAGGAAAAGTTTTGAGTTTAAGAAGGGTTTGAAAACTTAGATTAGGAAAGTTAAGATTTGAAAAGGGATGGAATTAAGAAAGGTTTAAAAACTTAACGTTTAAGAAAAGATTTAAAATTTTAAGTTTAGGAAACTTAAGGTTTAGGAAAGTACTAGATTAGGAAGAAATGAATTAAGAAAGGTTTAGACTAGGAAGGATGGAGATTCCTATTTTTTAAAACAAGGGATTAGATTTTGTTTCTAAAAAGAGTTGTTTTGATTTTGTTTCCAAAAACGGAGGATTGGATCTAGTTTCCTAAAGGGAATATTGGATTTGGCTTCCTAAAGGAGAAATTGGATTTGACATGAATTTGGAAAGATGGAGTTTTAGAAACCCTAGATTCAAAAAGTTATAGTTTTGACGTAGAAAATGGGTTTTGAAAATATATATATATATATATATATGTGGTTTTGATGTAGAAAACAAGAGATTTTGAAAACTTAGGTTTTGAGGCCAAAGTAAGGGATTAAAAATCATGCTTTTGGGAAGGAAAATTAGGGTTTCCTAATCGTTGGCTACAAGGTTTAACTAAGACTCTAAGGAATGAGTTTTTGGAAAGTGAGTTTTTAGAAAGGGAGATTTTTGAAAGAAAATCCTAAAGAGGAGTTTCTAGAAAGTGAATTTTGAAAAGAGAGAGTTTTTATAAAGATATTTTTAGGAAGAGTTGTTTAGAAAGGAAACGTAAGAAGCGTCCTTGGAGAGTGAACTTTAAGGAAAGTGTTTTTGGAAAGGAGCATTTAGGAAAGATGTTTTTAGAAAGAGATTGTTGGAAAGAAATTTTTGAAAAACAATTTTGGAAAGGAGATTGGAGAGAGTTTTCTAAGAAGAAAACCTAGGAAGTGTTTTTAGAAAAGGAATTTTGAAGAGAGTGTTTTGGAAAGGAGTTGAAAATGAAGTTTTGAAAATAGATTTTTGAAGGAAGTTTTTAGAAAACAATTTTGGAAAGGAATTTGAAGAAGGAGATTGGAGAGAATTTTTAGAAACTATGTTGGAAAAGAGATTTTTAGAAAGAGATTTTTTAGAAGAGTTTTTTAGAAAGTATATAAAATACCTCATTTTCCTAAAGCGATTCTAACCATAAGAAGGTTAGAACCACTTTAAGATAGTGGTTTTGAAAACAACAATGTTTTGAAAATATAAACCATATTGGTCACTTTAAATGTAACACTTTTCTAAAGCAACCCTAACTATGGAAAGGCTAGAATCACCTTAGGATTATGATTTTGAAAACAAGTTTTGAAAAGAAGATTTTGATGCAATTTTGAAAACAATGCTAATGCAAGCTTTGAAAACGAGTTTGAAAATGAACTTTGGAAGAATGCAAGATCATGATATGCACAATGCAAAGAGGGTCATGAACATACAAGGTTAAAGGCTTTACCACATAATTAAGGGGGTCGAACCCACGTGGTCTCCGGTTAGACTAAAAGAAAGCCCTCGACACGGTGACTCTCCAATTGCCTAATCCTACACATGGACCGAGAATTCCCTTGTTTCAAGCATGCAGGGGGGGGGAAGATGGGAGATTAAAATAGAAGAAAACCCAAATGGGTTCAGAGGGAGAAGAGAGGGGGGAAGATGCGTAAACGTAAATAAGAAGCCTACCTTGTGTTTTTTTTATTTTGCTTAGCTTTGCTTGTCTTGCTTCGGTCTTCACTTCAGTCTTCAAGAGTTTGTCTTCAATCTTCAAAGTTTCGGATTGCAACACTTCAAGTCTTCAAATGAGGCTTTGGAGGCTAGTATATGAGTGTATAGAAGTGTATGTGAGTGTATAGGAGGCTAGGGTTTGGAAAACCTAAGGGGACTAGGGTTTAGAGAGGCTAGGAACTCTGTATCTCGAAAAGTAGGGTTTTTAGACTGAGTTTGTGGATCTCTTTCACGTTAGAGGAGACTCTGTATTTATAGAGAACAGAATCACCTGGCGCCTGTTGCAGTGGCGCCAGGGCAAATATCCTCTTGGCGCCACTAGTAGTGGCTCCAATAACCTAGGAAAGTTCATTAAGTCGGCAAGCAACGTATCTTTAGAAGATTTGGGTGCCTGTACTAGTGACTATCATGTAATTTTTAACCTAGCTTCACTAGGAGTGACTTTGAAAAGCCCAGAAAGAGCCCGGAAGGCCGAAAAAGAGCAGGAACCCTTAGAATAGAGTTCCAGAGGTAATGGACTTGGAAAAGGATGACAAGATTTGTCGGAAGAGTTGACCAGGCCATTAGGAGCAAAACTGTCAACTAGATCGGAAAGTTACCAGGACGGACTCAGAACATCCCAGAAGAAGACTTGAGATTTAGAAACATTATTTAGAATGTTCCCAAAGGCTACCGACTTGATACCCAGAGCCGATGTAGTCGGAAAAGGCGACCGGCCCACTAGGGGCAAAACAATCATTTTGCATCGAGTTTACCGAAACTGACTCGGAATGATCCGAAAAGATAAAATGAAGGCCAGGAATACTATAAAAAACATTCTCGGGAGATTACCGGTCTGATAACCAGAGTTGGTATGGTCCCCGAGGTGTTCGGATGCCTAGGGGCAAAATGGTCATATTGACCGGATAGTTTCAGAACTGGCCCGAAATTGACTAGAAGGCACCTAATCATGTTAGATTGCCTTTAAGACAATCTTGAACGGGTGGACTTACCGTTCTGAGGACTTAGGTATGTTCTCGAGAAACGTGCAGAAAAATGGCCCTATGGGCAGTTTGGTCATTTTTCACCAAAGTGGGCTAGCAGGCACCGGTGTTGACCTAGGTTCTGAGTGTTTCCGCCACTCTGACGGCGGTCTCGTGATACAGGGGTTTGTTGGCAATTCCCTATATCGAATTACTTGTGAGTATTTCCGCTACTCTGACAGTTTGCAATCATTTCCGAGATTGCCTTATCTCGGAAAGCTGTTAAAGGGACTTAGCGCCTAAAAAGTCAACTTTCTTAGAAAGCGTGCCGAAATAGACATTTCTACATTGGCGGGCTAGCAGGCTCCAAAGGTGGACTGTTCTACCATCTAGGGGACTTGGGGTCTCGTCCCGGTTGACAGGTTTAAAGGGACTTACCGTTCCGAAGAAACTTTATCCGAAAAATGTGCCGGATAGGACAGACTTACCGTCTCGAGGAATCAACTTTCTCGAGAGATGGATTGGAATTGGAATTGGAATTGGAAAAGGAATTGGAAAGGGGTCTTATCGTCTTCGGAAAGATGTGCTTGTTGGAATTGAAAAAGGGACTTACCATCTTCGGAAAGACGAGCCTGATGGAATTGGAAAGGGGACTTACCGTCTCCGGAAAGACATGCATGATTTGGAATTGGAAAGGAGACTTACCGTCTTCAGAAAGACGCACCTGATGAAATTGGAAAGAACAATGCCCCTAACAGCATTTTGGTCATTTTGCCTCTATTTGGACCTGATGGGCCCGCGAAGCGATGGATATACGGGATTAGACTTAGAGAGTTGATTTTGATTAAAATATGTCCATATTGACTTGAGTACAAGTCTGGACGGACCGTAGACTACCGAGCGATCAAAAATGGGGTGTTTACAACTGTGAATGATCATGATAATAGGAACTTACCTAATAACATGGGCTAGTAAAATTGAATGAAGGATGGTTGTTGAAGATGTAAGCATTTACATAGAGTTTTTTTTTTTTTCTATATTTGGCACAATAATTGGATTAGGTTTGTAAGACACTTTCTATAATCTATGCCACATTAAGAAATAAGGCAATTGGTGCTTTCATTTTTACGAGACATGGATTACAACAAAGTGTCTATTAGAAAGCAAATGTACTTGGATAGTATGCTTATACTCTTAGAAGTTGTTATAAATAATTAAACAGACAATGCAATAATATGTGTTAGGTTAAATTGTAAGAAATAAGTATAAAATGTTTTAGAAAATAGGTATAATACAGAGAATGAAGAGAAAGTTATACAAAATTTCTAAGGAGCTTGAATGAACTATAAAGAACAAAAAGTAGAAGAATTGTGATCTAACACAACATAGAGAGACAGAGTGAATAACAGTTCTATTATGGCTGACAAAAATTGAGACAGTATTGTCTTTGCAAGTAAAGGTAATAGTGTCAAAAATTTTAGTACTCAAAAATGTTTAAGAAGTAATATATGTAACATTGGTGTGACTAGAGTTTGAAACATGTTTAATATGAAAACCTGAATTCTTCAAGCAGCAAAAGATTTGCTTCCAAGAAGTAAAGGGAAAATGCAGAAATATTAAATCTCAAACAATTTCAATTACGATATTCATTCTTGGTACGCATGAAATATTGCATAGACACAACTTATAATGCAATGAGTAATTATTTGAGTGAATAATCCATATGGCATCACTATAACAAATAACACCTTCCACAACAACATTCTGCGACAGTCACATAATTTCGTCGCCAAAAGTCTTTTCTGCAACAAATTTTTTCCACGTTGCCAAAAGAGTCCTTTTTGCGAAAACTTCTTTTTCTCTTCGCCAATAGAGCATTTTTCGCAACAAGATTTTTTTTCCTGTTGCCAAAATAATAGCTTCTGTGACCAAATTTTGTTCTCAGAGATAATTCTTGCCTCAAATTTGACACGTAGAACTTTTCACTCTACAAAGAGAGATTTCGCGATGACATAGAAAGAGTTGAATTTAGCGACCAAAACTCTTTTGTCATCATCATTTATGGTTATGGCGACGTAATTGATTTGTTGTGAAAAGCTTATCGCAATAAAATTACAATCGCTGCTGAAAGTCTTATTTTTGGCATCAAATTAGTTTTGTTGCTAAAATTTTTGTTTTAGCAACAAAACCTAAAGTCGTCACAAAAAACTTTCTGTTACAGGCTTATGGCGACGACCTAGCGACGAAAAAAAGTTAGTCCTTGAATAGTTTTCGCAACCAAAATCTTACTTTTGGCAACGTAAGATGTAGTTACTAAAGATGACTTTTCTTGTAGTGCATGTCAGTGCATTAATCCAATAGAAGGTAAATGCAAAGAATTAAAAGAAGTTAAAAAGGAATTTTATATTAAGAGAACAATGGGAATTGTAATTTTAACTAATTAGAACAGCGGACGTTAGACTTTTTCCTGAATTGAGAAAGTCAGTACTGGAAACACACTTTTAATTTCATCAAAAAAACAACCCCATCGAGTCGAAAACACATCACTATAACATTAAAAAATACTCAAATAGATGTATATATTTTCCATTTATAGGTCTAGATATATATAATTTATACTCATAAATATTTATACAAAGGTGGAAAAACAAAGGTTGAAGCTTTGGAAGTAGTAGATAACATAGTACACTGGGGAACCATTGGAACTAAAATTAACTGTACTATCATTCCAATTAACATGTTATAACAATAATGGCATGAGATGGATTCTTGTACCGATACCAAATCTAACGAATTTAATCTTTATGTGACAAACAATAGAAATTATGCAAAAGGAATCCGATTTAGTTTCATCATTAAAAGGATCAACTAAAAAAAGTATGAGTGTTATTAGTAATTTAGCTATGGGTTTAAAAAAAGTATAAATTATACAATCAAAATAAGGAAGAATAGATTTGTAAGAGAAATTTTGTAGATTTCTCTAACTATAAAACATAAATTTTATTTTTTTTTGTGTTTAACATGTTAGCGGTAATGATATAATATTATTTTAAACATAGATGGTTGTTTAAAATCTACAAATTATGAAATGGCATAATTAAGGGAGAGTTGAACATAAGATCTATTTACAACGATGGTTTTGATAACATGTTGAATTGTTGAACAAAAAGTCATTTAAAAGTGAAGTTATTAAAGACAAGTGCAACTGGTAGGCAGTGAATTTGAGTTTATAGTTTTAGTATTTTTTGATGATATGTTAAGCAGCACTTGTTGTAAAAACACCAGCTATTAATAAGTTTTTGTATTTTGTATTTTAACCTATGATTTAAATTCACATTCTATGTACAAATTTGTTAGAAGATGAATTTAAATCACAGGTTAAAGTATAAAATAAACTCCAAATAGTGATTTTTATTTGGAGAAGTAAAACAATGAAGCACAAAGGAAGAACAGGAAGGAAGACAAGTTAGTGAGGAAAAGACTATTGAAAAAGAAAACAATATTTTTGGAAAAATAAGTACTATACGTTAGTTTTTAGAGTTTCTTGATATATATATTGATTAATTGTGTGACAAGGTAAGGAGTGATGAGCTTATCAAAAATCTATCAAATAAGAATTATTTTAGTGATGATAAGTTTGATATTATGAGCAAAGACATTGATATTGTAAGCATTATTAATTCTTTTAAGTGCATTTTTTTTTTAAAAAAGTGTGTTGAAAACTTTCATGTGAATATTATTTGAGAAGAAAAATAAGAGCGCACATATTTTTTCAGTTTTTTTTTTTTTTTGTATTTAATGGCTGTTTTTTTTTTTTTTTTGTATTATTCTTTGTATATAACTCCAAAATAATTAAAGATTAGTTAGAAAAATTAAATGTTTGTAAATATTCATTGTAGTCTCTTTTGAAGGAAATAAACATTTTTTTAATAATAATTTGTGTGTTGTATATTTTGTTTACAAAGCTAACAATTTGACATTGTGAACTGTGGAGGTAGAACTAATTAGTGAGAAACATTGGTGGTGTTCTTTATTTTCATAAAGTAATGTTTCTCATCAATTAGTTCTGCTTTGACAATTCTTAATTGTAAAGTGTTAGCTTTTATGAAGAAAATATATTTTAAAGTGTTAGCTATGTACAAATTCGTTAGAAGATGAATATAAAACAGAGATTAAAGTATAAAATAAACTCCAAATGTTGTGTTGTATTTGAAGAAACTATGCTTCGAAAACTATCTTGGCTGGCCTGTTAATCATTTGGCAGAAAACCTAAGGTTTTTTTTGTGTGTTGTTGATCTATGTTTTCTAGGACATATAAAGCATAACTATGTTATATTTATCAATTAATGCAATGTAAATGTATATTTAGAATAAATAGATTGCAATAGTTGCATGATATAAATAATGATACTTTAGATGTCCCAAAGAACATAGAAAGAAGTGGTCAATTGTGTATCAGTTTTTAAGATTGGTATTTCATACATATTTTTGTGCTTTATTTTATCTGAGTTTGTTTTTTGGCTTTGGTTAAATTTTGTATGTAGTTGTTTGGTATTAGAGAAGAGTTGAAGCATTAATGTGTATTTCGTGGCATGGTACTTGGGTTTAGGAGGATTGGAATCTTTCATTTTTGCCTGTATGAATCTGTACAATTAAAATTAGGTATGCTTTCAACAAAGTCAATTCACAAGGTGTAAATAGATATTAGATTTATGTAGCGATAAAATGTTTAAAGCCTTCTGGGCTAAAATTATTACGAGTTCACGGGAAAAAGCACAAAAATTTTAGAAAAGTAGAGATGAAATGGGTTTGAAAATGACGAAAAAGGTAGATGAAAAGGTAATGTGCTTTTGTACTTTGTATGTAGGTAGATGTTGTGTTTAAATTGTATGGTTGAAATTGTAAAAATTGAAAGTGGGCTTAGATATGTATTGCGCAAGTAAATTATGTTCAAATCTATCATGGTTGTAATAATAGTTGTAAATTATAAATTAGCTAAGGAAGTTAAGCTAAACACAACTATAGCAATCGTCATGACAAAAGGAAGCATTGAAAAGAACACAAAGTAATATAAATAAAGTTAACCAAGTAATAGAAGATTTGTACAGGAATAAATTAGTCTAAGCATTGTGGTGACACCACTATTGGCAACTTGACAAGAAGTCAATAAGATTGTAAAGTTTTCGTTTAGAAGGTTGCAACATTAGAATACTGCAGGAGGTGGGAATTCTAAAAGTTATTTGTATAATTTTTTTTAATATCTTTTTCTTGATGCTTTGTAAAGAATGTAAAGCACTATGATTTGATTAGTTATGAAGTTATGGACATTGATCAATGGAGTGACAAGATAAGGATTCATAAGTTATGTGTTTGATATAGATTAATGAAGCAGAATTTAAGAAAACAGAAAACAAGAAATATGAAAGTTAATGGTTTGGTGCGAGGTTGTAGAAAACATTCATACATATGACTAAACATACTGCAATTGATTATATTTGTCTATAAGAACGTGAAATGTTTATTTGTATAAGAACTTAAAAAGAAATTTTCATTGCATGGTTAATTTAATTTGGTTTGTTTTTTATGTCAACTGGAGCATGTAAAGAGAATAATTTCTTATAAATTACTTCATGTATCATATGCAGTTTCTGTTTAATAGTTTACACATTAATAAAATATGGACAATAAATTGCAGTTATAAAAGAAGAGATCAAAACCTGAAAGTCCAGAAGTGAATGGGAGTTTAGACCAACAACATAAAATTAGCAAATGTATAATTTTAGTTTCGGAACTGTATAGTTTGTTCCTTTCATGGGGGAAAGTATTATTAGTACATGAGCAAAAAAATAATTAAAATCGAAAAATGATAATAAAAAGAAAAATGTGAATAATAAATAATTTTTCAAAGGTGGTTCAGAGCTATATTTTAGAATTAAAACTCTGCATATCTACTATGGCTGCAACAACAATCACTAATGAGAAAACTATATTGTAAATCAAATTCTCATTGACCCTCTAAGTTACCCCGCCATTAAATAAATGAAAATTTTATATAATTCTTTTTTGTCCAGCTGTAAATTTCATCATTACCACCGAATAGTTAATAAGTGAATGATGAATTGTATGGAGAAATTGAAATGTGATAATAAAGATATGAATAATAAAGTAGCAATGAATTTAAAATTGAATTTCATATCTGACATAATTACGGAATGTTTCGAATATGCATACATGTTAGCATTTCTTAGTAAGCACTCATCTTTACACATAAGGGAAAAACTATAATCTTAAACATGAAATCAAAGCTTATAAGAAAAGGGAAAATGGTCGACAGATAATAAGAAAGCATGAAAGAAGAAAATCATTATCTAAGAGAAGGATAATTCACAGAAGAAACTAAAATCGTTGATCTGAAACCATAACTTTACACATAAGGAACAAAATTGAAATAAAATAGAAGAAAAGAGACCTACAAAATTGGGAAAAATTGTATCCTTAAATACAAAAGAGAAAACGCAGAAGGAGGGAAAATATGTTAAAAAAATGTATTCACTTACCTATAAGCAAAGAAGCTGTTACTCTCTTTCTATGGTATATTATCTTCCTCTTTTTAGATCACCAAAAGGAAACTCAACAGAAAACATTAAGCGTAGATAAGTTTTTAATTGGTAATCTACATGTGTCGTACACATAAAGAAGACGTCAAGAAAAGATAAGAAATTACCAATAAACAAAAAATAATAACAACAATCACAATAATAAAAAGGAGGTAATTGATTTTTCACAGTCACTGAACTTGAAATATTCGTCAACTTTAAACTTCACTCTGCAAATTGATGTATAAAATATTCTTATTTTATTTGTTTACTTACGGAAGATTTTAATTCTGTATTAATTACGAAAGTGGATCTATGTTAAGTGTTAGTGTTATGCTAGTTTACTTAAAAGGAGTGTAGGTTAGTGTTATGTTAAGCGTATTGTACGTAAAGTTAATAGTTTGGTCAAAGTAATTTTCTCAGGAAATAAAATAAAGTGTAATTTGATGAGTTATGTGCTTGATATAGATTAATGAAGCAGAATTTAGGAAAACAGAAAAGAAGAAATATGGAAGTCAACGGTTTGGTTAGAGGTTGTAGAAACATTTATATATATGACTAACTATACTCCAATTAGTTCTATTTGTCCATGAGAATGTGAGCCGCTTATCTGTATAAGAAGTTAAAAGGAAGGTTTGTTGCATGGTCAATTTAATTTCGTTTTTTTTACTTTAACTAGAGTGTCGCACCCTAGTTTTTCAGCCCTGCTGAGGTCTTCGCAACCCGAGGAAGAAGCACGGTGCTCTGTCGTGTCATCACTTACCCTCCTAAGAAGACAAGTGTGACGGGATTTGGATTTGAAATTGATTTGACTAAGGGCTTTTAAAAAAATATTTGCAATCGTCACCTAACTTTGATAAAGGTGTGTTAAGTCACCTATAGCTAAGTAAAATCCGAAGTGTAAACTTAGGGTTTTGGAAAATGTTTTAAAAAACTTTCTCAAGAGCGAGTTTTGTAGAAAACATGTTGGTTGTCAACTTTTAGAGAATGTTTAAGCCCTTTTTAGAAAATGACTTGGTTTTGGTCTTTGAAAACAATGATTTTAAGTTCGGAGGTTGGTTACGTGTAGGGAAGATGATCGAAGACTATTACCCTACCCTGCCCTGGTGGTACCTACATGTCCTATCACCCTATATTCATCACTTAAATCTCCAATAACTAATTGTCAACTTATGTCTGCTTTTAAAAAGATTTCAAGAAAAAGATTTTATCATTACTTTTGGGATGAATGATGCATAATGCAAGTTGAAAAGAATTTGAAAAAAAAATTAGGATTGAATTTTGAAAAGGGGTTATGATCACACTTATGAAGGTTGCCTACGTATCTCATTTTGATGAGAATCAAGTCAGTCATAATTCAGACTCAAAATCCGATTGAAAATAGGCACATTGAGGCCTTTGAAAAGTTTTGAAGATACATTGGGGTCTTGTTTTGAAAAAGAGAATTTAAGAGTTTTTTAGAGTGCCTTTTGAAATGGGATTTGAATTTAGAAAAGCTCTTGCGAACTTATCTTGAAAAGGTTTTTGAAAATGATTTTTATGTACATTATAAAAGGTATGTTGATATTTCATTGCTTTTGGGAAGTAAGTTATGTAAAAACTAAGCTCCTTCAAAGTTATGATTTTTGAAAAATAATCTTTAGAAAAAATGGGCTAGAAACTTCCCTTAGTATTTGAATATCTCACTTGACCTTGAACAATCCTAACCATAGAAGGCCTAAGGTTATTTCAAGAATGTGACGTTTAGAAATAGTTTTTAGAAAAGAGGTTTTAAATAATGTTTAAGGTTTAAGAACCCTAAAACGAACCATGTTGGTTTCATTTGATGTATCACTTTCCTTAGGAAACCCAAACCAAGAAAGAATTAAGATCGCCTTAGAGTTATGAGTTTTTGAAATCATTTTTAAAATAGATGGTAAATGTCTAGCTGTCATAGATCGAGACAACTTTGAAAGAGCTTTTGAAAACCTTTTTGGGTTTGAGTTCGGGCAGTCTCAGAGTTAGAATCTTAAAGCCTCATAACCTAGGTTGGGTAAACTAGAGTTAAAGTAACCTAAGGTTGGGAGTGACTTGAAATGCAAGTAATCTAGGGTTTAGAAAAGATGCTTTGAAGTAAAAAGATTTGATTTGATGCAACATGAATGATATGATTTTTAGTTAAAAAAGGAAAGCTTTATTTTTTGAAAGTTTGAAGAAGGAAAGTTTCGTTTTAGGAAAGTTTTAAAAAATGAACATTTCATTTTAGGAAAGTTTTGAAAGAGGAAATGTTCATTTTAGAAAAGTCTTGAAAAAGGAAAATATTCATTTTATAAAGGTTTTGAAAAAGAAAAGGTTTGACTTTTGAAAAGATTTGAATTATTTTCAAAAATAAATTAATTTGATTTTGTTTCAAAATATAGAAGATTGGATTTGTTTCCAAAAATGAAAGTTTTGAATTGGAAATGGAAAGACTTGATTTGAAAATCTTATGATTTTATGTGTGACTTTTGGGAGACAACTCAGGTGAGTTATGCAATTTTTTAAAACATGATATAACAATGATTTGAAGACTATTTTGAATGCAAGGTTGCAAGAATGAAGGTTAGAGGGCAAAACTAGGCTTCCTAAAACATGGACTTCTAAAGTTTCAAGGAAACAACTCTTGGACTAATTTTTGGAAAATCATTTGAACATAGAATTTTGATGGGTTTGAAAACTAATGCTTGAAAGATACATTTTAGGGCTTAAAACCCTAATGTGGCATTTGAAGGCTTTTTCAAATATGTCACTTTCCTAAAGCAACTTTAACCATAGAAAGATTAAAATCACTTTAGGGTAGTGATTTTGAAATCAAGTTAGGACTTGGAACCCTAATGTGGGCCTTGATGGTCAGTTTGAACGTGTCACTTTCCTAAAGAAACTTTAACCATGAAGAGGTTAGAATCATCCTACGCTTGCAAGCTTGAAAATAAAACCAATGCATGAATATGAAAATTATAATACAATAGGGACATGAACATACAAGGTTGAAAGCTTCACTAAATTGCAAGGGGCCTCAAAACCATACTATGATTGGTTAAGCTAAAGGAAGAACCCTGTCACGGTAATCTTCCCAAAGCTTTCCCTAGGCATGAGTCAAATGTTCTTTTATTTCAAGAATGCAAGAAGAGGGGATAGAAGACAGGGATTAAAAGAGAGAATAGCCCAAGTGGATTAGGAGAAAGAAGAGAGAGAGAGGGGGAGAGCATAAACTTAAGAAAACCCTAGCTTTGTCCTTAATCTTTTTCGAACTTCAATGGGAGATCTTGCTTGAACTTCAAGAGGTCTTCAATGAGTGAGGGAGACTAGGGTTTTGAAGAATATAGGTTAGGGTTTGAGTGTATGCGGCTAGGAGGCTAGAACCTTGGAGAGAACTAGGATTCTTAGAAGATTTCAGGGGTTGTCTTGAGAGAGGCAGTGTTTCTTTATAATTTTTTGAACTTGGAATACACTAGGGGTGGTCTATGTTTATAGGCAAAAGTTGAGGAGGTGGCGCCACCTCTAGCTAATTTTTTACTAGGCGCTATGGCAATGTTTCTAGAGATTTGATTCAACTTGGGCAGTAAGGCAAAGATCTGGGCAGCACTCCTAGTGGCTCCAAACCATTTTTTGGCCTAGCTCCACTGTGAGTGGCTCCAGTTTGATCTGAAAAGCTGTCGGGCTACGAGACCTAGTTAGAAAAGAGATAAGAGCTGAAATGGTTAAAAAAGATGGCCAGTCCACTAGGGGCAAAGCAGTCATTTGAGCTGAAAAGTACCAAAATGGGCCCGGGATGGACCAGGATAGCATCGAGGGGTTAGAAATATTATTAAAGAGCGTTCTGAAGGATTACCAGTTGGATACCCAGAGGCAGAGTGGTTGAAAAGGACGACCGGCCCATCAAGGACAAAATGGTCATTTGAGGTGAAAGACACCAGAATTGGTCCGAGTTTACCAAGATGGGATTCGAACTTTGGGAACACTATTAATAGTGTCCCATAGGATTACTGGTTTGATACCCAAGGCCGGCGTGGTTGAAAAGGATGACCGGCCCACCAGGAGTAAAACGGTCATTTGACTGGAAAGGGATTTGGAGGTTGGAGGCACTTGTGGAAGTGTCCTTGGAGGTCTACTAGTTTGATACCCTGAGCAAATGTGGTTGACGAGGGCGATTGAGGCGCCTAGGGGTAAAATGTTCATTTTGACAAGAAATTACCGAAAGGAGCTCGGAGTCAATTTGAATAGTATTATGAGCATACTGAACAATCTTAGAAGGGGTGGACTTGGGCCTTCTCAAAGAGCGTGTCAAATTGATTTGCACTAGAATGATGCCTCAAGCGCATTTTGGCCATTTGGCTTCGAGTGGGCCCGGTGGACCCGGAAGCTATCGGTTGACTAGACTGGAGTTTGGAAGGTTGGTTTGGGCTGGAATATGTTGTGATGTTTGAATGTGAGTGTAAGCACCCCATTTTTTATCGTTCAGTAGTCTACACTCTGTCCAGACTTGTACTCAAGTTAATATGGACGTATTCCAGTCGAAACCAACTCTCTAAGTCTAAATCCCATCTGTCCATCGCTTCATGGACCCACCAGGCCCAAATAGAGGCAAAATGACCAAAATGCCCTTAGGGGGCATTGTCCTTTCCAATTCCAATTCCAATCCCTCTCTCGAGACAGTTTATTCCTCGAGACGATAAATCTACTCCAATCAGGCACGTCTTTCCAAAAACGATAAGTCCCTTTTCCAAATCAAGCACGTCTTTCTGAAGACGATAAGACCCATTTCCAATTCCAATCCCTCTCTCGAGACAGTTTATTCCTCGAGACGGTAAATCTACTCCAATTAGGCACGTCTTTCCGAAGACGATAAGACCCCTTTCCAATTCCAATCCCTCTCTCAAGACAATTTATTCCTCGAGACGGTCCGGCACGTTTTTCAAAAATCTCTTCGAAACGGTAAGTCCCTTTAAACCTGTCGATCAGGACGAGACCTCAAGTCCCCTAAATGGTAAAACGGTCCACCTTTGGGGCCTACTAACCCGCCAATGTAGAAATATCCGTTTAGGCACACCTTTCGAGAAAGTTAACTTTTTAGGCGCTAAGTCACTTTAGCAACTTCTCGAGATCAGGCAGTCTCGAGAATGATTACGAACCGTCAAAGTAGCGAAAATACTCACAAACATCACAACCGTCAGAGTAGCAGAAATACTCGCAAACAAGTTAATATAGGGAATTGCCAATAAACCCCTGTATCACGTGACAGCCATCAGAGTGACAAAAACACTTAAAACCCAGGTCAACACCGATGCCTGCTAACCCACTTCGGTGAAAAATGACCAAACTACCCCTTGAGCATTTTTTGACACGTTTCTCGAGAACACACCTAAGTCTTCAGAACGGCGAGTCCAACCTTCTAGGATTGTTTTAAAAGCAATTGGGCATGATTAGATGCCTTCTAGTCAGTTTTGGGCCAACTTCGAAACTTTCCGGTCAAGATGACTATTTTGCTCCTAGGCATCCGAACGCCCCGAGGACCACACCGGCTCTGGGTATCAAACTGGTAACCTCCCGAGAATGCTTCTTATAGTATTCTCAACCTTCCTCTATCTTTTCGAATCATTCCGAGTCAATTCCGGCAAATCCGGTGCAAAATGACCGTTTTGCCCCTAGTGGCCGGTCGCCTTTTTCTAGCCATGCCGGCTCTGGGTATCAAACCGGTAACCTCCTAAAATTGCTTCTTATAGTATTCTCAACCTTCCTCTATATTTCCGGATCATTCCGAATCAATTCCAGCAAACCCGGTACAAAATGACCGTTTTGCCCCTGGCGGGCTGGTCGCCTTTTCCGACCACACTGGCTCTAGGTATCAAATCGGAAACCTTTGAGAATGTTCTAAATAATGTCCCCAAATCTCAAGTCTTTTTTCGAAACATTCCAGGTCCATCTCGGCAGCTTTCCAACCCGATTGACCGTTTACCCCTAACAGCCCGGTCAATCCTTCCAACACATTCTGTCTTCATTTTTCAAGTCAAATACCTCTGGGACATTGTTCTAAGTATTCCTACCCTTTTCCAGCCTTCCGGGCCAATCTCGGTCCCTTAAATCATTCCTGGACTTTCTGGAGTCACTCCTAGTGAAGCCAGGCTAAAAATTGCATGGTAGTCACTAGTACAGGCGCCCAAATCTAGTCAAAGATATGTTACTTGTCAACCATAATAGTTTCCTAATTGGCTGGCGCCACTAGTAGTGGCGCCAAGCCAATATTTGGCCTGGAGTGGCGCCAGAAGCATTTTTGGCCTGGCGCCACTACAACAGGCGACAGGTCTATCCCATCTCTATAAATACAGAGCCTCTTCCAGCGTGAAAGAGGTCCGCAAACTTAATCTAAAAACACCAATATTCGATATACAGAGCTCGTATACTCCCTAAACCCTAGCTTCTTTAGGTTTTCCAAACCCTAGCCACCATACACAAACCCTAGCCTCATATACACTCCTATACACCCTCATACACTTATACACTAGCCTCCAACCCTCCATTGAAGACTTGGATTGCTACAACTACGAAGATTTAAAGACCAAATATGAGCCCTCGAAGATCAAGACTGAAGTGAAGCGAAGACCGAAGAAGGTAAGGCGCGCAAAATAAACAAGACACAAGGTAGGCTTTCGTTTTACATTTCTGCACTCCCCCCTCTCTCTTCTCTCTCCTAATCCACTTGGGTTTTCTCTATTTTAATCCCCTATCTCTTCCCCCCCCCCCTTTTCTTTGCATGCTTGAAACAAGGGGACTCCCGATCCATGTGTAGATTAGATTATTGGAAGGTCACCGTGTCGGGGGCTTTCCTTTAAGCTAATCGGAGACCACGTGGATTCGGCCCCCTTGATTATGTGGTGAAACCTTAGCCTTGTATGTTCACGACCCCAAATTTGCATTGTGCATATCATGATTCTTGCATTCTTCTAAAAGTCGTTTTCAAAGTTGTTTTCAAAATTGTTTTCAAACTTGTTTTCAAAATTGCATCAAAATTCTCTTTTTCAAAACTTGTTTTCAAAATCACAATCCTAGGGTAATTCTAGCCTTTCCATGGCTAGGATTGTTTTAGGAAAGTGTTACATTTAAAGTGACCAATATGGTCCATATTTTCAACCCTTGTTGTTTTCAAAACCACTTTCTTAAAGTGGTTCTAGCCTTCTTATGGTTAGAATCGCTTTAGGAAAGTGAGACGTTTTTTATACTTTCCAAAAAACTTTTCTTTCAAAAGTCTCTCTTTCTAAAACCCTCCTTGTCAACATGCTTTCCTAAAACTCTTCTTTCCAAAATTGCTTTCTAAAAACTTCCTCCAAAAATCTATTTTCCAAAACGCTCTCTTCAAAGTCCACTTTTCCAAAACGTTCCCTAGGTCACCTTCCTAGAAAAACTCTTTCCAAAAACTCTCTCAAAGTTTTACTTTCTAAAAACTTCCTTCCTAAAATTCTTTTCAAAATACGCTTTCTAAAAAATTCCTCTTTAGAATCTTCCTTCAAAATCTTCATTTCCAAAAACACACTTTCCAAAAAACTCTTTTCTTAGAGCCCAAGTCAAGCCCTAGAACTCACGACTAGGAAACCTTAATTTTCTTTCCAAAAACATGATTTTCAAACTTACCTTAAAACCTAGGTTTCCAAAACCTCTTGTTTTCTACATCAAAACTATACATATTTCCAAAACCTATTTTCAACGACAAAAACTATAGCTTTCCAAATCTAGGGTTTCTAAAACTTTCTCTTCCAAATCCTTGTCAAATCAAATCTTTCCTTTAGGAAACCAAATCCAATCTCCCGTTTAAGAAACTAGATCCAATCCTCCGTTTTTGGAAACGAAATCAAAACCACTTCTTCTTAGAAACAAAATCTAAATCTTTCCTAATTCAACTCCTTCCTAATCTCTACGTTCCTAAATCTTAAGTTTTCAAAACTTGAACATAGAAATCTTTCCTAAAATTCTAAAATTTAATTTTTAAATCTTTCCTAATTCAACATTTTCCTAATTTAACCCCTTTTTAAATCTTAACTTTCCAAAGCTAGGTATGCAAATCTTTCCTAAACTCAAACCTTTCCTAATCTCAAGATCTTCTAAAACTCTAAAACTTTCTAAATCCTAAACTTTTTAAATTTCAAATCTTTCCAAATTCAAAGTTTTCTAGATTCAAAACTTTCTTAGGTTAAAATTTTCTAAACCCAAAACTTTCTAAATTCTAAACTTTCCTAAACTTCAAATCTTTCTAAATCTAAAACTTTCTAAACTCAAAACTTTCTTTCTCTCAAAACTTCCCTATTTCAAAACATTCCAAATTCAAAACTTTTCTAAGTCAAAACCTTCCTAAGATGAACGTTTCTTAATTCAAAACTTTCCTAAGTTGAAACCTTCTTAAAATGACACTTTCCTAATTTGAAACTTTCCTAATTCAAACCCTTCCTAAATCCAATCTTGCCTTATCTCCTAAACCTTATAAGTCGAGTCAAACCTTTCCTAAGTCTAGGTTTCTTAAACCTCCATCTTTCCAAAATAAGTCTAAATCTTTCTTCTAAGTTCTATCTTTTCAAATCAAAATCCAATCTCTTCAATTCCAAAATTCTAAATTTCAATTTTCAATACTCTATTCTAAGTTCAAATCAAATCCTTTTTCCAATCAAAATCTCTTTCTTCCAATCAACTCTTCTATTTTCAATCGGACTCTTGTCCGAACTGCGACTGACTTCATTCCTCCAAAAGGATACGTAGGCAATCCTCATGGGTGCGATCACAACATTTTTCAAACTTCTATTTCCATAACCTTTTTCAATCTCCAATTTCACAACCTTTTTCAAGTCTCTAAATTCCACAACATGTTTCAAATTTCTATTTCTACAACTCATTTTCAATCTCCAATCCTACAATTTTCTTCAAGTTTCCAATTTCATGATCCATTTCTATTTTTAATCTCCAATCTCAATTTCCAAAACCTTTTTCCAAATTCAAGCTTCTATCTCTTTCTTTTCAAATTAAATTAAATTATTTTCAAATCTATTTCCAAATCAAGTCTCTTTTCTTTTCTTGCATATCATGCATCATGTTAAATTTCTTTTTAAACATTTGTTTTTCAAAGTGGATAGGATTGAACCATTTGTTAGTTGAAGACTCTCATAGGTGAATCTAGGGTAGATTGACATATAGGTACCGCAAGGGCGGGGTAGGGTGATGGCTTAGTGCGTCTTCTCTACACGTAACCAACCTCCGAACTTAGATCACTAATTTCAAAGACCAAAAAGGAGTTATTTTTCAAAAATGGCTAAATATTTTCCAAAGGTTGCCAAACAACCTGTTTTCCTAAAAACCCTCTCTTGAGGAGATATTTTCAAAATCGTTTTCTAAAACCCTAAGTATAGTTTTCGAATTATGCTTAGTTTTTAGGTAACCTAACTTACCTTAATCAAGTTAGGTGGTGACTCTAAATCTTTTCTAAAAGCCCTTCATTCAAATCAATTTTCAATTCAAACCTAGTCGCACTCATCCTTCTAGGAGGATGAGTTCTAACGAGAGAGTACAGCATTTTTTCCGCTTGTGTGTGTATTCCTCGAGTGCAAAAAATCTGGGCGCGACAGTGAGTCCAGTCGGGCAGAAGATTGCAGAGTGGACAAAAATAAGGTGCTTACATGGAGCATGTAAAGAGAATAGTTTCTTGTAAATTAGTTTATGTATTATATGCAGCTTGTCATAGTTATTTGGCTTTTTTTATGTTTAGCAATTTACATAGTGATAAATTATGAGAAATAAACTAAACCTATAAAAGAAGATAGCAAAATCAAAAACTCCATAAGTAAATGGGAGTATAGACCTGCACGATAATATTAGGAAATCTTTAATTTTAGTTTGGGAAACATATAGTTTTTTCTTTTGATGGGGAAAATTATTATTAATACATGAGCAAAAAACAATTAAAAGGAAAAAATAGTATAAAAAAGGAAAATTTGAATAGTAAATAATTTTTTAAATGTGGTTCAAAGTTATATTGCAGAATTAAAACTCTCCATATCTACTATGGCTACAACAACAGTTGCTAATGAGAAAATAATATTATAAATCAAATTCTCATTGACCCTCTGAATTACCCCGCCATTGAGTAAATGAAAAATTCATATAATTCTTTTTTGTCCCCTGTAGATATCATCACTGTCACCTAAACAATTAATAAGTGAATGATGAATTGTATGGAGAATTTGAAATGTGATAATAAAGATGTAATAACAAAGTAGCGAGAAATTTAAAATTAAATTTCATACCTGACATAATTATGGGATGTTTGCAACATGCATACATGTTAGCATTTCTTAGAAATACCCATTCAAGTAGTTGTTTTTGTATCATAATTACAAGAAACATAAGATCTGATACAAGAGTTTCATACAAAGTACAAAAACAAAAGTATGAACTGCGTTAATTACATAACACACTACTCATGCTATATATGATATATGTTATTAGCATGAGTTGTTCTTTATGCAAAATATATATACTTACAAAATAAAAATAGTCAGCTATTATAAACATTCATTTATCCATTAGAACTTGTAATAGAGGTTTTAGTAGGTACAGTGTTATCAGTGAAAGTTTTCATTGGGAACATTTGCTTTTTTACTTTTGATTCAGCATAGAGCATATCCACAATAGTTGTTGATGTTGAAGTTGTTGTGGAGATGGGAAGTTCACCGTCACTTTTCATTAAAGAAATGACAAACTGAAGCAACGGTGTTCCACGAAACTCATAGTGACGGGACGTCAATTGTATAAAGTGATCTTCTTCAATAGTTAAATTTGAAAGGGCTTCCATTGAGACTTTACCATCCTTTTTAGTTTTCATAAAATATTTTATATAAATAAAAAAAAAACAAAGAAAGAAATAAAAATAATATAAAAAAATAGTAATTTTACCTTTGATGTGTTATCCAACAAAGTTGTTGAATTAATAGAGAAAAACTGTTGTGCATGATCTTGAATTATTGTAGCAGTCATTGAACATGAAATGTCCGTGAGTTCAACTTCGAACTTGACTTTGCAAATTGATGTATGGGATAAAAAATAATTCTTATTTTATTTGTTTAATTATTGAAGATTTTAATTTTGTATTGATTTTACCTTAGCTATGTTGTAACCTTTTTTCCTTTTGTCACGGCCCGCCAAATTGGAGCACCATGGAGGCCCATTCGAATATCAAAATGGCAGCACAATTTCGGACATGGGCATCATAGAAAATTCTGGAGAATACTATAAGATTCTAGAAGAATCTAGAAACTTCCAGGATGTTCTAGAATAATCCGGAATATTCTAGAAAGGGGGGAAGCTTCTAGAATATTGGGGAAGGTTCTAGAATGTTCTAGAATATTCTAGAAAGTTATGGAATATTATAAGGTTCTAGAACCTTCCATACAAAGAAGCCATATAAGTCTAGAATCTTCTAGGCTTCTCTTGGACATTTTAACATATGGGCTTAGTTGGAGATATTCTAGAGAGTTCTACATAATTATAAATATTGGGAGAGTGTAAGAATTTTCTAGAATATGGTAGAGGCTTCTAGCCTTGTAAATATCTTGGAGGGTTTTCTAGAATATTCTAGGATATGAAGAGATTTCCTAGAAGTTTGTAAATATCTAGATATTTAGGAAAGTAATTCTAGAACCATCCATTGGAGGAGGTGGATGACTATAAATAGGGGGAGACCCTCATTTGTAAGAATCAAGTGAAAATCAAGTTGTGAATACAAAGTAAAGCATTCTCCCAGCTCTCTTCTCAAGTACTCTTTTATTCTTAACTCTTCTCTTTCGGTATTCTTAAGGCTTACTTAGCTTCTTCAAGGGTGAAGTTAGCTAAGGCCGCACGGGTTGACGGTGTTGGAAATCCAGGCCCGTGACACTTTGCATTGGGAATAGTCAAATACTGTTTGGTACTTTGCATTAATGGATTTATAGCAATTGCTATAAGCCATGTACCAAAACGGTTGATCAAAAGAGACAATGGAGACTCTTGCTTTTACCCAATAGACTTTTGCGTAGAATTGTTTTGAATAGAAAGTAAAAGAATAATTTCTGTGATTTATAAGAAATATATTAATAGATATAAATAAATCGTTTACCTGATCAAGAGAAGTTGGAATGTCATTTATTTGAACAAATCTGTCATCTTTTGGAGTAAAGAATTGAGTCTTTGTAAAATGGTTGTCATTTGCAAATGGCATTGCTTGAATCATGTCTTCATTTTCTATACACCTAAAGAAATAATTATTTTTTAAAACCGTAACAGTTAATTTTTTTAACAACAAATTAAGTTTAACATAAACTATACCATGCTTAAAGCACATTTGCAATTGGTAGATCAAGGTCCAAGATAAAAGCACTTGATGGGCGTGTTGATAATAATTGACTTACAAAAGAAAGTAATTTAATTATGTTTCTGTGTTTCAAACAATATAATGTGATGGAAAATAATATTCACTACTATAAGATGTAACTTTCAGCCTAAGGGCAATCAAAATTGGGAAAGAGTCAGCAACTAAAAGCAGTTGTTTCCCTTCATTTGTAATGAAATAATCCCAGAGGGTAAGCAGTATCGGCATTGATCTGTAGGAATAAAAATAAGAGATTAGGTTTTGTTTTTTGTAATTATAAATAGGAAAATTATATGCATAATTTCATTTATTATCTATTTTTTTACTCACAATACATAAAGTGAATGGGTCCAACATACATTTATTACTATGAGTCTCACAACATTGTGACTTGTGGGTGAGAAAAAAAAATTGAGAAATGGGTTTATGTACAACATTGCTCTAGTAAATATAAAAAAACAATAAAGATTGCTTACTATTTATTTATGATAATCACTTCTTGAACAGTTGTTTTTTCAGTTTGTGTGTTCATAGTCTTTGGTGGTTTAATTTCAAGGACTGCTGCTAACACATCTATATAGTTTGACAAATGTCTTATGAATTAAAGTTATTTATTTTTTCACAAAATGTTTTCATTTCTAACACTACGTAACTCATCAATTTGTGATTGAGTGTCAACATGGTTGGAGAATTCATTGAAGCTTGTAAAATTGTAGACTAACTCAGCTTCAATTGCATTATCATTCTCAACAAGTTGGACGAGTGTACTACCATGTATAGTCTATTTCCAAGAAAAAGGAACTATACGGTGCCTTTATTGAACAAATTTGACACCAGCATTTGAGATGTAATATGTTTGAAAAGTTCAAGTGTATCCTCAAACGTCTCAATTTGATTCTCAAATAGTATAGTTGTACTCGTGTACCCTAAGTGTAAGAATAAAGAACTTCCATGAATAATAATATTTATTAAAATGATACTTGTACCAAGTTTTTCAATTTGTTAAAAATAGATGATCATGATCAAATAAGGTGAGGAATAAGAATAAGGAAGATAACCTCATCATCACCAAGAATAAACTTCTGATATCCTAGTTGAGTTGATCGAGGAGTCTGCGGGCTTGATCAAACAATCTGTGGACTCCATTTTTCAAACACTTGAACTTTTGTTGTCCAATTTTTTGAAAAACTGTTAATCTTCTTTACAGCAATTATTTCATCATCCATCCTAAAAAAGAACATAAAATTAATGATATGCACAAGTAATAACAAAAAGGGAATGGAATAATAATTTTTTGAAATTGAATGTATGTATATGTGATAGGATCTTACAAAAATTAGCAAAGCGAACATCAAAAGTATTCTACAAGAGCCAATAGTTCATGGTATACAACATTTCTAGTAAAGTTATTATATTGATCATTTGTGTGACTCGGTTCAATAAGAACTTTCATAGAATAAGTATTTGTAGCACGAGATAATGCAACATATAATTGTCCATGAGAAAAGACTGGCTCCCGTAAATATATTCCTACTTTTTCTAAAGTTTGACCTTATGATTTGTTTATTGTCATTGCAAAATAAAATTTTATTGGGAACTAAGTTCGAGTGAATTTTACAAGATATTTTTCTTGATCTGAAGAGGACAATTGGATTCGGGGCAAAAAAAACATTTGGCCTTTATGATCACCAACTGCTATTTCTGCACTCGACATATGAGTCGCGTTCTATTGCAAAACCCTTTTGAGGATCTATGTTCCTCAAAAGCATGATAAGACAACTTTCTTTCAATGTTAAGTGATGAAGAGGAAGACCAGTTGGATCTAGAGAATTTAGAAAGTCTTCATATTGTCTTTGCTAAATTGGGTCAACTGTTTTGTCGATACTTTTGTATTTTGTTGTTTTCCCTAAAAAATTTTGAATTAAAACATCATTAATCTCATGAACACAATCATTTTTTGGAGTTAACATTACAGAATTTATCATTAAAACTGAATCTTCTAACTTTTCTTGGATATTTGAAAATATAGCATTGATCAACCTTTTCATTTGTATTTCTTATGTTAGAAATGATCATAGAAGTAGGTAATTTAACATTGTTGTTCTTTTCCATTGGTACAATTCCATTCCCAATTCATAATAAATAGTCATTAAAATCAACATCATCCCTTGCACGCATACTTTTTGTTAATTTGAATTTTTAAAGTGATTTTCATATTTGAGAATTCACAATGCTAGCATCATTAGATTAATATTTAGTTCTTTTATTGATAACTGGTGGAATTTGTCGAAAATCACCACCAAAGACAACTACTTTGTCATTGAGATCTTTTAACATATCATCTAAAGCTTCTATATTCTCTCCTAGTCATGGATGCTTCATCCCAAATAATCAATTTAACAATTCTCAAAAGTTTTGCTAACCTACTTTGTTTACCAATGTTGCATGATTTATATACGTCTACATCTATAGGTATTTTGAAACGTGAATGAGCCGTACAACCACATGGTAAGATAGAAGAAGTTACTCCAGATGAAGCAATTGCTAATGCTATGTAATGTTTTGATCTGACTATAGCTAGGTGAGCTTTGTGCACAAACGTTTTACCTGTTCCACCTACCCCATTTATGCAAAAGCATTCTTGTTTTCTTGAGAATACTCTAGCAAATCGACGCGTAATCCACTTCAGACATAATAATTTTCATTTCATCTTCTATTTCTTTGCAAAGAGTATTATTATTAAACAAAATTGATTTTTGAGATCAAAGATTGAAGTCCTAGATATCTTTTCCTATTGATTGAAGAATTGAATTTATATTGTACAAAACTTTCATTTGAATTTGTTGTTTCGTAAGTATTATGGTTTTAACAAAATCCTCTAACATAAAACCTTCAAAATTTTCCCATAGTTCTCTAGGATTGTTGGAGCACAATGAATAAGAATAGTTGCAAACAATCGTCTTAAAGAATATGACATTTGATAAGACGCTACCTCTTCTTAACATTGTTTAAGACTATTATCAGATTCTAGAAGACCATGCAATAGTGCAGCCTCGCGAAATGTTTTAGCCTTTGCACCATTAACAGTTCTTAGATCTTGGAATGATGTTGGTGCTCTAATGTTATTCAAAAGCATTCTCAGATAGTATCTTTCACCTTTGTTGTATGAGTAGTTACAATGTGCCCAATAACTTTTTTCTTGTTCCTTTTTGTCCATATTTTATCTTATTGATACCAAGCAAAATGCTCAGGAAATTCCTTATATAGGAATTTTCCCAAACTACTTTTGCATTTGTTAAATTCATTAGGAAGAATTGTGTCAACATTGTTCTCAAACATCTTTCATTTTTCAATATGGAGTTCAAATCATCATTATTTTTTGAACTGACAAACTGCTGATTTTATACATAAATTTGAAGATGGATTACAGCAGGACATATGTTATTTAAAGAAAATGCATAAATCCTCCATATTACTTTAGGAACAGAAATCCACCTTGTTGATTGAAATTGTTGAATTTCATCAACGCTATTAATTTCACTTTGTTCAGTAATGTGAAATTCAACTTTGTTATGGCCTTTATAGATATATTTGTACAAGTATTTCACAGCTTTTATTGTTGAACAAACTTCAACATTGATGTCGCAATCATATTTTGTAAGTAAATACGGATTATAAGAGACCACCCAACGATTATTTAACATGTGACCTCGAACTTTTACTTGAGTCCCATTATCTTTTCTCTTATATATTGGATATGAATATCTAGAAGATCTTGTTTCTGGCTCAAAATTTTTCGGATAGTGATTTTTACATTTACTGTTTTTCTTGCCAGCATTGTTTATATTCAATTGACCACAAGATCCATGCATCATGTGTTTTAAAACCATAGAGAATAAATGTGAGTTATCGTTGTGATTTGGAAGTTTAGCAGAAATAATAAAATCATAACTTTCTAGAGATAAAAGTTTATAATGCCTTTCTAAGATTAATAATAAATGCATATGTGGTAATCCCCTTTTTTGGAATTCTATCACATGCAGAAATGTTGCAACCTTTCCAAATATTTATGCCTTTGTGATGTCATTAACAAGTTGTTCCAATTTTGCTTTAAAAACACGAATTGTTAAATCTGGTCTATTTTGAGCTTCTTCATGTGGGCCTAGTTCTGCATTGATCTCTGGCCAAGACAGATTATACATCATTATAAGTAAACGATTTGGTTTTTCAAAGCGCTAAACTAAGGCCATCGCATTAATGTAATGACAACGAAGGTCCCTTAGGCCATCTATGAATGATGGTGAAAGAATAATTTTATGACCAACCTTTGAACCTCTATCTTCCCCAACAACTATGCTATCCACAACGTCTTGATACAAATCAGCTCTAATTTTAGTTTGATTGTTTCGAAAGAATTACAGACAAGATGTCTTAATCTTAACATATATATCAATGGCATGTTGTTGAAGAAGCTAACCAGAGAACAATAAAATTTATGTATCATTAAGTCTCATCGGAAGCTTATAATAGTAGTATTCCCTACAGGAAACTATGTCCTTTTTCTTGTTCTTTTGCTTCAACACTGGAAATAAATTTCATTTGGAGTTAAGCAAAGAAAAATATATTAAATGATAAACTAGATATTTTATTATATTACCTTTGTTTTCTTTCTCAAGTAAATTTGATGGAGAACCTATCTCATGGGGCGGTGCCAGTAATTGACCATTACAAGTAGCGTGATTTTTTTCCATTAGCTCTTTGTATTCCATAATGCCAACCAGTGTCACCAAAAGGAAATAACAATGGATATTGTAAAGGGTCATAAACACCCAAAATAATAACACACTTTTCTCTATGACCTGAAATTTCATATATAACTATATCCCTCTCATTGTTCAACTGTACCATCAGTTTCAGTCCAAATTGCTGCAACTTGCAAAACATAAGGAGAATTATACATTCGTTGGTCTTAGCCTAGATCACATTTGATTATAATATCATGAGCATTTAAATTCTCTATATTCGCGAGACTCCTAAAGAACATAGAATATGGATTTTAAGAGAAGATTCTAATGAGTCTATCAATAATAGAAGCTTTTAGTTTTTCAGAACACTTCATTCTTTTTTGTATTTCATAATCAGTGTCATAGAAATATAACTGCAGATTAGAAATTCTGTCATTAGGAGATTGATGTTCATTAATGAAGTGATAAACCTGCCCTTGTATCCTAAAGGTATAAATTTCTCAGTTTCTTTAGTATAATTCTTTATCGTACTTCACTCCAAAATATGTAAAATCAAAGGAATTACTGTATGTTTGAATATAAGTTCAGAAATCCTTTGCCTTCTTAGAATTTGAAAAGCATAACATTCGGAGTTCTCATAGAATATCATTCATTGATAGCAAAATTTCTCCATTCTTGTAGCAGAAACTATTAGTTTGAAGGTGAAATTTTTGTGCATCACACCACTTACAAGGATTTTGTACTGGTAAGACTAAGCGCTCAGTTGGAATATTATACATTCTAGGATTAGTTCTTTTCCTTGATTGTGTAGCTACACATGATGTACAACCTAAGCCTGAACCTAATTTTACACGCATATGTACTGTTAGATAATTCTTGTTATTAAATTCTAATGTTAGGGGGAAATGGCTAGATTTTAAAAAAGGAATCTGTGGTTTTAAATAAATTCATGTTTCAAGCAATAAAGATTGTTTTTTCTTTGCGTATGCTTCTCGTCTTCTTTGATTTCTCTAATTTCTTTGATCTTCTTCTGTTGATAAAGTTATTTTACAAGAAGAATTATTTTATCCATTTAACATAACAATTTTCTATGGATAATCTAATACATAAGCTTAATAAAGAAAATCCATTTTATATTTAATCACTAAATAGCATAATATGTACTTACCATAAATAGGAGAATGGTGATCGTCTTGTTGGTCACAATCTTTTTTCCGTTTCGTTATTTGGACTTTATAGTTGAAAATTTATATGGAAGGGTTTTTTTGCTTCCCCCCACTAAACTGCAGTGTAACTCAAACGTAACATATTACTATTTATTAATATTAAATGAAGTCGACAACAAAAAGTTTCTATTATGATATTATGCAATATATAAATACACATAAGACAAAATAAATTACTATTACACTACCATTCAAAACTACAATAAATGAACATAGAGCTAATATTTAACTGATCAAAAGCAAATAATATAAATATTTCATTAACAAATCAAAGAAAAACATAATAACAATAATTAAACACATGTACATGTACATAAACAAATAACAATAGAACACTAAAACATGAACTGGGTATGTGACAAATACATGAAATAATTGCAAAAATAAATACATCTTAAAAGATAAATACAACTTAAACAAAGGAAAATTGATTTATAAAAGAAGAGGTAAAAATTAAAGCTCCAGCAGTACACAGAAATGCAAACCTGCAATATAAAAATGCAAACACTAATAGTTTTAGCGTAAAAAAAAATCAACAACAGAAGAAGAGTACAAAATAACATTTAGCGTGGTTTCGTGAGAATTCTAATTTTAACAAAGTGAAACGAAGGAGATGGAATTAATTTTATTGAATGAATCTAAACAAAGAAGCTATTATTCTCTTTCTACTGCATATTATCTTTCTCTTCTCAAATTACCAAAAGGAAACTCAACACAAAACATCAAGCGTAGATAAGTTTTGTATTTGGTAAAGTTGGATAAGAAGTGTAGCAGAGAAGATAAAAAGTAGTAGAACTTGATTAGTCGAAAATCTACACATATTGTACACATAAAAAGAGCATCAGTAAAAAAGAAGAAATTACCAATAAACAGAAAATAATAAAAGCAATCACACCTATAAAAAGGTGATCACTGACCCTTCACACAGGATTTATGACACCATCACGTGGGTAAGCTGACAACAATTCAATGAGAACACTTCTATTTCGTCAATGCATACCTACATGTAATGATATACAATGAGAATCTCGATTTTACCCTTCGAAAGTAAAGTGAAGCACAAGGAACAGTGAAAATAAAGCAGAATTTGGACATTTCACTTACCAGAAAAAACAGCTCTGAACATAGGGTCTTATTCTCTGAAATACCATTCCTGCCATTGCAAGCCAAGACACACAATGCCAAATCAACAGGGAGGGGGAAAAAATGAAGGGCAAGATGGAAATTTCACAGAGGACGAAAAGAGATGCATCCACACTTTATATTTATAGTATGGATATTTGTTCCAGTAGTTTGAATTGCAGGTGGTTGCACACTTATTATTCTTACTAAAGACTATAAGAATGAATCTGTGTACCCTATTGCAATGACCGCATAGCGCAGTGGATTAGCGCGTTTGACTTCGGATCAAAAGGTCGTGGGTTCGACTCCCACTGTGGTCGATCGTCTGCCTTTTGTTTTTTTGTTTTGCTGACAATCACCTTTTTATCCGTGCACGCGTTCTATGAATCGTGTTCTCCTTTGTTGCTCTCGCTCTACCAGCTCAAGGGACCCCACAAAGCTACCTTTCCCAGTGCAGCAAGAGGATTCTAGAGCTTGGGAGGCTTGGCCGCATCGACGAAGGCCGGCAGGTGGTTGATGATATGATTCACAGAAACGCTGTCATTTGGAATTCTATGAATACTGCGTATTGTCAAAATGATCGATTAGAAGAGGCCAGAGTGGCTTTTGATGCTTTCGCGGTGAAGAATGTGAGGACTTGGACCGCAATGTTAACTGGGTATGCGAAACATGGGCGAATTGAGGAGGCTCGTTAGGTGTTTGAGTCGATGGCGGAACGAAATATTGTTTCTTGGAATGCTATGGTTAGTGGGTATATCCAAAATGGTGACCTGTACAATGCTCGGAGACTGTTTGATCAGATGCCGGAGACAAATATTTCGTCTTGGAATTCAATTATTTCTGGGTATTGTTACTGTTGTCGGATGAGTGAAGCTCGAAAGCTTTTCGATAAAATGCCTGAGAGGGATTCAGTGTCTTGGATGGTTATGATTTCTTGGTATGTTCAGATTTATGAGTATAAAGAAGCCTGGGATGTGTTTGTGAGGATGCATAGAAGTGAGGTTAGGCCCGAACAGTCAATCTTTGCTGTTGCACTATCGGCAATTACGGGTTTGAATGATTATAAATTGATTGGGAGTTTAAGGACACTTGCAATAAAGATGAGTTATGAGGGGGGTGTGATTTTGGGAACAGCAATACTTAATGCGTATTCCGGAAGTGGGTATTTAGATTTTGCAATGCGGTTTTTTGAGTCAATGCCAGAATGGGATGAATACTCTTGGACCAGCATGATTGCAGCCTTCTTGCAGTGCGGCAGATTTGACGATGCAATTGCATTGTATAACAGGGTTCCCAAGAAGACTGGGTGTGTTTGGTTAGGCTTAAAAATAAAGCTTTTTTGTAAGTTTGCTAGTAAAAAAGCTTAAAAAAAGCTAAGTTTTTAAAACTTTTTTGCTTTTCTTATTTTAGTTTAGATAAAAATAAACAAAAAAAATAAAAAAGCTAACTTTTGTTAGTTTTTTGCTTATAAGCTTGCAAAAAAGCTAACCAATAAGTCCAACCAAACACACCCTGTATATACACAAATGGCAATTATGGCTGCATATGCTCAGAATGGTAGAATTGAAGAAGCAAGACAGATATTTGATGAGATACCAACACAAAATGTGGTTGCGTGGAATGCTATGGTTGCTGGATATGCCCAAAATGGAATGCTTGAAGAAGCAAAAGACTTGTTTTTGAGAATGCCTATTAGGAATTCTAGTTCTTGGGCAGCCATGATTGCGGGGCTTGTGCAGAATGGACAAAGGAAGCTTTGGAACTGTTAGCTGAGCTCCATAGATCAGGAACTGTTCCAAATCATTATAGTTTCACAAGTGCTCTCACTGCATGTGCCAATGTTGGAACTATTGAGATGGGTAGACCATTATACTCTCTCTCCATTAAAATGGGGTGCCAATTTAATTCGTTTGTTGGAAATGGGTTGATATCCATGTATGCTAAGTACAAGAATATAGATGATGTTTTCCAGGTGTTCTGTAGCATGAGTCTGAGAAATACCTTCTCTTGGAACTCAGTCATCTCTGGCCTTTGAAATAATTACATGTTGGATGACGCCCCTAACACTTTTGAGAAGATGTCTAAGTGGGATGTTGTGTCTTGGACTACCATTGTATCAGCTTATGTCCAAGCGGGGCATGGAGAAGTCACCTTGCAATTGTTACTACACATGTTAGCCCATGGAATAAAACCAAATGAACTAACAGTGACTAGCCTTCTAAGGACTTGTGGGAGCCTAGGTGCTTCCCAACTTGGGGAACAGATACACGCCTTGATATATAAACTTGGATTTGATTTATTTGTCTGTGTTGGTAATTCTCTAGTAACAATGTATTGCAAGTGTGGGTTTGAAGAGGGACTTTCAGTGTTTGAGAAGACGGCTGAACAAGATATATTCACATGGAATGCAATTCTAGCTGGTTGTGCACAAACCAGGTTAGGTGATGAAGCTATCAAGATTTTTGAAAAGATGAAGACCAGGGGTGTAGTTCATGATCAAATTAGTTTTCTTGGGCTTTTATGTGCTTGTAGCCATTCAGGGTTGGTGGATGAAGGATTGGGCTATTTCAATTCTATGAGCCAAGATTATGGTTGATATTATTGGGAGGACTGGACAGCTCTCTGAAGCAGAGTCTCTTATGGAGAACATGCCTACAGAGCCGGATTTGGTGATCTGGGAAGCTCTTCTTACTGCTTGCTGAATCCATCGTAGTATTAAACTAGGGCAGAGAGTCGTGGAAAGGGTCTTTCAAATGGGTACACAGAAATCTGGGCCTTATGTCTTATTATCGAATTTATATGCTTCTCAAGGCATGGTGGACAAAAGTAGGGGAATTACAGAAATCAATGTTTGATCGAGGAGTGACTAAAGAACCAGTATTGAGCTGGATTCAGATCAAGAGTACGTTGCATTATTTCTTCACAGGGGCTAACACACATAATCAGTTTACCAAGATATACTCAACATTAATGGAATTTTATGGAAACTTTCAAGTAACAGGTTATGTTCCAGATACAGACGTTGTTCTTCATGATGTGGAGGAGGAGCAAAAGCAGAATGAGTTTCTCTACCACAGTGAAAAGCTTGATGTTACCTTTGGCATCTTGAACACTCCAAATGGATCACCTATTCGGATTATGAAGAACCTGAGAATCTGTGGTGACTGTCACAATTTTATGAAATATATGTCCAAGGTTACCAAGTGGAAGATTGTGATTTGAGATGAAAATAAATTCCACCACTTTCGTGATGATTCATGCTCTTGTAGGGATTACTGGCGAAACAGCCATATTTTTTAGATGGTTTGTGTTCTTGTAGAGGGATTACCCGTGAGGTAGGCATGGTTTAGCTTGAAAGGGTGAGATGGTTCATGTTCTTGAATTTGGAACCTGCACTTTTAACTAAACGGATCAGATATTCCATTTCTAAGTTAGGTGGTGGAAAAATGTTTCCACAACTTATTGAATTTGAAGTTGATGGTTACGAATGTAGCGCTCTGGATCAATGAAAACAACAGCAGTTGCAACTAATGCTGCGTGCCAGCAATTATTGGCCACAAGCCACGTGGTGTGTTTCTGTCTCTGTTTCTTCCTTTATTTCCTCTTGTTTTTCGTCTTCTTTCTTCACCGTTGCTCTCTTCTTCTTCTTCTTCTTATTTAACTCCATGCAGACTGTAACCAGGGACGAAGCTATTCAAAGACCAAGGGGGGCATGGCCCCCCTAATGTTCAAAAAACCCCATGAGATGTAGTACAAATTAAGGCCTAAAAATTTTAACATGGTAAAGTGCCCCCCCTAATTTTAAAAGTATTGTATTTACCATCTTGTGCAATTCATATTGTGGCCCGTTTTTGTTGCTATTTGGGCTTATTGTTTTAGTTGTTTCTGATTTGTTTTGTTTGTGGCCCAAGTTTTACGCTTACTTATGCCTAATTAATTGAGATTTAGGGTAAAATTTGGTAAAAAAAATACAGGTTTCTATTTTTTTTTTTTTTTGGGTAGGTTGGTTAGACTTGTTTCACCCTTCCGGTTTCTACTACAACTACAAAATGTGCATTTTCGGCTATAATGTTATTAAAACTAAATTTCGAAACAGGATGGAAAATAATTTTCTCACAAATGTTTTGATTGAATACATTGAAAAAGAAGTTACTGAAAAATTTAATAGAGATTTAATCATAGATGGATTTCTTGACATGAAGTGTCGTCGAGTGTCACTATGATGATAACACACTAAATATATATTAAAAAAAAATTTGTACTACCTTACTGTCATATCTTAGTTAAATTGCTGTTATTTTTTAATTTTGTAAATTAAATATAGCTTGCATTATTAGTTTTAATTTTTTTAAAGAGCTATTTTTGGCCCCTCCCAAGACAAATTTCTGGCTTCCTCCCTGATTGTGACTGCTTTGATGGTCCAAAGAATAATGCAGTTTGTGATGCAAATGAATGTCAGTACTTTTCTTCACTTCTTGAAATTCTTTTAACATTTTCTAGAGTTTCTTTTTCAGTGACAAAGCACTACTCGAAGAACAATTTTGATCAATTGAGGTTCGAAATTGTTAGAAACTAATAAATTTATTTGGTTCTATAGCCTCAAACCTGAAGGAGTGGATGTACATTAACCCTTAACAGTTGATTCTCATTGCTCTGCTGAGAGGTCTGAGACAAACGAAAAAAAATGGAAATTAGAATCCTTGTTGCCCTGCATTTCTATGGTCAACATCAAATGTTCGTCCTTGACGAGCATTGTGCCTCTAGTAAGGAGAAAAAACTCTAATGTGATCAAAGACAGTTTAGTCACTAATCTTCCATTTTATGCCTGTCTTTTTTGGACCTAACATGCTCTGTACATGTACATCATAGGCAGTTTAGTCACTTATCTACCAAAACTTTGATTCTGCATATTGCCTATTCTAACTTGTTTACAAAATTCTAAATCTCGCTATAGAAGTGTTTTTGGTGAAAGTTTACACTCTTTGCATGGATGGAATTTCTGCAATCAAACTTAAAGATATGATCACTCATTTAGCCTTACAATGTCCTGAGACAATAAAGGATTAAAACTTTAGGACCTGCCTCAGCGGCTGTTGGTTCTTTTTACATAAGTATGAAAAACATGCTTCATTGCATAAGAGGATACTACTTTTTTTTATTAAAATAAATAAATGTTCTTGTTATTGGGAGGTTTCATTAGATTTTTGTCTTATGAAAATTAGCATATACAACTGGATTGCTTTCACTAAACCTGTGGTAGTTTTTGGTTTGTTCTGATTATGTGAAGTAAATTAGATATTGGAGGGAAAATGAAACAAATCATCTTGTTTCTTTGCTGCAGTTCCTTACAATTTATGAACTTCTGGGATATTGTCCATTTATTTTATATGATTTCCTAGATGTCCTACTGCGTGCATGAGGCTTAGTGCAATGATGTACTCTGTATTCAACACACGTGTTTCCAGACGTATGGTGGTCTTGCATTTCTACTTGAACCTTGTGTTAATTCTTAATTGTTTGATATGCATGTCTTTACTGATTAGCTATTTGCTTTGTTGTAGTTCTCGAATGATTAATTTGAAGGAGTTGCTGGTGAGTGGGAAAGCTGCTTGGCTGGCCTACCTGGTAATAGTTTATGGGAATTGAACTTGTGATTTCATTTATATGAATTGAGGAAGCATGCCTTGAATATATTTGACATTTGATCTTAAGTTTTTGATGTGTATCTGCTATAACTGATGGCCTTCAAGAGTCTGGTTAACAATCATGTAATATTCTTAGCTTGTGATTAAATGACGAATATCACTGCTCATTGGTTTTTATATTGGATAAAGCCAACATATATTTTGTTCTTGCAGGAAATATACTGTTTGGATGCTGATGGTGCCCTTTTTGATGCTGCATTGCTTTCAGCGGTTGCTGCCTTCTCTTATTGTAAGATATGTGCTTTTTGCATTTCCTTCATTCTTCCTGTGCTTGCAATAATGTAGTGCTGGTGGTGGGCTTGCAGGTGACACTTGAATAAAAACATCTGACTCGCATATAATCCTACTCACTCCAAATTTACACCAGCAAAAGTAAGCAAAGTTTATGTTTGAGATTTGCCCCCATAAGGCCTAAGTCATAACCAAGAAGTCTTTTGAAGCCATTGTGGCAGCACAAGGGGCTCCTCATACCCAACAGACCCAAGATCTTTTGATCTGAGTATATAATTGAGTATTAGGTGGTCTGATTATGGCCAAAGATTATATTTGTCTTTCCTCTCTCACCCTCACTTCTGATTATATAAGAGCATGAGAGTCATGAGCCAATATGTTCCAACCCTTTTAAAAAAGCAAGATTAGCATAAGTAGCCACAATTTTCTTGTGTCACTATCACTCACAATATGCTGCCTTGAAGGATCTTTTCATGTTTGTTGTGTTTGGAAGGCATCTGAGTTTGTATATGACTGCTATAGACTATAGTTCTTTTCACAAACTTGTAGTAATGAGGAGGTGTGCGAGAGTGGGTTGTCTGATGAAACAATCTTATTTCTGTTGCTTCTTCTGTCTTCATATCAGTGCCAATACGAAATCAATCTATTGACCCCAGAATGAATACTGTGAAGAGATGTGGTAGCAAGAAATATAGAATGTTGTAATTGCTGATGGACCATGCCTGTTTATGACATTGTGTGTGTATGTGTACCAACAGGTTTCTTGGTCCATTGACAGAATAACTGACTGAGGACACCTTTTTACTCCTGTTAGGGGATGAATCAGAAGTTGCTTTGGTTGAAGACTGATCGTTCTGGAAAGTTAAATTATTCTTGCCTCTTTTAAGAAAATGGTCCATGAGTGATGCTTGCTTTGGCAAGGAAAGTTGCTTTTCAGTCCAACTTCTTCCTTCTCTCTGCGGTGTTGATCTTTCTGTGCTTCCTGTCGAGCAGGGATGAAAGTCGGCCTTTCTAATTTTTTTAGATTTCTTGTTTTGCTTACCTGGCCAATTTGTAACGAATCACGATAGAGAGACGAAAGTTAGGGGTGCGAATGGGATTTCTTGTTGCCTTCTTAGCTGTTTCTTCAATTCGGTTCTTCTTTCTGGTGGTGCCTTTCGTCATTCTCTGCCTCATTTTGCAACTGTCTTAGCTCCTTTTTCCTGCAACACCATAACAAGTTCAGAAAGCATATAACTGGTAAACAGAAAATGTTTTGAACTGTTAACCCAGTGACAGGGCTACAATATCTATAGCTCAGAGGATCCATCTCTAATTCCAGAAGAAAAATGAAAGACTAATGCAGATTTTTCCAGCCATATCATACTTATTAACTCAATTTCCCTTCCACTCAATTCATTAAATCCGTATGAACAAGCTCATATAACACTCCACACTTCTCTCCACTCATATGATGAATAGAGTAATTTATCTACTTCAGCATAGAATGGCACTTGGTGATTTGTCTGTCTGATTGAGTAATTATGTTCTTAATTGGTGTGATGCACTGCAATACTGCAGAGCAAATGGATTTGATTGTTTGATAATTTAATCAGCCAGTACAAAGGATTTTTTTAGTGCAAATTTGTGTTTTGATGAAGTAATAAAATTCCACTCAAGCGTGTTTATTTGTGTTACATGGTTAGTAGGATGTATTTTTTTGTCCAGAGATGTATCTAAGTACAAGTTACTGGATCAGTGGTGTTGATTATAAATGGTATTTTCATGTCCAGATGCAATGTCAATTCCTGCACATACTGGACAGGTAACTTGTGCCCTATACAGATTGACTTCTTCTTCTTCTTCTTCTTCTTCTTCTTCTTCTTCTTCTTCTTCTTCTCTCTCTCTCTCTCTCTCTCTCTCTCTCTCTCTCTCTCTCTCTCTCTCTCTCTCTCTCTCTCTCTCTCTCTCTCTCTCTCTCTCGTACGCGTTTTAACTTTTAATTTCGTAGTACCATATCATTTGATATTGTTCTCATAAAATGTAGCTTGAAATTGTTACTTTGTCCTTGAGATGTTTACATTGTGGTGAGGGAGTCACTAGGAAGTTACTGATTACCCAAATCAGTTTCAGCTTCTTCTAAAGCAGAATCAGCAACAAATATTTCACAATGATCCTTGGGAACTTCTCATTTGGCTCTCTACATTGTTTTCCACATTCAATGATATTAATTCCAATATATTACTGTTTCAAAAAGAGTGTATGAGAACTTATGTGCAGATCATCCACCAACTACAGAGATTCAGTGGACTTGTGAGCACATTACACACTTGAAAAATCTTTATGCTCCTGCAGTCCAAGCAAATTAGTTTCTTTGTGCACTTTTGGCATCATAGCCCATAGGTAAACATCAAGGTGGTGGAATAGAATGCATTACATTTGTATACATCCTCATATAGCCTATAGCATAAGATAAACAATAAAGCTTTGTGATAGGGAACATCAAGAAAGCTTAATGCTGAATTGCTCATAGTTTCAACAAATCAGCACTTGGAGATTCTGCTGAGCGTGCTAGTCCGGTTTTATGGACTGAAGCAATGCATTTTTTATTTCATCTCTTCCATGAGGTGAATGCCCAATTTTTCTTCATTTTGTTCCACCTCTGTTTCATTGTTGTCTTCATCTTCCTCTTCTTCAACTTCTGCCACTTCTCTTTCTGCTTCTCTTGGAGATTCTGTCACTTTGTTCTGGTCACCTTCACAAATAGATTTAAGAATCATCTCTTCACGGTATTTGAATCTGAGGGACAGCCACCTGTAAGATGCAGGTGATTTAAGAGAGACTGTGTGCAGGCACGCTGAATCAATCATTCTTCTTTTTTTGTCCTGTTTGTTGCTTTCCTTCTTTTTCCTTTTGTTGTATTTGGCTGAGAAAAAACAAAAACAACCAAAAGAAATTATGATAATACAAACTAACTCATAATCCTTTGGATACCTTAAGGGTTCAGCAGCTTTAGCTAGGCCTTTTTTTTCAACACATATAATAGCAGAAACTTTTGTTTTCAAAAATAATTCAGTGTTACTATGTAGGATCTGGTTCTGAATCCTTTGAGCAGCATTTTTTCTGCAGAGCGAGATGGCAGATCCTGAAAATTTTGAAATAATTCCCATTTGTCGAGCTCTTTCATTTTGGTGAGTGTAATCATCGCACAGGGGACTTGAGTCGAGTTCTGCGGCCACAAAAAAAATTGTGCGGAATTTCTTGTTATGTGCTGAATCTGAAAAGCCGTGAGAGGGTTGTGATTACCAGAATCATGAAAGTATCTGCATTGTTTCCTATACAATTAATATTTTAGTTGTTTGTTAATTGCTAGTGTGAATGATGCACTTTTTAGATCTTTTCAGTTACTGTGCCTATTTGAATAAAGCAACAGGATTATATTCTAATATGCATATTTTTTATTGTAACATGTTCAGGATGCCTCCAGTTCTCACCACCAGTATGAAGAGCCAATGGCATCATCACATGAGGTGAGAACATGTTTAAAAAAAATGGTTATGTTGCAATGTTACACTTGGGTATGGGTATAGGCATGGATATGAATTTGACATTTATTGTTAGATATTAACTTAATAAAAATGTTTAGTAATTTGAGTTTACCCTAAAATATATATATAAACTCTCATATTATATTATTATGCATGAAATGCTCTACAACACCTGGTAAACACTATTTATAGTAGAAAATATAATTAAATATATTAAGAAATATGTATATTTTGTCATGTTCTCGTGTTTTTAGACATGAAAATTAGATGAATTTGACACTTAAACACTACTCACAACCAACGCCCTTACTCGAGTCCATGCAATATTGATAATCGTTTTTTTTTTCCTTGGAAGATTATAAAGTTAAACATTAAGTAATATTATTATTGTATTATTTTAAGCAATTTATTTTTTGATAAGTAATATTATTACTTGTATTGCTTTGTGACTGTAGGAGAACCTTTATACTTTAAACAATAAATTAAGACTTCAATTTTTTTTTTTTCACATAACTGTTTATATATATATATATATATAACATTTTCAATTTGGTGTTCAATAAAGGTTAGAACACAAGTAAATTTACTTTGTTTGAAATTGCCAAAGCAAGTTGTGGCGGAAAACATTTGTTATTTTCTATGTACGCATCCAAAGAAGTAGGAGTGCAATTAAGGTCAAGTTTTTAGGAATTACATGTTGAGAATATGATAAAACCTTGTCAATATTTGATGATACACTGCAGGGTGCAATACAATTGAAGCCTACAACAAAAATGTGGTTTGGCATTTATTGGCTTATCGTACATTAACATAATATATTGTTTTATTTCGAATGCTAAACATTATCGTCAGCTAAATGTATGATTTTCTTTTTCTGCATATTGAGGAGGTAGATGGATCATATAGATAGTTACGGGGGCTTCAATAAGCATAGGCTTTGGGCTACAGACAAATTAAATCACAAACAAATGAAAAAAACAGTCAAATAACAAACAAAAATAGATCACAATATAAATTGCATGGGAAAATATATTACCATTTTATTGTGCTGAATTTTGTGGGCCTTAATTCTATGCTAAATATAATAGGGCTTTTTAACATTAAGAATGGGCCTCTTTATTATTTAAAGTTTTTGGGCCTCAACTAACACCAAATATAATGGGACTTTTATGAACATAGCTTGGTCCATGCCCACAACGCATCGCATCATTATGTTATATTTTTTTGTATTTTTTATATGTGTGTCATCAGCCTATTGCATGATTTAAACTTCATATGTTTCTACTAATGCCTGATTGATATGTAAATTGTAGGCTCACTCCTTGGCTAGGAGAGCCTTGGACACTGGTTAAGTGTTTTTGTTTCTGCTGGTAATAATTTCTTTGTTCCTCTCAAGAATATCTACCTCATGCTCTGCCAAAATTAACTTAAATATTCTTCTGCTTAGAAAGATCAGAAAACCTCTAAAATTTGCCATAACAACCATAACTTTGTATACATGGAGCAAACAAGGAGCAGAAAGTATGGTTGTAACTACAGAACAAAAATTACCAACTTCAATTTTTTTTGTCTAGCAAGAAAAATCAAGAAGCCAAGACTGTACTAGACAATCAATGTGAGAAGAGGCCGAAGAATCATAAGACTGATGAAGGTATAACTTATACACATGCCTGCAAGGAATAATTCACAAAGCTGTCAATTTTTATAACTTGTAGGACACCTTGTTTAAGTTGACGGTCACCATAGGGATGTCAATTTCCCTTGTAATGTTGGGAATCCGCCCGGAACCTGCCTCTATTAAGGTAGGATGGGATGTTTTAAATGGGTATGTGGGTGGGGGTGGTGGCCGCGGCCCGGTGGAGATTGGATGAGTGGAGATAATAACAACTATTAGTCAACTAATGAGCTCTATTTATTATACACACAGTAAAGTATAGAGAATTCCACCCTTTTATTAAAATAGGTATATGCATTTTATAATTTCATCATGAAAGTTGGAATCGCCCTACTGAATGCAGTTGCAATTTTACATCCCGTCCCGATAAAAGTGATTGAGACAGGTCGTGGGTGAGACTTCTCTATCCTAATAGAGGAATGGGGAGGGTTATCCCGTATCAAATCTGCGCTGTTACCATTCTAGTCAAATTTTGGGTTAGTTTCCATTTATTATTCTCATCTCTAAAGGAGAATACTCTTTGCTTTCTGTCGGAAAGAACCTCACAAGATTCCGTCTCTTTAACGTTTAAACATACAAAAGCACTGTCAAAATCCATGCTCATACAATAGGGATTCTTTTTTTTTCGTGTGTGAGTTTGATTGGCTTTGATACCAACAATGCATTTCTTCATATAATTCCTCCATCATCTTCTCAAGATTATTCACCTTTGCAAAGCCGTTGATCAGTGTCCCATAAGTGGCAACATTGGATTCAAATCCATCCTGTTTCATTCTTCCGGAGAATTTCTACAGCAAATAACTTTTTTTTTTTTTTTTACTCCTACATTCTCCATTTACAGTAGAAGGTAAACTCCAAACAATATTTCCGCAACCCTAACTTCAGTTTTCTCCTAATCAGAAGTTTATTTTCTAAAAGATTATGACATGAGGACGTATAAAGCTGCATTTGTTTGCTACTTAGAAGACGACTCTGAATTCAATAGCTTACTTCTCATCAGCTAACTAGCTGCTCGTGGACTTGTTTCTAGTCAACTTCATCAACAAGAAGTGAAATTTGAGTTCCACTCTGTTGAAATTTCGTTGTTTCATATTACACAAGTATTAGTTAATGGTAAGGGTTTTCATTGCCAAGTCAAACTTCACTCCATAAGATCTCAAAATGGGTTAGGTTTCAAGCATGCTAACCCAATAATTTTATGAAATTTATTAGTTTTGTCATTCTAAGACCTAAAACCGAATAGAATCTCTGATAGACCTGAACCAAATCAACCCATAAATTTCATGTTGATTTTATTCTCGAGTCTTTTGATTATTTTGTGTTAATTCAATTCTCAAGATCTTTCAATTAGTTTGTGCACCCTAGGATCCCAAAATGTTTCCATTGTATGAGCCTTGGCTTTTATTTTGCTGGTACCATAGTGGAGATTCTCATCCATGAATAGGGGTGTTTGTGTCATTTTAGCAAATAGAGAGGACTTCTAATTTTTTTTATGTGCTTTCCTTTTCTTTCCCCTGTTTTTTTTCTCTCCAAACTCATTTTCCGGGAAAACATGTTAGGGTTCACTACTACTACCTTGCTAGCACCAATCCCTATTTCAATCCCATCAAAATCCAGGCCCTCCCTAGTGTTCCGCTTATTAACAACCGCAAATTGCCTTCTTCAACCCTCAAATTCCAAGATTAGAGAAACCCTAGAAAACACAGAAAGTTTGTGGTCTGTGCAGAGAATGGAGATGGGCAGATCACGGATCCCGAAGAGAAAACAAAAAAAAGCGAGATGACGAGAACAAAACAACAACGGCAGTAGCGTTGGTGGTGGGAAGGATGTGAAGAGGAATGGATGGCCAACATTTAATTTGAGGTGGGTTGATCTACTGTTTGACCTAGACCCTGACCCTGACCCTGACAACATCGTAGTCGTTGGATTGACGGGTATCCTTGTGCGGGCCAACATTCTAGTGTTGTGGCAGCTCTTCTTCATCTCATTGGCTATAGTGGTTACTGCTCTCAAATATTCGTTCATTGCTACTCTTCTCCTTTTCATCCTCATTACCCTTGTTTGATCACCCTTCTCTCTCTCTCTCTCTCTCTCTCTCTCTCTCTCTCAAGCCTCATAACCTAGCCTATGCGGATTTAGGATATATGATCAGCTAGTAGCAAGGTTACTCAAGACCGTATTACATAAATTGGTTGAACACTTATGCATAATCATTTAAAATGATACATAATTGTGAAAGTAAGATTTTTATAGTTTAAAACATAATTTATGTCATACATGGTAGAGTTGTGCCTAATCCAAAACATAAACGTATATCTGGGCCTATTCGAGACCGCCACAGTTATATCACTTATAATTATTAAACAATAGGGTCTAGTCCAAATACACATAACATAATATAGGCCCGTGGGCCGTAGCTCAAAATCCACATATGGCCTCTTCCTAAGACCTTCTAGATTGGCTACCTGAAAACATTTGAGAAAATATAAGCTAATACTTAGTGAATAATAATGATGCACGAGCATAAAAATACCATACACTAGTATTTATATATAGTGTACCGACATAGATAACATTTATGCATATAGAGCATGAACTTGAAAACATAAAAGCATCGACTTGAAATTTTATGTAACATGAGTATCATATTGAAACATTCTATCGTTTCAAAATATGGTATCATAAAAGAGAGATGCGACATATCTTTGTTCGTGATAAGTATAACATAATTTGTCATAAGCATTTGAACATATATTGGTTCTTGTTCTAAAAGCATAAAAAGCATAAATTTGCTGCAACCCGACATATGAGTTAAGCTCCATAGTAATCCTCTTAGGTCAAACATAGGCTCTTTAGGCCAAGGGATATCTTCCAACATTTCGATAGTTTATTTCACATCCCCTATCGTAGGACTATCAGGTAAGTTTAAGGTTTTGCCACGAAAGACCTCAAGTTGGCATTATACATTGGAAATCTTGTATCTCTTTTATGTAAACATTCTAGTCCATGGGTTTTGATTCATAACATAAGTATAATTTGCATGCATTTCAAGGTATGACATTTATAATTGAACATAAACATTGATGCAATGAAAACATATGAAAAACATTGCATGATATAGAGTTGAACTTAAAACATTTGAAAAGTTACTCACCTCTAATCTTGAGGGTTAAGTTTAATAACGGTGTTCCCACATGTAGAACACATAAAATAATCAACCACATTGACTTCATGCTATAACTCGAAGAAAAGAGAAGTAAACTCATAGAGGAGGGGTGTTGAAGTGTTAACATCAAAGGATAATTGGTGAGAAGTGCAGACACTTTTGACAAAATGGGTTGACTCATGAGGCAAAGGAGTCGACTCTTTTTGTTGGTAAAATGAAGCTTTGAACTCTCTAGAGTGTTGACCTCTGAGAAAAATGTGTCCACCCTTCGCTAAGAAAAATAAAACTGCGTGCAATCTAGACGAATGTGTCGACCACTGAGGCAAAAGGGTCGACCCCTTTCCTAAAGAATTGAAATTGTGAGCAATCTGGACGAATGTGTCAACCCCTGAGCCAAAAGAGTCAACCTTTTTTCTGAAAAAGTGAAGTTGTGAGCAATCTGGACGAATGTGTTAACCCCTGAGGCAAAGGGGCTGGCCCCTTTCCTAAAGAAGTGAAGTTATGAGCAATCTAGACGGATGTGTCAACCCCTAAAGCAAAAGGGGTCAACCCTTATGCTGGGAAAAACGAAAATACACTGTTCAAATCCGAAATTCCCTAATCTCACTTAAATCAAAACTAAACTTTATTAAATCTTTCTCAAACTCTTCAAATGCTTCTAGGGTCTAAAGATTGACCCAAAGAGACCACAATAACTCACAATGGGGCAAAATAAACAAGCCAATCAAAGAAATCTAGGATTTGAAATCTCAAACCCAATATGTACAAATTTGGAGATTTTACAAACCCTCACCTCAAGCCCTTAATATAAACTTATGAGGCTTCAAAATCTAGCCAAATGGGACTCAAAAGAGTCACCAAGCATTACCCAAACGTCACAACTCACATAGATATACATATGTACACATGCAAGCTAGGGTTCATACCTTTCTTCAAGTTTGTTCAAGTTCATCAATGGTTTTTCTTGACTTGAGTTGAGACTCTCCAAGCATCTTCTTCCTTTAATCTTCTCCTTTCTTATTCTTCTTTCTTCTTCTTCTTCTTCTTCTTCTTCTCAACAGGTGAGTGTGTGTTACGTGTGTGTGTGTGTGTGTGTTTGTCTAAAAGACACTTATGGGAATTAATCCTATGTGTCTTGCACATAAGGTAAATGCTACAATATGCATCACCATTGATCATTTTTACTTAAGAGCTCATTAAAATAATACAAAATTTAATAAATTCATATTAAATCAGATAATAGAGGTTCGGAATATTACACACTCTCTGAAATACACATTTTGTTCGTCAATATGGATGCATAGCTCTCATGTATTGATACACTTGAGTGTGTTGGTGATTAGAGATTAGTTTACTCATTGGGGCTCTTTTTCTAACTCCAAATTTTTCAAGATTTTGAAATTTTAGTTGTTTGGTTGGTACATTGGAATTTTGTTTTGTGTTTTACGAAATAAGAGCATGACACAAATGAATGAATAAGTAGTGTTTAAGGATAAATCTCGATAAATTATCTCTTTATTCTCATATATAAAGGGAGAAGAGAATACCGGTTGGTGCCCTCCTAAATTTGTCCAAATCAAAACTTGTGTTAACTTTTTAAGCTTCCATAATTACCATACAAAAAAACAACTAATTACAATACATATTATTATTTGTTATAAAAAATTAAAAAGCTAAAAGGGGAAAAACTAGACAATCTAAACACTACACGTCTTATCAATCGCTTTAAATTTTTAAAGATTTAGGACTCTACAAGTTTACACAATTGACAACTTCGCAATCACCTTTGAAACTCAAATGATCAGTTACTTCTAAAATTCAAATGACCTTTGAACAAGAAATGAAAACTATGAAATCATCACCATTGTTATAATTTTTTTCATTCTAAACAAAAGTTATTATTGAGTTTAACGCTGCAGCAAGGAGGTGAGTTCTTCATCGTTATGGTTTCTTTTCTTCTTCTTTTTGTTGTTGACTGTTTTTTATCAAGTTGCACATACATCATGTGTGCCACACATCTAGTGTTTAATAAGGGAGACACAAAAGGATAAATATTTACCTCCCTCCCACCAATGGTAGCTTTTACAACTTGGCTTCAACAGAATCCTTTTACAGAGCTTTTGGCTTTAGCTTATATCCTTTTTCATTAGCTTTTCAGGTGAAAAGCTTGTTAAAAAAATAAAGTTGTAAGCCAAAACTAACACTGGGTGAAATTGAAACAGAGTGAAAGACTCTGGTAAAAAAAATTTTACATCCAAACAGGCAAATTAATAAGTGGTTAAGTTGGAGATGAGAGAAAAGCATTACTAAAAACTGTAATTTACACAAATGAATGCAATTAGGAATGGCAACTAGGGCAGCTGATTTCAAATTCAATGCTTAAACTTTTAACACACTTTTACCATTCATTTGAGGAGTTGATATCCTCTCTCTGTGACAAGTGCTAGACCCTTACTAATGATCAGATTTTGTGTGATAATGAATAATTAAAAAAAAATGCTCTGCTAGCTTAGGAATTTTCTGGTCCAGCTGCAAACAGAGACCGAACTGAAGTTTGTATTGCAGTCAATTTCAGTCACACTGTAATTTGTAATTAATCTCTCCACTACAGTAGAACATTTAAAGTAAAAGAGTTGAATAAAGTAAGAAAGGAAAAGGGTAGCAAGACTAAGAGATCTGAGAAAGTTAGATGGTCAATTCTCAAACAAATTTGGAAATAAGAATTTGGCAAACATCAACATATGCTGATATTAGGTAAACATTCACTACTTCAGACAATAACAAATAGGATGAAGTTGGTGTTAGTGCAGCCAAAACCTAAAAATCAAAGAAAAAAGCATAAAATTAGCTAAATGTATTGAATTCCTCTCTGACGGGAAATAAAAAAACAAATTTCAAAGTTTCATAATTCTCCAGGTTCAACATAGAACCTGGCATGGGAAAACGGAAAGCAAATTAAAATTGTCATGGATCTGTAAAGAAACTATGACTATGAATTGGAAATAGAAGAGCAAAAGAAACAAACAAAGCATACACTTTCATCCTCCCACAAAAATTTACTCTTCGTCAAACCTAATCTTTATCGGAGCAGGCAGACTGCCACCCGACTGCAATAAATTTAAATTCAAAACAGGATAATCTGGTTCCTATTAATCTTTATAAAATCCCAGATATTCTAGATGACTTAGATGAGTCGCATCAACTACTTGACGCCTAACTGAAAAGTTTATTGTGATAAAAATTAAATACACACTGATAAACAATGACTTGGAGGAGGAAGAGGCGACTCACTCAATTCAACTACAACTCTCACAAAAAAAAATTTGTAACTTTTGCTTGATTTTCTTTCTCACCTCAACCCTTTATTTATAGGGAAGAGGGAGCATCGATTGTTAAGATTAGTAGTCACCAACCTTGACCAACAGTGGTCGGCAAAGCTAACTTTGGTGGCCGGCAAATGATTTTGGTGACAGCTTCTCAAAAGTCTGACGGCTGGAGTCTTCCGTCAACTTTGATAGGTGGCGTGCTTTGTCCTTCATCAACTGCGTATGAACCCATCAATTCCCTTATTCATACCCATTGGAGGAGAATGCAATAAGACGTCCTTCAATTAGCGTTCATTCCGGCTATATCTCTACATAGCTCGAGCTTCTCACAAATAATCACATTTGTTAACATGTCTACTGAATTCTCTTTTGTGTGAATCTTCTCAAACTTCAATAGCTGTTGATCCATCACCTCGCGTATCTAATAATAGCAAATATCAATGTGCTTAGTGCGGGAATGATACATTGAATTTTTGCTCAAATCCAGAGCACTCTGACTATCACAATGTACCATATATTCCTTCTGCCTGATTCCTAGTTCTTAGAGAAACTGTTTTACCCACAATATTTCCTTCCCAGCTTCCGCTGTGGTGATATATTCTGCCTCCGTTGTAGATAAATTCACATAATTCTGCAGTTTGGATTGCCATGATACAGCTCTCCCTGTGATGTGTAAAGGAATCTTAATGTAGATTTTCTATCATTAATATCACCGACCACATCTGAATTTGTATAACCTTCTAAGACTGGGGTTCAGCTCCCCCAAAATACAAGCATAGCTTTATTGTACCTTTTAGATATTTGAGAATCTACTTGATAGCTTTCCAATGCTCTTTTCCCGAGTTAGAGAGAAATCTGTTCACAACACCTATAGCGTGAGCTATATCTAGCCTAGTACACACCATTGCATATATCAAGTTGCCTATTACTGAAGAGTAAGGTACTGTTGCCATTTCTTCCATCTCAATCTTCGAAGAGGGACACAAACTCTTGCTCAACTTGAAATGATTAGCCAGTTGAGTATTAACTGACTTGATATTTCTCATGTTGAACCTTCTGATCACTCGTTCAACATATTTTTCTTGTGATAGTTACAACTTCTTGGCTTTCTTATCACAAACAATCTACATGCTCAAAATCTGCTGAGTAGGGCCTAAGTCCTTCATATCAAAGGATTGAGATAACTCATTTTTCAGCTTGCTAATCTTGGCAGCATCCTATCCAATGATCAGTAAGTCATCAACATAGAGAAGGAGTGTGACAAAGGTATCATCCGAGAATCTACGAATATACACGCACTAGTCTGCAGCAATCCTCTTGTACCCATGACCCACCATGAATGATTCAAACTTCTTGTACCAGTGTCTCGGCACTTGCTTCAGGCCATAGAGACTCTTCTTCAACTTGCAGACTAAGTGTTCTTTTTCGGGGCTTCAAACTCTTCTGGCTGCTCCATGTAGATCTCTTCCTTCAGATCACTGTGGAAAAAAGTTGTCTTAACATCCATCTATTCAAACTCCAAGTTCAAGCTGGCTACTAATCCGAGTATAATTTGAATTGAGGTCATCTTCACTATCAGTGAGAAAATCTCATCAAAGTCAACTCCTTTCTTCTGTTAAAATTCATTGACGACCAATCGAGCCTTGTGCTTGATTAGTTTTCCACTATCATCTTTCTTCAGCTTGAAAACTAACTTATTCCTCAAGGTTTTTCTTCTTTGAAAAGTCGTACCAGATCATATGTCTAATTCTTGTACAAGGAACTCATTTCATCTTACATAACTTGCATGCACTTGCCTTTATCTAGATGTGTCTGGTCTTTCTTGCATAATCATCACATGTAACTAGCATTATTTCCTTCGAAAATAACTACTGGGAGATTAATAGAAAATGACCTTTTTTTTCTTTTTCCCTTTTTTAATTTGCCTCGTGAGCATCAATAGATGATGGCCATATGTCTGCATTTATATCCTTGTCACGTACCTTGTTATGTTTCTTCCTTTCAATATGGGCCCAGCCCAACGGTTTGCACCATCCGTTAACGCCTTTCCACCTGAAAATTAGAGTAAAACCATCAGCAATTGCTGAAATGAAAACTAAATTAAAGCCATGAGAAGGGTCTTTAAAAAAAAAACATGTTTTTTCACTTTTGAAATTTTAGGTAAGCAATTTCACATTCACCTTTATCATTTCCTTCATGATTTCTTTTTAACTAAAATAAACACATATCCTCAACGACATAGCAACTTATGATGGAATGCCCTATAGTTTAGCAAATTTTACTGTATCTAATGAAGTTCGATATTTTAAGCACAACTTGATGTTAGGAAGGATCCATCACCAACAGCAACCTCACAATTACAAACGCTATAAACAAAAGGTAGCTTACTTGGGTTTTAAATACAAATCAAATTTCCCAATAATCACCAGACAGATTGATGGCTTTAAGATTTTTCATAGTCATACCTTGCAAAAGATTTGGTCATGACTTTTCAAAACTTGACTACTTAGGCAAATTCTTGTAAAAGTCTAGTTAGCATTTAATGTGATATATTTAGGGGTGGTCATGGACCTAATGGCCCGTTAAGCACACTCATCATTTATAAGGCTTGGGAATTTTTTTAAGCCAGATGATGTTAAGAGGAAGGCTTGAGAGTTTTGTTTAAAGCCCGGCTTGGCTGAAATATATATAGATATATGCATTTAAATATTTTAAGATATCATATGTATTTATATTTTATGTTACTTAACTTTCTTTTCAGAGACAAAAAATATTTGCTAAAAAATTATTTACAAGATTTTAGCACTTAGATTTTTAATCAATAAAAAAGCACACGAACCACTTTAATTAACACATCATTTATAATCAATTTGACATAAATAAATAAAAATTAGGTTAAATGGGCAAGCTTGGGCATCTATTTTGAACGGTTTGGGATTTAATTTAGACTCGATGAGCATTATTCATAGTGTAGGTCCTGTTCAGCCTGACTTGACTAATGTCCACCCCTAGATATATTTAACGTACCATTCATTATAGGCTATGTTGTTTGGTAACATTATACGTAATAAATCATAAAACACATCCGGGACAGACATGGCTGTATTTTTTTCCTTAGAAAAATGTACATCAACTAATCTGCCGCTTAAAAAGTGCAAATCCCTGTAGTTCTTTGCCAGCGACCCGAGAAGCTATCTGATAATCACCTTCTGTGCCGTTGTTCGGTTGCTAGAGAGATATGGAGCATGTTTCACACAATACTTGGAGTGGAATGGGTGATGTCTCAATTAGGGAGCTTTTTGTTTCTTGGAGTAAGGGATGCCTTAGGGACGGGATAGAGAGGCATGGGCAACTACTCCCTTATGCTCGATGTGGTGTTTGTAGGGAGAAAGAAATAGAAGAACTTTTGAAGGCGATGAAATGTTCCATTCTACTCTAAAGGGTGTTGTCAAAGAAGGACAATACTTCTAAGAAGATGCTATATTTATATCGTACTGCGATACTCATCAAATATTCCTTGACACGTATCAATATGCGTCTAAACTTATCCTATTATTTTAAGTTGTTTTAAAATTAAAAAACTTCAAATAAACGTATTCATCACTTAAACACGCATAACTACTTAAAAAATCAACAAAATCCAAAAATTGATTCAAATATCAGTCATCTCCACCTGAGAACCAACTATACAAAGGAGATATAATCCTACTTTTCAATCTCAAAGTGGGTTCTTGAATCCCCTCAAAGGTCCTCCGGTTGCACTTGCCCCAAATGGGCCATATCGACACGTGAGACACCAAAATACATGCCTTCTTCCTTCTATTACCAACTATGGCACCCTTTCGCACAGAATCAAGATCCCCAACATTCCCAGGGAACACCCAATCAACCTCAAACTGCAAAGGATCAAGTACCACAGCTCTTTAGCCACCAAACAACGAATGAGGTGGTTAACTAATCCACCATCACCTCAACCCAATCATGATCAACATTATGGCACCGTTCATGCAGAAACAAGATCCCTAACATTCCTAGGGAACACCCAATCAACCTCAAGCTACCAAGGAATAAGTATCACAGATTCACAATTCTCTAGCCACCAAACAACAAATGAGGTGGTTAACTGATCCACCGTCACCTCCTAGCCCAATCATGATCAACACTCTTCATTGGATTATAAAGGTACTCATAGACTAACTTCCAACTACTTTAGTTATTTGGTTTAAGTTTTTTTTTTTTTTTTTTGTTGGGGGGGAAGTAAATAACTTCACAAAGAAAATTTCTTTTATTTTGTCTAGTTATTTACCTGATTCCTTGAAATTTTTTCTTGAATACTTAATCATTTTTGTTAATGATCAACTAATTATTTTCTTGCTCATTATACAAATAATCAAATGATAGGAAAACACCCAACCAACCGAGGAACATGGTAAGATCAGAATTTTTCATATAAAAATTTTCACAGTTGCAGATAACTTAGAAATCATATGACGCATGTTAAAAACAATTGAACGATATTAAGCAAAAATAGATATAATTGCTCACAATTTTGGATGAACATGCTCCGGAGGAATAAGGTGGACTTGTAGCATGTGCTCAAACATAAGATAATTATACATACATTCAGATACAATTTTTGCGACCTGCATTAATTGAAAATAATATTAAGACAAGTATTATTAATACGAAGTATAGAGAAGTGAAATTCTTCTTGAGATAAGTACAACCTCAGGGGACTCAAATTCGATGAAGCCAAAATGCTTTGATTTTCCTGTCTGTAAAAACATTGAATCATATAAACAAATAAGAAACAGCAAAGGAGATGTAACCATAAAAGAGCTGTAACCTAAGATGAAACACCAGCATTCTAGTCGCAACAATTTCAATAAACTAACACTAAAAAAAATAACAAAAATAGTAATAATAGTAATATCGTTGTTAATATTAACAAAGGAAAGCAATAGCTTTTTGCGAGACACGTGAGACGAAGTCTTTTTTTTTTAATTTTTTTTCTTTGTTTTTTGGGTGGGGTGGCTTTGTTAACTACCAGTCTGCAGCGTTATATATTGTTATCTACTAGCCTATCAAACCTTTCCTGGGAATACCAGTAATTTTCATTCATTTTCATACAATTTTAGAGACTACTAAAGGGATTGCAAGAAGTTGAGAAGTATGTTACCCCCAGACTGAGTACCTTTCTTGAAATATCTCAAAGTCACATGCATTATATCAAAATATTTGTCCGCCAGATACCCAATCATCTATTAGTAAAAATATTCTGCAAAATTTCGTGACAAAAGTAAGGCCATCCCTTTGGTTTTGATACTTAATTTTTATTCAACCTTAAAATCCTATGGAGATCAACCTTAGAATATTATGGAGACAGAAGATGGCACAAATAAAAGCATAAGATGAAGAATGAGCAAAGTAGAATCTTTGCTCCTATGACATAGAATAGATATATATAACTAACATCTTACATAAGCACCATCCACTAATTCTGCCAAAGAAGTAAGAGCAAAGTCTGATCATCCTCTGCTGCATTATAATAATTTCCAAATACCATCAGGTCCCGAGTGCATATGTGGATGCAAAGTGTATGGGTGTATAGGCATGCTTTTTAACTTATGAAATAACAGTCATCATTTGATGAGTAAATAAAAATTTCATTCAAAACGAAGGCACCAAAAAGGGGCATCACCTCTGTATATGATGTACACGTAGAAAACTATACCCCACCCCAAATTTAAGATCTCCTATAACAATGAAATAACAGTCATTTACACATGTCATATTGTCACGGGACGACTCTAGCGGGTCAAGTATGTCTATTACCGGCTAGGGACGTCTACGTGTGGCGCTTGCTATGCCCTCGAGCAAGCCCGCCAAGCAACAAAGCACTCCCCATAATTTACAGCGGTTGCACAAAATTTAAGACAAATGACACTAGAATATGAACATTCTCATTAATTGGAAGGCAATATTTACAACGCTTACAATGCTAGAAAGCAAGTAAGAAAGAGTTTGAAAGCTTTACAATTCACCGGGTAGGATGTGGTCAATACATGTACCCCCCTTAATATAGCATTTTGAGCCATTACAAAACTGACATGAGGAAACATTAACATGGCCGAGGAGTTATAATGCCTCGGCAGAAAATCTAAACGAAATCCAAAAATTACAAGATTTGATAATGGAAAACTACATGATAAAAGCTATACATGGGAAAAAAACCTAGCTTAATTTGCCCTCCGGAGCTAGGAGAAATGCCATGCCAAAGTTTGACAAAAAGGAGAAGAATGTGCAAATCTTGGCATTGGCCTTTCTCATAGCTCGGAGGGAATTACATCGAGAGCTTGCTAGGCCAAAAAGTCCTAACTATATACAATGTTTTGGACCCTGGGTTGTGCGGCAAATTATGCACGAATCATCATGTTAACATAGGGCCTTTGTTACTGCCTGCTGTTATGGCCACTTGTTGGGCACGGCTGGGCACCAGGGCGTGCAAGTGTTGGGGCACTGGGGCGCTGGGGCGTGCAGGTGCTGGGGCGTTGAGGCGCGCACGTGTGGGGCGCTGCTGGGCGCAGGGGCGCGCAAGTGCTGGAGCGCTGGCAACCCTTTGGCCACCTGTTGAACATTCTGTGGCCCCTTTAGCATGGAGGTTTGGGCACAAAAATGAGATGTCATGGGGTGCTGAAAGGCGGCCCGTGACATTCTCCCCCACTCGAAGGGTCGCCTTCCTCGGTGACTTCTAGGCTAGATAGGCTTCAATGTGATCTGCAAATTCTGTTAAGTCTATGGCCTTTTTCCAACTGGTCTCGTCGTCTCCAAGTCCCTCCCATTTCACCAAGTATTCGAGGAATGTTTTGCGAGAAGCAGTATTCATTCGATCTGCTAGAATTGCTTCTACTTGCTTCTTTGGAGGCTTGGCCGTGATCAATGGTCGTCGAGGAACATTACAGGATAAGTCTTCCATGTCGGCATGATAGGGCTTGAGGAAGCTGACATGAAAGACAGGATGAATCTTCATCCAGGAAGGAGGGTCAACCTTGTAAGCATACTTACTAATCTTTTTGACAATTGTAACCGGTCCTTCATACTTGCGAACAAGTTGTCGGTCTCGCCCTCGAATAAATTTGCGTTGTTCTAACAAGAGCTTGACTAGAACTTGATCCCCCACCTTGAACTCTAATGGCCGCCTCTTTTCATCAGCCCACTTCTTCATCTTGTTGGCTGTTTTATTTAGGTAGGCTTTGACAATATCAACATCTCTCTGCCAATCTTTTGCAAACTGAAAGGCTCTTGGTGACTTTCTTGTGTAAGGTCTTTCCACCGTATGGGGTAACAATGGTTGCTGGCCAGATATTACCTCAAAAGCACTCTTCCCAGTGGAGCTACTCTTTTGGGCATTGAAACATAGTTGAGCAATGTCAAGGAGTGGAATCCAATTGCGTTGGTTGGCATTAACAAAGTGACGTAGGTACTCCTCTAACATGCTGTTGAACTGCTCAGTCTAGCCATCAGTCTCCGGGTGGTAACTCGAAGACATGTTTAGTTGTGAACCGAGAAACTTGAAAAGTTCAGACCAAAAGATGCTGGTGAAGCGTGTATCTCGGTCACTAACAATACTCTTTGACATGCCCTAATATTTGACCACGTACTTGAAAAAGAGTCTGGCCGTTTCTTCAGCTGATAGATACTTGGGTGCAGGCACAAAGGTAGCATATTTAGAGAATCTGTCAACAATTGAAAGAATAGTCCCAATATCTCCTACTTTGGGCAAGCCGGTGATGAAGTCAAGTGAGACACTCTCCCATGGTCAAGATGGCTCTGGCAAAGGCTCAAGCAAACCAGCTTTCTTTTTATGTTCAGGCTTATCCTGCTGACAGATGAGATAAGTGCGCACATATTCATCCACATCATCCCGCATATGAGGCCAATAATATCCCTGCTCTAGCAAGGCAAAAGTTCGCTCAGACCCTGGATGACCTGCCCATTGTGTGTCATGACACTCAGTCAAGAGTGTCCTTCTCAATCCCCCGGCTCTTGGTACATAGAGTCGATTGCCCGTTGTTGTGAGCAAACCATCTTGCACCCAGAACTGGCAGGTTTTGCCCCCCTTGACAAGGTACACTAGGCTTTGGGCCATTGAGTCCTTATCCAAGTGAGCACGGATGCGATCACGCACCCCAGTCGATGGAGTAGTGATGGTGCAAACACGCTAACAAGAGGCAAGCTCCGCCCTCCTGCTCAGAGCATCTGCCACATGGTTGGTGGCGCCGGCCTTGTACTCTAAGGCCACATCAAACTCGGCCAACTTCTCTTGCCACCTAGCTTGTCTGGCGTTGAGCTTGGGTTGTGATAAAAAAATGACTCACAGCTATGTTGTCGGTTTTTACCACAAACCGCTGTCCCAACAAATAATGCCTCCACACTCTAAGGCAGTGAATTACAACTAGAAGTTCCTTCTCGTGTGCCGTATATCGCCGCTCAGCATCACTTAACTTTCGATTTTCATAGGCCACTGGATGCCCCTCCTGTAATAAGACTTCCCCAAGTGCGAAATCAGAAGCATCTGTATGTACTTTGAATGGCTTGGAGACATCTGGAAGAGCCAAGACCGGGTCATTGGACATAGACCGCTTCAGCTCGTCAAAGGCTTGTTGACACTTCTCTGACCAAACCCACCCGTTGTTCTTCTTCAACAATTCTGTCAATGGGGTGGCAATCTTCGAGTAGCCTTCCACAAACTGCCTGTAATAATTTGCTAAGCCTAAGAAAGATCTTAGCTCAGAAACACTTGTAGGAGCCTGCCACTCTTGGATCGCTTTGACTTTGTCTAAGTCCATCCGGATTCCCCCGCTCCACAATATGTCTCAAGAATTTGATGCACTCCTGGGCAAATGAACACTTCTCTAGCTTGGCATACAATTGATTCTCCCTTAGCTTCTGGAACACAAGTTTCAAATGCTTCATGTGCTCCTCTAAAGTTGAACTGTACACCACAATATCATCAAGGTATACCACCATAAATTTGTCTAGATTCTCCCGGAACACTTCATTCATGAGAGTAGAAAATGTGGCTGGTGCATTTGTGAGGCCAAACGGCATGACCAAGAACTCAAATGAGCTATACCGAGTGACACACGTAGTCTTCGCTTCATCCCCCTCCTTGATTCTCACCTGATAATAGCCTGACCGTAAATCTAACTTCGAGAAATACCTCGCCTGGCTCAACTGATCAAATGAATATGCAATAAGAGGAAGAGGATACCGGTTTTTAATGGTAATCTTGTTGAGAGCTCTATAGTCAATACACATCCTCAAACTACCATTGTGCTTCTTCTAAAATAGCACAGGTGCTCCATATGGTGCTTTGGAAGGCCGCATGAAACCTGATTCAATCAACTCTGAGAGTTGCTTCCTCAATTCTTGCAACTCAGGAATGGCCATCCTTTATGGTGCACGTGCTGGTGGTTTTCCCCTTGACAAAAGCTCAATCTCATGATCTATGCTCCTCCTGGGCAGAAGTCTCTTGGGCAGTTCTTCAGGCATCACATCTTTGAACTCCTTTAAGACCTTCTCGATGGATTTGGGAATAGGACCCGCCTCCATAAACTCCTCAATAGATAGGGCAACGATCCACATTGGTTCATGTCTCCTGGCCCCTTTCTTTAACTGCATGGCTGAAATAAACTTTTCAGCATTGTTGGTTGACATAGTGGAAATGAGGCATGGCTCCTTTCTCATTATACACATCGTGTGATTGTATGGCATCACGGCTGTTATGGTCTCTCTTAAGAATTCCAACCCAAGGATAGCTTGAAAATCATCCATGGGCACCACTGTGAAGTTTATGCGCCCCTCTCATGAGCTCACTTTAACAGCAACTGACTAGGCAATACCATAGATTGGTTAGGCCGTCAAATTCACTGCTTTGATCCGACTAGTGTCCTTCTCTAAGGACAAGCCTAGTCTCTCCACATCCGTACCAGCCACAAAGTTGTGGGTGGCTCCAGTGTCCACAAGTGCACGGATGGGCTTGCCGTTGACTTTGATGTCAACAAACATAAGCCCCATGGTGGAGACCTTCTTCTTCTTCCCCTCAACGGGATCCCCTAGCTCCTCAATCTGTCTAAGCTTGGAATCAGCTCCTTTACCCTTTCTGACTTTAGAACTAGAAGCTTGCTTCTTCACTGCATTCACCATGTGAAATGCCCCTACTCTGGAGCCCGTCCTCGAACCATGCTTCCCACTATGCCTCGATCTAGTGTCCCCCTCACTCTCACTGCCACTGTCCTCACTATCTTCCCGGCATAGATCAGAACCAGAAGATTGGAGGGCATTCAGTGCTTTCTTCTTAGGACAGTCTGCTATCTTGTGCGGCCCTTGGCATAGATAACAAGTAATTGGCCCCCTGGGCTTGTCTCGATTATACTCTTTCCCTTGTCCTCTAGAGTAATTGTTGTTGCCCTTGCTTTCATCTCCCTTGTGAAAAGACCTTTTATCGGCTCCCCCACTCTTGGGTTTACCATGCCCAACTGACTTATTGCCTCTCCCACTCTTGCTAGAAGAACTCATGTCTTGCTGGCGTTGTGGTTCAGTAGCATAATCAATTAGACATTCTGCTACTGACTGAGCACTAGACAAGTCCTGCACCCTCAGACGGTGTAATTCAACTCTAGCCCAGGGCTTCAGCCCTTCAAGAAAACAAAAGAGCTTATCCTTCTCCGACATGTCTCGAATGTCAAGCATCAGGGCAGAAAATTGCTTCACGTAGTCTCTAATGGTTCCTATGTGTGCCAATTTGTGTAGAGCACGTCTGGCATTGTACTCCACATTCTCAGGAAAGAACTGTAGCTTGAGCTCCCCCTTTAACTCCTCCCATGTTGTTATTGTCCAAATTCCCTACTGAATTTCATCATAATGGGTGCGCCACCAAAACTTGGCATCACCACTAAGATACATTGTGGCCATTGAAACTTTTTACTCCTCCTCAGCACGAACAGCTCTGAAATACTGTTCCATGTCAAAAAGAAAGTTATCAAATTCCTTGGCATCCCTGGTACCCCCGTAGGCACGAGGCTCCAGCACCCGTAAGCGAGGCGTGTTAGACATCGTCGCCACCGTTGGGCCATGATTCCCATTTCCTCCATTGTCGCCTCCCAAGGCAACGAGGCGTGTCACCACATTGACATGGTTGTTTACATCTTCTAAATCATGCCGAAGGCTAACAATCTCTGCCCAAAGGGCTTCGGCATCTCCGGATGGGGTAGAGCTGGCTGAAGCCCCTGTTTCAACCTTCTGTTGCTCCATTGCCCTTATCCGTTCCTCCAGTCGTGAGATCACTCCGGCAAATCCCTCAACTTTGTTTTTCAAAATGTCAATTCTCTATGCTTGAGTCACCATGCTGAAATTGTTTTGGCCACACGAAAGCTACTAGGCCACAGTCACGTTGTGGCTCTGATACCAACTGTCACGGGACGACTTTAGCGGGTCAAGTATGTCTGTTATCGGCTAGGGACGTCCACGTGTGGCGCTTACTATGCCCCCGAGCAAGCCCGCCAAGCAACAAAGCACTCCCCACAATTTACACCGATTGCACAAAATTTAAGACAAATGGCACTAGAATATGAAAATTCTCATTAATTGGAAGGCAACATTTACAATGCTTACAATGCTAGAAATCAAGTAAGAAAGAGCTTGAAAGCTTTACAATTCACCGGGTAGGAGGTGGTCAATACATGTACCCCCCTTAATATAGCATTCTGAGCCATTACAAAATTGACATGAGGAAACATTAACATAGTCGAGGAGTTATAGTGCCTCGGCAGAAAATCCAAACGAAATCCAAAAATTACAAGATTTGACAATGGAAAACTACATGATAAAAGTTATACATGGAAAAAAACCTAGCTTAATTTGCCCTCCGAAGCTAGGAGAAATGCTACGTCAAAGTTTGACAAAAAGGAGAAGAATGTGCAAATCTTGGCATTGGCCTTTCTCATAGCTCGGAGGGAATTACATCGAGAGCTTGCTAGGCCAAAAAGTCCTAACTATATATAATGTTTTGGACCCTGGGTTGTGCGACAAATTATGCACGAATCATCATGTTAACACGGGGCCTTTATTACTACCTGCTGTTATGGCCACTTGTTGGGCACGGCTGGGCACCAGGGTGTGCAAGTGTTGGGGCACTGGGGCGCGCAGGTGCTGGGGCATTGGGGCGCGCACGTGTGGGGCGCTGGCAACCCTTTGGCCACCTGTTGAACATTCTGTGGCCCCTTTGGCAGGGAGGTTTGGGCACAAAAATGAGACGTCATGGGGTGCTAAAAGGCGGCCCGTGACACATATCCATGTTGACTTAAAGTTGATCCTTGTTGACTCAAGGTTAATTTCTATGTTGATTTTGATGATAACTAAACCTTGTATTATTTTACTAATGAATCTACTTAGTGTGCAGATTAACAAAGTTCATAACTTAGACTTAAAAGTTGAATTGTAAGCCTAATACATGTCAAAATGAATGCACAACAAATTCAAGATCAAGTAATGAATTCCAAGAACTATGCAATGAACCAAATAGAGAATTAACGCCTATCTCTACTTCAAACAAATGTTCTACATTCGAAGATATTGAAGGTGTTCAAATAAAACTTCTATCAAGTATGCATAGATTCAATGAAGATTGATTTGCACTATACTGAAGACTTCATCAGAATATGCGAAGATCAGTTAAGGAGGTGCAATGCTCAGCTGAAAATGAATTATTTGATGCAGAATTTAAAAAAGCTCAAGAGATGATTTCATTTAGTATGCAAAGACCAATTCAAGACAATGCGATTGAAGTTACTGAGAAGATAGCTCACAATTACTGTCTGATCTCTATCTAGAATCTAAGTAAAGAATTCTTCTACAATATAAAGGATCCATGAAGACTAGATGCATGAAGGCTTCATCATGTCTGCAATGATTTCAGTAAAGTGATTTTAATGAAAAATGAATAATTGCTAGCAAAGAAAGGAAATCAGAAATCAAGCATTGTGAAACTCTACACAATTGAGGAAGCTTAGCATTGAAAAAGATATTTTATAATGAAAGAAGAAGCTTTGCAAATGAAGAAGAAAATATCAACATTGATCAAATGAAGTTCTGACAGTTTGAGATTCAAGAGAAGATCAATATCCAATGATTGATTCAATCCAAATTGAATAGAAGTTAACTCTGATGAGTCAAGAAGATTTGATTGATCATCATACCCCAAAATAAATACTCTTTGAAGACCTTATACCTATACTAAGATGATCTGAATCATTGGAAGATAAAATACAGATATATGGGTAATGAGCGAACTCATTGAAATGAGGAGTCGCCTTATGGTTACAGAGGTAAAAGGCCTGAAGACGAAATGATAAATGAGCGAACTCATGAAAACAAGGAGTCGCCATATGATTACAGAAGCAAAAGGCCTAAAGACGAAATGATAAATGAGCGGACTCATGTACAATGAAGAGTCGCATCTTGATCACAGAAGCAAAAAGCCTGGAGACTAAATAGACAAAGAGTGGACTCATTGAAATAAAGAGTCGCCTCATGAAGACAGATGCAAAGGCTTGAAGACAAAGAGTCGCCTCATCACAACAGAAGAAAAAGGCTGAAGAACCGAATGAACAAAGAGCGGACTCCTAATAATGAAGTGTCGCCTCATGACAGCAAAAGCCGAAGATGTAAAGACAGAATGAACAAAGAGTCGCCTCATTGATATGAAGAGCGGACTCGTGAACTCAGTGAACAACATCTGGTAAATGCAGAAGTAGAAAGTGTCGACTCCATAATCCTAGAGTTGACTCCTTGGATATAACGACTAGTTTTCCTAACGTTATAATAGACTGGACGTGCATTAATGAAGCCCAACTACCTCCAACGGATGGAATCAATGCAAGGGTTTATATACTAGCCTCCAACTACATTTATAACCAAGAATCAAGAAAAAGAAACAACAAGAGACAAGAATCACTGATCAACCTGATATTCCTGAACATTCTTCCTGTTTTATTCTTGTGAGCTCAGATTGTAATATCTACTCTTGGTAGAGAGTGTGTTAGTTACTTGTAGACTTTTATACACTTGTAATTGAGAGTTTGAGAGTTCTCTTGTGAAAGCAAAACTTTTGTAAGTTTAAGTGGAGTTTGGACAAAACCACTTGGAGATTGAAGAGCTCGGTGAAGAGTTCTTGTATAGTGAGCTGAGCACTTTGTCAATCAGTAGCCCATCTTGTAATAGGTGATTACATAGTGAAAGAAGACTTCAAGGAGATCTTGGGGTGAGGACGTAGACCACAGTTTGTGGTTGAATCTCGGTAAATTTGTGTCTCTCTTCTATTGCTCTGTTTTCTTTATTTCTACTGATTACATTGCATCACATATAGATTGATCATTATTACTTTGCTTAGATTAATTTTAATTAATCTTAACTAGTATTAATCTTCGAAAAACACAATTCACCCCCTCCTCTTGGGTTACCTTTTAGTCCAACAATTGGTATCAAAGCAAGTATTCTTGTTTTAAGGCTTAACATCCTAAGAATAGATCCATGGCAACTAATTTCGAAAGCTCTCTTGGTGAGGGTTAATTCACAAATAAACTGCTTATGTTTAATGGCACCAAATACAATTGTTGGAAAAATAAAATAAGAATCTATATTCAATCGGTTGATTATGAATTATGGAGACTCATTATAAATGGTCCCAAAACACCCACAACTAGAGTGGATAGAACTAATATCTCTAAATCAAAATCTGAGTGGGATGAAAATGATTTGAAAATGTTACAATCTAATACTAAAGCTATGAATATTCTATATTGTGCACTTGATCCAAATGAATTTAATCGTATTTTCACTTGTGAATCTGCTAAGAAAATATGGGATAGATTAGAAGTCACACACGAAGGTAACAATCAAGTTAAAGAATCTAAAATCAATATATTGGTGCATAACTATGAATTGTTCAAAATGAAACCTGAAGAATCCATCACTGAAATGTTCACTAGGTTCACCGATATTATTAATGGCTTAAAATCTCTTGGAAAGGTGTATCCTAACAGTGAACAGGTAAGGAAGATTCTAAGATCTTTGCCAAAGGCTTAGGAGGCCAAAGTCACAGCAATTCAAGAAGTAAAGGACATCAACACCCTACCATTAGAAGAACTATTGGGCTCTCTAATGACACATGAGCTCACACAAAAATAACATACCCAAGAGGATGAAGAAAAGAAGAAAAGGGTAGTTGCACTTCAATCCACCTGTCCAGATGATGAATCTGAAAGTGATGAAAATGAAGATGAAATTACTCTCATCACTCGAAAATTTAGAAGATTCATAAAGAAGAAATGGAGAGGTGGAAAGAAGCATGAAGCCAAATGAGAACCTAGCAAGGACTCTAACATAACATGCTACGAATGCAAGAAGCCTAGCCATATGAAGGCAGATTGTCCTTTACTCAAAAAGAGAGCAAAGAAATATCCAGGAAAGAAGGCCATGGCAGTCATGACATGGAGTGATGATAAAGAATCAAGCTCCGAAGAAGAAACTGAACCACAAGAAGTGGCTAACTTATGTCTCGTGGCTCATAAAGATGAGAGTGAGGTATCTGATTCTTCTCAATTTACTTTTAATGAATTACAAAATGCTTTTGATGACTTAATTTGTGAATTTAGAAAATTGAGAATTAAAAATGGAATTTTTAAGAAGATGCTCTCTACTCTTACTATTGAGAATGAAAATTTGCAAAAGGAAAATGAAATTTTGAAAAATGAAGTTTGTGTCCTAAAGGATAAGGTTAAGAAAAAAAATTTTCAAAAAGATCTTTCAAAAGAAAATCACATTCTACTTGAAAAGGTCAAAAGCCTGAAAACAAATCTTCATAGATGTGTAAATGGAAAAGAAAAACTAGATGTCATTTTAGGAAAACAAAATTGTTCTCTTGACAAAGCTGGCCTTGGTTTTGATCCATTTAAAAGGAAGAAATTTTCAAAAGGCAGAGTTAGTACTTTAATTGAAAAATCCCAGGTCTCATGTTTTTACTGTCATAAAAAGGGACACATTGCTAGTAGATGTTTTACCTTACAAAAATCAAATGTTCTTAGCAATGCTTGGGTCTCTAAAAGAGCATTGAGGACTAACCCCCAAGGACCCAAGATGATTTGGGTACCTAAGGTCAGATAAACCCTGTTGCAAGTTCGCCTTCAAACCAAATCCAAGAAAAATCATTGGTACTTGGACAGTGGATGCTCAGGGCATATGACAGGAGATGAAGCACAATTCACATCTCTATCACCAATGGATGGAGGTCTTGTCACATTTGGTGACAATAGCAAATGGAAGATTATCGGTATAGGTAGTATTAGTAAGAATTTCTCTACCTCTATCAAAAATGTAGTACTTGTTAAGGGACTCAAACACAATCTTTTGAGCATTAGTCAACTTTGTGACAAAGAATGTAAGGTTGTATTTGAATCATCTAACTGTGATGTAATTAATATTGACAATAACAAGACAATTCTCACTGGACATAAACAAGGCAATATTTATGTTTTCAATATTAATGATTTATCTTCATGCAAAATAGAATGTTTTAATGCTATGAATAATGATGAAAGTTGGTTATGGCATAGAAGACTCAGTCACATTAGTATGAGCATACTTTCAAAGGTTTCTAAAAATGATTTGGTCAAAAGTCTTCCAAAGATAAAATTTGACAAAGATAGAGTTTGTGATGCTTGTCAATTAGGTAAGCAAACTAGAATTTCTTTCAAATCCTTAAATATGCTCACTACTTCTAGGCCACTAAAACTATTGCATATGGACTTATTTGGACCAATAAGAACTTTGAGTTTTGGTGGTAAACAATATGCACTTGTTATTGTTGATGATTACTTTAGATTTACATGGACATTCTTCTTAGCTTATAAGGATGAGACAATTATTTTCTTTACAAAATTTTGTAACAAAATCCAAAATGAAAAAGGAATTTCAATTACTTCTATTAGGACTTATCATGAAGGGGAATTCGATTGTAAACCTTTTGAAATGTTTTGTGATAAAAATGGTTTTGATCATAATTTCTCAGCTCCTAGAACACCTCAACAAAATGGGATTGTTGAAAGGAAAAATAGAGTTTTAGAAGAAATGGCTAGAACCATGCTTTGTAAAAATGGTTTACTAAAATACTTTTGGGCTGAAACTGTTAACACAGCTTGTTATGTTTTAAATCGAATTTTATTTAGAAAGTTTTTGAACAAAACCCCTATAAACTTTGGAGAGAAAAGAAACCAAATGTCTCATACTTTAAAACTTTTGGATGTAAATGCTTTGTATTGAATAACAATAAAAATAATCTCGGTAAATTTGATACTAAATCTGACGAGGGTGTATTTCTTGGCTATTCAACACATAGCAAGGCTTATAGAGTCTTTAATAAGAGGACTCTAGTTGTTGAAGAATCAATCCACATCACTTTTGATGAACTTAATCCTTCTTCAAAGAATGTTGCAAGTGATGATGCAGATGAGCTAGAATCTGGAATGAAAAACATGGACATCTAACCAAGCTCAAATGAGGAATCACAAAAAGAAAGAGAAGTACAAGGAGTTCTTACCAATCAACAAGAAATTAATGAAAGACTACCTAAGGAGTGGAAGTTTGTGCATAACCATCCTACGGAACAAATCCTAGGTGATCCTTCACAAGGTGTAAGAACTCACTTCTCTATTAAAAATATATGTAATCATCTTGCATTTTTATCTCAAGTAAAGCCTAAATGTTTTAATGATGTTGAACATGAAGAATTTTGAATAAATGCAATGCAAGAAGAATTAAACCAATTTGAAAAGAATGAGGTATGGCACCTTGTTCCTAGACCTAATGATCATCCAATTATTAGAAGTAAATGGGTATTTAGAAACAAAATGGATGAATCTGGAATTGTTGTGAGGAACAAAACTAGACTTGTTGCTCAAGGTTATAGTCAAGAAGAAGACATTGATTATGAAAAAACCTATGCCCCTGTAGTTAAACTAGAAACCATTAGATTATTACTTGCTTTTACTTGTTTTAAAGATTTTAAATTATATCAAATGGATGTTAAAAGTATTTTTCTAAATGGCTTTATCACTGAAGAAGTATTTATTGAACAACCACCTAGTTTTGAAGACCCAAAACTTCATGACCATGTTTTCAAACTAACAAAAGCTTTGTATGGTTTGAAGTAAGACCCAAGGGCTTGGTATGAAAGATTAAGTAAGTTTTTAATTGAAAAAGTTTTTCTAGAGAAAAAATAGATACAACTTTTTTCATTAAAATAAAAAACAATGATATGCTTGTAGTACAAATTTATGTAGATGATATTATATTCGGTGCTACTAATAAATTGCTTTGCAAATAATTTGCTAAGTGTATGCAAAGAGAATTAGAGATAAGTATGATGGGAAAGCTCAACTACTTTCTTGGACTTCAAATCAAGCAATCAAAGAAAAGCATCTTTATTAACCAAGCCAAGTACATTAAGGACTTAATCAAAAAGTTTGGCATAGAAGATGCAAAGCCTATAAGTACTCCAATGAGTACTACAACTAAATTGGATAGCGATGAGAAAGGTAAGTCAATAGATATCAAGCTTTACAAAAACATGATAGGCTCTTTATTGTATCTAACTGTTAGTAGACCTGACATAATGTTTAGTGTTTGCGTATGTGCTCGCTTTCAATCTAATCCTAAAGAATCTCATATGATTGCTATAAAAAAGATTTTTCGTTATCTTAAGCACACACCATATCTTGGATTATGGTATCTAAGAAATACATGTTTTAATCTAAATGCTTACACTGACGCTGACTATGCGGGAAGTAGAGTTGATAGGAAGAGTACAAGTAGCTCTTGCCAACTCCTAGGCAATATGATTGTGTCTTGGTATAGTAAGAAACAAAATTCAGTTGCTCTCTCCACAACTGAGGCTGAATATGTAGCAGTTGGGAGTTGTTATGCACAAGTGTTGTAGATCAAACAACAATTGGAAGATTATGGATTCTTGTTTGATCATATTCCTATTAAATGTGATAAAACTAGTGCAATAAACTTGACTAAAAATCCTATTCAACACTCTCGCACAAAACACATTGAAATAAGATATCACTTTATACGTGATCATGTATAAAAAGGTGATATAAAACTTGATTTTGTGTGTACTGATATGCAATTAGCTGATATATTTACTAAACTATTAAGTGAAGATCGTTTTTGTATGATTAGAAAAGAATTAGGGATGAGTGATCCTTTATCCTAAAATATGTTTGATTCGAGTGAAATTTGTATTTTGAATGTTTAAATGTGTTTATCATTCATATGAAATTTTTTTCTTGAATTCATAATGCATTATATGATCATATTAAGACAATCTTTATCTCAAAACTTGAAAAAGATCATTTCATGAAATTCTTATGATTCACATACTCAGTCTGGGTGAAAGAGTCGACACTTTATTTCATAGAGTCGGTTTATCACGATAGTGGACTTAAATCATTTCATTAACAAGGCATGTGTCAGCTCATTTAGTTCATGAGTCGCCTCATACTTCAGGCCTATATACTTTGACAAAGACCACTTTACAAACATTCAAAATTTCTCTTTCACTTGTTCACTCTCACTCTTTTTCTCTCCCGCTCCCCTGTTCGCTCCAAAACTCAACCGTCACTACCAACCATCGCGAATCTTCATCTCAATATCTTTATAAACCCTAATCGATCTACTGTTCATTCTCACTAAACTCTCCTTAATCCTACAATGGCTCCTAAAACCTCTAAACCGAGAAAGATGTCCAAAGCCCTAGTAGTAGTACCAACTCCTTCTTCAACAGAGCCAAAAAGAAAATCCAAATGAGAGTCCAGTAAAGACAAAGAGAAGCGTAAGAAGAGTAAAACTGGAAAAGCCTCATCCTCAGCAGTCTTGAAATGGAATGAACTATATTTTAGTGAGGGCAAGGCCCAAGAAAGGTACAATTTGACTTTCTCTCTTCGAAAAGTATTCAATGGAAGATAGATAGACTATAAATTCTTTAATCTTCATAAGTTCAATTTTGGTACAAAATTTGAAAACCTAGGATGGAAATATATGACAACACTGAGGGATGATGTTTACCCTAATTTGGTAGCTCATTTTTATTCAAATGTTGAAACAGAATCTGGAGAAGTGTCTGTCAGAAGTTATGTTAAAGGAATTACCATCAATTTGGATAGAGAAATAATTAAAAACATTCTTGGAATCAGAATTGGTGGAGAAGTCTATAAAGATAGTGTCTCCAGAAAAGACCAATTAAAAGCCCTTTATGAAAAAGACATGGATGAAAATGTACAGCCTCTTGCTATTGATCTACCTCTTGAATTAAGGCTCGTTCATCACTTTATCTGCACCATATTCACTCCCAAAATTGGGAAGTATGATTATGTTTTGAAAAAGGAGTTGTTCTTCTTATGGGCATATATAACTGATTCAAGAATTGATTTGCCTCTGTTTATCTTAGATCATATATATAAGGCTACAATCTTCAAAATCACTTTGTCATATGAAATTTTCTTAACAAAGGTTTTCAAGCATTTTGGTATTGTTCTGAAAAATGAGAAGAAGATAATCACCAAAGCCATTAGTGATAAGTATAATGAGAGAACACTCAAAAGAATGGGGTATATACTCAAGAATAACAAATGGACTCCAAAAAAAACAGAAAGGAAAAGTACTTTAAAAGGAAAAGCTCCATCTGGAAGCACCTCAAAGTAGAAAAGCACAAGAAGATTATTGGGTTCTAAATCATAAGAAAATGCAAGGGATTTGAATTCTTTTCTGACTTAAGTTATGGAATCTCTAGACAAATTGCAACACAAGACAGATATTGCAAATACAAGGATGATGATTTTTGAAAGAAAAATGAGAGAACTCAAAAAGGAAGTTCACATGTTGAGAAAAGAGAAAGGGAAGTTTACAGAAGAAGAAAAAGAGGAAGAAGAAGTTAATGAGGAAGAAGAGCAAGCACAGGAAAGGGAAGAAGCTAGAGAATAGGACTCTTCGGCCACTGAATCTGAAGCTCACTAGACTCTTCTTCTTTAATCTTATTTATCCTTACATCTATCACCTATTCTCACCTTATATTTCCTATCACCTCATCATATCTGTTTTTCTCATGACCCTGCTATAACATCTCTTTTGATTTAACTAACTGTTGCATAATTCTTGTAAATATGATTACTGTACAATCTTTTGTAATCTCAATAGTTTAATCAATGACATATCATTTTGTTCTGGTATCAAATGTGATTGCTCTGATAACTTATTTGATTTTTTTCCTGTTTAAACAAACTATTCTGTTCTTTAAATTTTTTTTACTATTGTACCTGTCTATCATTCTCATTCAATTGGTATCATTCTCATTCTATTTCTCTTTTTTATGACTTGACAAAAAGGGGGAGAAGAATTTGACATGAAAATTGTATTACAAAATTGTACAATGCATGTTGATTGGAAAATGAGTTAAACATTACTTAAAATTGACAAGAAGAATCTGTTTAAAATTATGGGGGAGAAGAATTTTTTAAATAAAAATTGTATTGCAAAATTGTGCAAAGCACATTTGTTGAAAAAGAAGTCAAATATCACTCAGAATTGGAGAAATATTGACAAAAAGAGTTTGATAAATTGTGAGAGATGTATTTATTCAAAATTGGGAACCTGAATTGGACAAGAAATGGAATTTACTAAAATAAACATGAATTGTTTATTGTATTGGCATTAAATGAAAATGACATAAAATGAGTACCTTTTGACATATATAGAGCATATTCTCAGGGGGAGTAACATGAATCATTTATCTCAAAATGTCTTTGATTTCACTGAAAAAAAACTCCTTGAAACTGTTTTTGAAATGCTTTTATCCTTTAAGCATCATTTGCTTAATTACAAAACAAAGGGAGAGTTTTCTTATTGAGATATTATTTAACTTTGTTCATTTCATTTAATCTTATATGAACTTATTTTGCAAAGGTTTTGTCATCATAAGAAATGAGGAGATTGTTGACTTAAAGTTAACCCTTGTTAACTCAAGGTTAATTCCCATGTTGATTTTGATGATAACTAAACCTTGTATTATTTTATTAATGAATCTACTTAGTATGCAGATTAACAAAGTTCATAACTTAGACTTAAAAGTTGAATCGTAAGTCTAATACATGTCAAGATGAATGCACAACAAGTTCAAGATCAAGTAATAAATTCCAAGAGCTATGCAATGAACTAAACAAAAGATTGACGCATCTCTCTACTTCAAACAAATGTTCTACATTCGAAGAGATTGAAGGTGTTCAAATAAAGCTTTTATCAAGTATGCATAGATTCAATGAAGATTGATTTGCACTAGACTGAAGACTTCATCAGAGTATGCAAAGATCAGTTGAAGAGGTGCAATGCTCAGTTGAAGATGAATTGTTTGTTGAAGAGTTTGAAAAAGCTTAAGAGATGATTTCATCTAGTATGCAAAGACCAATTCAAGGTAATGCGATTGAAGTTGCTAAGAAGATAGCTCACAATGATTGTCTGATCTCTACCTGGAATCCAAGTAAAGAATTCTTCTACAATATAAAGGATCCATGAAGACTAGATTCATGAAGGCTTCATCATGTCTACAATGATCTCAGTAAAGTGATTTTAATGAAAAATGAAGAATTGCTAGCAAAGAAAGGAAATCAGAAATCAAACATTGTGAAACTCTACACAATTGAGGAAGCTTGGCATTGAAGAAGATATTATACAATGAAAGAAGAAACTTTGCAAATGAAAAAGAAAAGATTAACATTAATCAAATGAAGTTCTGATAGTTTAAGATTCAAGAGAAGATCAATATCCAATGATTGATTCAATCTAAATTGAATAAAAGTTAACTCTGATGAGTTAAGAAGATTTGATTGATCATCATACCCCAAAATAAATACTCTTCTACCTATGCTAAGATGATCTGAATCATTGAAAGATAGAATACAGATATCTGAGCAATGAGCGAACTCATTGAAATGAGAAGTCGCCTCATGGTTACAGAGGTAAAAGGCCTAAAGACGAAATGATAAATGAGCGGACTCATGAAAGCAAGGAGTCGCATTATGGTTACCAAAGCAAAAGGCCTAAAGACGAAATGATAAATGAGCGAACTCATATACAATAAAGAGTTGCCTCTTGATCACAGAAGCAAAAAGCCTGGAGACTAAATAGACAAAGAGTGGATTCATTGAAATAAAGAGTCGCCTCATGGAGACAGACGCAAAAACTTAAAAATGCAATGATCAATAAGCAGACACATAAAGACAAAGAATTGCCTCATCACAACAAAAAAAAAAAAGGCTGAAGAACCGAATGAACAAAGAGCGGACTCCTGATAATGAAGTGTCGCCTCATGACAGTAGAAGCCGAAGATGTGAAGACAGAATGAACAAGGAGTCGCCTCATTAATATAAAGAGCGGACTCATGAAGTCAATGAACAATATCTGGAAAATGCAGAAGTAGAAAGTGTCGACTCCATAATCCTGGAGCCAACTCCTTGGATATAACAACTAGTTTTCCTAACATTATAACAGACTGGACATGCATTAATGAAGCCCAACTACCTCCAACGGATGAAATCAATGCAAGGGTTTATATACTAGCCTCTAACTGCATTTATAACTAAAAATCAAGAGGAAAAAACAACAAAAGACAAGAATCACTGATCAACCTGATATTCCTGAACATTCTTCCTGTTTTATTCTTGTGAGCTCAGATTGTAATATCTACTCTTGGTAGAGAGTGTGTTAGTTACTTGTAGACTTTTATACACTTGTAATTGAGAGTTTGAGAGTTTTCTTGTGAAAGCAAAACTCTTGTAAGTTTGAGTGGAGTTTGAACAAAACCACTTGAAAATTGAAGAGCTCGATGCTGAGTTCTTGTATAGTGAGCTGAGCACTTTGTCAATCAGTAGTTCATCTTGTAATATGTGATTACATAGTGGAAAAAGACTTCAAAGAGGTCTTGAGGTGAGGACGTAGACTACGGTTTGTGGTTGAATCTCGATAAATCTATGTCTTCCTTCTATTGCTTTGTTTTCTTTATTTCCACTGATTACATTGCATCACATATAGATTGATTATTATTACTTTGCTTAAATTAATTTTAATTAATCTTATCTAGTATTAATTTTCAAAAAACTCAATTCACCGCCCCTCTTAGATTGCCTTTTGGACCAACAATCCAACAATACAAATATATAAAATACTCTACGACAGAATACCAAACTTTTAGGCTTGCTCTTCCAACTAATTATTGTATAAGTTTATTCAAATTTCACTTAGTAATGAGCAGAGTTTTTGACAACTCAATAATAATTATTTAGTAAACCAACATTATAATCAACCACCCTTCAAATATAGCTTTATACCCACAACTGGTGAGTTATATTTAAAATAAAATTAACAACAATTTTAAAAAAACCTGACCTTCTTACTCCTCGCAAGTCAAAGTCTGTTAATAGTGTCAAACTGTTTAAAGAAACCTGCAAAATATCAATAATATGGCATATTTTGCATTTCAATTCAAACATACATATGCACGAATACGCATGCGTACACAAATTTTCAAATTAAAAAAATTAAAATAAAAATAAAAATAGTTCCACCTTCCATTTCATTCTCATAAAACCCATGCGGATCGAATCCGGCCGATATAGAGGACTGTAGCTGTGTTTTCCAATGTTCCGCTTTTGGGAATTTTACGGCCAGGACCGCACTCTAATGGCTACCAATGACATAAACTTCTGAATCATAATGACAAAATAAAGGGATGCAAACCAAATCAAGAATTATATATATCCAATGAGCATACCAAGAAATCAGCAGATTCATCTTTGCCACTGGCAGCTGATGATTGGGCTGAACCCTTTTTCAACTTTTTCTTCATAGCTTTATTTGCCTTGACACCCATGGCACTATCAAAACAAGCATAAACAAGCAAACATATTTCAATTACACTCTTTTCACAAAGGCATTAAAACAAATTTTAAGAGTCCTAGAAAGTAAGACAAACTAATCAAATTCAGAAAATTAACAGCTACAAAACTAATAGAAGAAAGCTGAACCGAAATGCCCCAAGTGTTTGTTTTTGACTTATCAAAAAAAAGAGATCATTACTGCAGCTCCTGATTTATCATGTTGGTTCGGAGAATTTTCCGAATTATCAGAAGCAAAAACTCTAATTAAATCCTCACAAAATAATTGCATTTATGCATATGCAGGTATGCATATATATGTGTGTGTATGTATAGAGAAACAAGTGTATATATACATATGCGGGAATATTTTATCGAGAATTATAAACAAACAGCAGCCTCAGTAATGAATTATGGCTCGTTACTTGACCAGAAAGTTGCGTTGGAAACCGGCTAATCTAAGAGACAGACAGACAGACAGACAGACAGACAGACGTATCTATGTATAGCTCCACTAGCCCTGACCCTTAAGGATCGAGAGGACGAAAATGTCCTCGTTATATCTGTGTTATTAACGTGACTGCCAATTTTGGTAATCGCACAGACCACATTGCCCCCAGTGTTTCATCAAAATACCATGCCTGCATCTAGTTAAGCCTTATTTTATTTCTTTTTCGGTTTTGCAATGCTTGTGGATTAGTTCAAACTTCAAAGTTGGTTCCTTTTTCTATTTTTCAGTTTGTTTGTTTGTTCATTCTGAACATTTAAGGCCACAAGTTTGATTTAACTCCATTGTTTATGTTGAATTTAAAATCAGCCAACCTTAAGTGAAAATTCATGAAATATCAACTTGATACTAATTGACTGGTTTTGAATTGGTCAAAATTTGGATGAAAAATATTCAACTAAAAAGCAACAACATTTTGCAAAATTTGAAAAAAAAAATCACATTTAAAGAATTTGGGAAAAAATATTTTAATATTTTTATTAAATTATTCAAAAATTAGACCAAATTTATTTTTAAAATGTGGGTAAAATCCCAAAATTTTAGTCAAGAATAAGAATTTTCAATTCATGTGTAAATTCAGAAAGTTTTTCAGATTTTGGAATCGAACAAGTTCACTAAATTAAATGAGAATTCACATTTCTTAAAGCATGGTTGAATGCAGGATCTCCATATAAAAAAGAATCTCATATTTATCCATTTCTACACTGCTAATAAAGTCTTGTATGATAGCTAGCCTACTCCTCAATATCGCAATTCTATATTTCTAAATGAAACAAATGTCTTGAATTTTGGGGTGGTTTTAGTGGACTTATGGCAAATGAATATTCTAATTAGTCAGCGAATTACCAAACTTACTTTTGAGAATCACTAACATGACGAAGTTACAAGGCACTGTGTTATTGGTTGGTTTTTACACCCAAAGGACAAGTCATATTTGGGTTTTTGCACCTCCTTATATGCCTAATGCCATCCAAATATACACCTGATGTGGAACTCAAAACACATCTGTGCAACTGTGACAGTCTCCTCACTCAATCCTTAAGAGCCCTTGCAAAGGGAAACCACACTTTTGCATAGAATTCGAGTTGCAGTGCCTTCAAGTCACATAATGATATTCCGGGATGACTCTTAAACTACTTGTAACGAGTCGGTTCCGTACCAATAAACACCGGTCACATTTAGGATTTTGCACATTCTCTTATATCCTAATACACACTATGACACATTATCTAAGCAGGAAATTCCAATTTTTTGGCTGAAAATAGGGAACATGGAGGACACCCACAATGGCATTAATTTTTTGTGACGGTTCATACATTGGAATTAACTTTTGATAGTCTAAAATTTTTTGGTTAATTTACTTAGAAACCTTGTTCTTCACCCGAAATTTTACTTTGGTACCTCTTTTTCCAATAGAAACAATCAATCCTTACATTGACAATCACGTTGTAATATGAACTTTCTCTCACCTACCGGTTATGCAGCTGCTGAACAATATCCATTTGACAATTACATGCCTTTTATTAAAGGCAAATAAAGTAATTAACTAATAAGATAGTTACACTTAGCACCATACACTTTACCCAAACATTCACTTTACAAACTCATTTTAACCAACATTTTCACTAATTAGAGAAGTGATAACTGACGGATTCCTACTTGACCATAAATTCAGGTGATTGGCTAGTACAATTAAAAAATTAAATGAAGTGAAATATCAGGTGAAGCCCAGGGTGCTAAGTAGCTAACCTAAACTTTTTTTTATTTTAGTTTATTCTCTTAACAATGTTAATATATTTTTTTAAGTATTGCTTCTTCTTGGAGATACAATTAACATTTGTTTTGATGTTGGAGTTGCAGGGGTAAAAGGCAAAAAATACATTTGTTTTGCACATATGTATATTTCTATATATGTATGTATATGTATTTGCATATAATAAAAAATTTGTATATTTATACGGGAGTAGATACCATAAACTTTCTGAAAACATTACAATTATCGAGAGTATACAAGAGTGCCCTAAAAGCCTTTCTCATAGAAAAAATCTCTACTCTCACCCACACCCCCCCCCCCCCCCCCATTTTAATATTGTCATCTACTTCAATTGTTTCGATAATTTTTTTTTCTTTTACTACCACCTCCCAATTTTTAATTAAAAAAAATTTTGATCAAAATTTTTTAATTTCTTTTTACTCTCACCTCCTGGATTTTTATATAAATAAAATTTTTATGATCAAATTTTATAATTTTTTTTACTCTCACCTCCCAATTTTTTATTAAAAAAATTTAATCAAATTTTTTTATTTTTTTTTTTTACTCTCACCTCCTGGATTTTTATATAAATAAAATTTTTATGATCAAATTTTATAATTTTTTTTACTCCCACCTCCCGGATTTTATAAAAGAAATAACTTTTGATCAAATTTTTTAAATTTTTTTAAATTTCTCTCTATTTATAAAATTTAATGCAAAAATAATTAATATAAATTTTTTTTGAAAAGACTTAAGTAAAATAATTTAGATTTGTTTCTTGAAACTATCCTTGGGAATTAATAATGCATTTTTTATTAGTTTGATTTGTCATAAAAACACATATAAAAAATAATAATTTTTAACATATTAATACAGTGATAAATTCAGGTGTATAGATGGAGGCATATCCGAACAAAAAAAATTTTGATCTCATATTCCCTAACAATCCCACTCACTGATGTGACCCATGTTTTTTTGGTTCTTTTCTTATTTTTTTTAAAAAATCAAATTAATCAAAATAAAATAAAAATAAAACAACAACTAAAAAATAACAAAGTCTTGCTTGATCAGTGATAAATTCAGGTATATAAAAGGAGGCATATCCGAATAGAAAATCTTATCTGAACAGAAAATCTCTGATCTCATATCCCAGATAATCCCACTCACTGATGTGACTCTTTTTTTTTTGTTCTTTTTCTTTTTTTAAAACAATTCAAATTAATCAAAACAAAATAAAAATAAAACACAAATAATAAATAATAAATGTTTGCCTGATGTGATCCCTATTTTTTTTATTTTAAAAAAAAAATTAATCAAAACAAAATAAAAATAAAATAATTGATACATGTTTAACCATAAAGAAAGCACTACACTATTACCTTACACCAATAAAAGACTTGAGAACAAAACCGAACAAAACAAAAAACCTTCCATCCCATCACCCCACCCCCCGTGTGAAGGGGTGACAGTAATACCTCTCCTTTCTCATATTAAAAAACTAGATATGAGTTGTACCGTAGGTACTCCCAACAAAATATTCCATTTAACTGACAATTTTAAATGAAAAATTGAATGCAAAAATACTCTACAACAATATGATTGATCATACTAAAGAGGATATTAATATATGTGTAGACTGACACCGCATAATCAAAAAGAAAAAAAAAGAAGCTAAATTAATTTGTATCATTATAACCATTTATATCTCTTAAGACATTTTGACATTTTCAAAAACTAAATTTGTTTTTACATAGACAACATTACAAAAAGCTTTAGAAGATTTTTTTTTTTTCCTTTTAGGGTAGTTCCTTATTTGACAAAATATGTTTTTTCATCATTAAAAATTGTGAAGAAACCATCCTGTTTGATAACATTGGATCAACAAAAATTTCAAATAGTGCGCAAACCAAGCGAATTATACTGAAGGCTATGAAGGCATTCCCATTAAAGATACTTTATAAGTCAATCCAAGTGAATTCAACCAAAGCTTCACTATCAAAAGAAATAACGCTACACTAATCAAAATTTGATTTTACTGATCCAATTTCAAAGGCTATACTGTTCAAAATAAACTCAACCACAACTTGTAATTTTCCGAAATAACTCGAGTTTGGTAATAGAACTCCCGCCCGTCTGAACCTCACGTTTAATACAAGCAGCAAGTTAATGGAAC